>VZSC01000155.1:14468-109176 GCA_013398225.1 Steatornis caripensis | reverse complement strand
CTCCTTCTCTGGAGATATTCAAAACCCGCCTGGATGCATTCCTGTGCAACCTGCTACAGCCAAACCTGCTTTAGCAGGGGGGTTGGACTGGATGATCTCTAGAGGTCCCTTCCAACCCCTACTGTTCTGTGATTCTGTGATCAGTAAAGAAGGTGCCTCTTTTTTTTTTTCCTTCTTTTTTTTTCTGCTTTTCTTTATCTGTGGCTGAGTATCACTGAATGGTTTTCTGGAAGTGCCTCTTAAACAGGGAATTGAACTTCAGTCATGATATCAGGGCACTGTCACCATTTTATAGCTTTAATTGCACAGCAGTAGACTTGTGATCTAAACTGTATTTTTTTTTTCCACAGGTTTGCTCTCATTTTTGTTTGTGGCAAACAAACTTGCCATGGCTATATCTTTCATAAAACCTGGTGGAAATGAGCCTGCTTGGACTAGCGGGTAGAAGCCATGAGATATCTAGAGATCTTTTAATTTGTTTATTTCTTCCTCCTCCCTTTGTTGCCTGAGCTAATTTTATTTCTGCATGTCTACAAGGATCCCTGCATGCCTGCCATTTGTGAAATTTTGTATTTTCATGTTAGCAGGCTGAACATCCGCCAAGCAGCTCTCACTTGCCCAATGACAGCAAACAATGTGTTTTGACTTTTCCCTCTGCACAAAGGTCAGTGAACTTTTCGTACTCACCTGCCTGTTCCTCTGATGTCCTGTAGCCTGCAGATAAGTCCTCGGCTGTTTTCTACTGTCACTTCTGCTACGGTAAGAAAGAAGCTTCTTTTGCGTTTGATGCAAATTAAGTCTCCTGAATTCTGTCACACAAAAGCTGCCTCTAAAAACTGGAGAAATTTGCAATGCTCTGCCCTCTTCCTCAGTGCTATTTCATACACTCAGTTCATGGTTCCCCACTGCAATGCAAAGCTTTCAGCAACAAGGAGTGGCTGGGTGTCAGAAGCTCTCTGTCAACGCATATGTTTTAAGCAGTAAATGTTACTGCCTGGATCATCTAGGGAACACTAATGGTTTCAACTGATCTCTATAGGGTTTAATTTAAAAGCAGCTAAGTCAATTGCTTTGAACAAGTATTTGAAATGAGATGGCTGTAGAGGACTTTCTTAGATCAGCACAGAGGCAAAAGCAGAGTGATGGGTTTTCTGGTGCATCCAGGGACAGTGAGGTGATGGGAGATGCAGCTGCTGGGAGATGCAGGTAGGCTTCTTGGCCACAGGGGCAGGCAGCATCAGAAGGAAGAGCATTTACCAAAAACTTCTTAGACCTAATCTGGTGTAACCCAGGCTCCTTGGCAGAGAGCTGCAGAAGCAGAGCAAGAGTCTGAGCACAGCCCTAGCCCAGATGGCAGTATCTCTGTCCCAGCAGACATCCTTTTTGTTCCTGTGATGTGACATTGATATAATTAAAGACCTGCTGCTCCCCATTCAGGGTAGGGCTTACCCTTCACCTCAGTGCTGGACTGCAGCTGCTGGGGCATTGCTCCTGCAGTGCAAAATGTCCCAGCTGATACCACATTGCTGTTCAAGGCTGATTTTTCCTGACCACATGGTCCTGGCTGCTGGATCTTTTGCTTCTGCCATCCTGGTTGCTCTCCACGAGGGCTGAAGGCAAAATGGCCTTCCAAGACCCTGCAGCATCAGGATCCCGTTGTGGAGGAAGGATGAGAGGTGCTGCTGAACAGAAAGGATGATGAACAGGTGCCTGTTGNGCTGCTGGATCTTTTGCTTCTGCCATCCTGGTTGCTCTCCACGAGGGCTGAAGGCAAAATGGCCTTCCAAGACCCTGCAGCATCAGGATCCTGTTGTGGAGGAAGGATGAGAGGTGCTGCTGAACAGAAAGGATGACGAACAGGTGCCTGTTGTGAAAAGATCCAAATTCCTTGCACAGCCCAGTGAAATGGAGAACTACTTTCAATTTGAAAAAACAACAGCAACCCAGGAACTTGGATCCCTGGTACAGAGGGACTGGCCTAGCAACCTGACCAGCTGCTGACTTTGTGGCAGCACTGATGATCATCTCCCTGGTGCTCTTATGCTGTCAGCAGTCAGATAGGAACCAGCCATGTTCCCGTTGTTTCTGTAGTGCACTCCAGTGAGTGCAGCCGTTACAGAATGGTAGGGGTTGGAAGGGACCTCTAGAGATCATCTAGTCCAATAGTAAGCATCTACAATAGTCCATAGTAAGCATCTACGCCAAGACGGAGACATCTCTATTTTGTGGCACAGAAAACCGCTTGGACAGCTTTCACATGAAAGGAGATTTCCATTTACTGTTTCTTGTTCAGCCTTACTAAGCACGGAGACATTATAAACAAAATATGGATCTGCAGCAGAATGTAGGCTCAGCTGTGCTCATCAAACTTATTTTTTCATGTGCAGTCCATCTTCCTCTGTTTTGTTTGTTATAATAATGTTTGCCATCCCACATACCTTCCCTACTTTTATCTCTGTTTACAATCTCTTTTCTCATGAACTGTATTTCTTGCTTAGGAAAAATACCAAACAAAATACTTCTCTGGGTTCCTCCTTACTCCGTCCCATTTTGGTTTCACAGCAGGCTCTCTCAGGATGTGCTCTGGAGTGTTAGTTCTTTACGAAACATTGGCAAATGTTAGGTGTATTTGGTGCACCACACTGTCATCTTACGGCTCCTGTCCTATGTAGCTAACGTGTGTCTTGCATGGGCAATAGAATCTGAGGTTGTCACAGCACAGGTGTTAAGTGAAGTACCACAATATTAGCAAGGATTGTGTTACAATTAAAACTGTTGGAAGAAGGAGCAGGAAGGTTGGCAGGGTATGTGGGTGGAGGAGAGGAGTGTCTCTCTCTCTCTCTCTTTCCTTATTAAGTGAGCTGATCTATGCGAGATATAATTTCACGGGCAGACTACAGGAGAAAATGGCACAGGGCATGGAAAATGCCTCCATCTTGTGGCTACAGCACCTTCTACCCCAGCAAAACTCCCCCCTTTGCCCACACCTCTCCTTGCATCTAGAGACGCCATTGACTTGGGAAGGGCCATGGTTCTTCTCTGTGCTTTTGTTTTGTTGGGAGGAAAACGACTTCTACTGTGGGAGGGTCCAAAAAATTCAGTGCCATGCCAGTGCCTCCCAGCAGCTGGCACACACAGTAAATGCAGGTAACACTGCCTCTACCCTGGGGAGTAGGCAAGGACAAAAGGAGAGGCAAGCAAGACTGGGTCTTGCAGACCAAAGCGTGGCCAGCTGCACGAGGCAGTGCAGAATATGGCATAGTTATCACAGATACCATGATACCTTTGCCTCCTAGTAATTTTGGTGTCATTAGGTGCTGCTCATAATGGGAAATCATTATTTTACTGTGGTTCTGGTATGCTGTCCATAATTAATGTGCAGTCCTTTAATGCTAATTATCTTAAGTATTAATTCCTTAAACATCAATTAAAGGAATCACGTGAAAATTTACCTCTTCCTCAAACAAATCACGAGTTAACA
This sequence comes from Steatornis caripensis, assembly GCA_013398225.1. Classification (NCBI taxonomy): domain Eukaryota; kingdom Metazoa; phylum Chordata; class Aves; order Caprimulgiformes; family Steatornithidae; genus Steatornis; species Steatornis caripensis. The sequence goes on along the minus strand of VZSC01000155.1, from coordinate 105,695 downwards.
TGGGGGTACTTACAATGTACTACTTAGACTAGCTTAATTAGTTAATCTCTGTAAAGGGGTTTCAAATGTGTGAAGACTATCAAACTGCTAAGTGCATTATCTTCAATTAATTTTGTGCAACTACATCTTCACTACCAAGAGGGTCTTTAGAGTGCTGAGGAAAGGAAAAGGAGACATTGCTTCTAATTTTAAAAGTAACTAATAAAAAAGACAGAATTAATTGAAAGATGATTTGACCTAATGGGAATAAGGTTGGAATGGAATACCATTTCTTTTATTTCAACCAGACCTGAATATGAAAGATTCATCATTCATATCCCTTCTCTGCCTTTGCTGGTCTCTGCTTTCTTTGCTTCTGTCTTCCGCTGGTCCTAATCCTCTTCCTCACTGAATATTAACCCTCTCTTTTCAAAATTTGATATTACCTTAGCAAAAAAAAAAAAGTTAAAGAGCAAATCACAACAGAACACTCTTCAAACTGTGGAGTCAATGAGGTTGCACCCTCACACCAATCCAATAATAAGGTAGGTTGTTCCAAAAGAAGCCTCATGGACTTCACTTCAAAAGGAGATACTAAAGGCCCGGAACAGAGCTGGTGCAAGAGAACAGGGCCAAGTCCAAGCCCAAGAAGTCATATGGAATCTCTCCATTTCCTGAACCACCCTGGGAGCCAATGAAGATAAGCTCTTAACATGTCTTTCAAAGTTTTCTCTTCTATTTAGAGCTTATATGCCTTGTTAACTATTCTTATTTTACTTCACCTATTAATAAACTGCTTTTGGTGCTCAAAAATTTGACAATTGGTTCTTTCTGCTAGTACTCTGTCTAGCTGGCAGATTTATTTAGGCCAGCTGCATTGATGTGGACTTTATCAAGAACCTATTTCCTGGATTATTTTTCTCCCACTGGGACTAGCAAAAGATAAGAATATTTTTCTTGCTGGGTCTGATTTGGTTTTAGAGTTTTTCACTTGCCTTTTCTTTCCTTCTTTCGTTCTTTCTTTCTTTCTTTCCTTCTTTCTTTCTTTCTTTGTTTCTTTCCCAAGACTGATAAATCATCACTTCCTTGCTGACTGCCAAGGTCCTACATATTGTGAAAAATTCAGGCAGCTTGTTTAATATCAACTTGCCTGAGCAGTGGTTATACAGCAGTGTCTCCTTCACAGGGTTTGGAACATTTTTAACATGCATTTGCAGTATATTTGTATCACATCTAGGCATTCACTCAGCAATGATTTGAAAACCTATTCATTTACCTTATTTCGTCCAAAAGAAACTGGAACAGAGAACAGATTATTTGATGGCCACAACTTTATTCTCTGCGTGCTGTAAAGTAACAGTTTAACCTGTTGAATGAGGCATTCCACTAGCAAGTCAGAGTTGTGTACACAGTGATCCTGAACACCCCATGTTCTCAAAGAAAGAACTTCTGCCACCAAACCAGAAAAACCTCTTCTCTCCAACCTTTCCCCAATTCAGTTTCACAAAAGGAACCAGTGAGGCATATTCATTGTTATCCAATCCCGTGAATATTAATTTAGTGCCTGACCTGCTCTAACCAGGATATCTAACACAAATGTAGGTACCTCAGAGCACAGTTTGAAAATGGGACAAGTTGTTCTTATGGGATGCAGAAGGAAGAGCAAGACTATTAGATGAAGCAAAGAAAGTGGCTTCTCACCCTCCCATACCTTCATCACTAGTTTGTTTGTACAAAAGTTTACAGGATCCTTTCCCTTCATCCAGTATATCCATATAGTCCATACCGACAGAAATTACTAGAGGGGTAAGCCAGAAACTATTTAGAAGAGTCAAAGTTGCCTTGCACCTCAACCTAAGGCCCCCTTACTTTCTTTCCCTACCTGAAGGATTGACGTTGTTACCAGTGATCATTTAATTCACCTAGGTGTTCCTCCTGCCTCTGAAAGAAAGGTGAAATGGAGCCTGAAGAGACAGAGTGCTACCAGATCCAAAAGGGAAGGGTAGGGCTACCTGAATACTGAAGCTTGACTTGTCTGAGGTGCATTTTCACAGAACAAACGTAGTTGCAAGAAATGATCAATACTTAGCCAAAGGAGTGACAGGGCAGGGAGGATCCAGCAAGGTCTCAATGAACTGCCCAGGATTTTTGCTCCCTCCCCTTCACAGATGTGAAAAATAGAGGAAAAAAATCCTATCCTCTTCAAAGGGCTCCCTTTCATACCAGCATTTCAAAAGATCGGTTGCCAATAAATTAAGACAAACCCAAAAACATCATATGTCCTGGGGGTAAGGGAAAATGCACTCCCTCTTTGTCCCTGTCATGTCAGAAGAGCAGCTCCATTATGGCAGTCTGGGGCATACTGTGCCCTCACAGGGGCACTGGTGTGACGTAGTTGGCAGGGAACAGACCCAGTTCCCCACGCAGACGTCCTTTCCACCAAGATGGGTTGGAGCTGTCCAGGACTTCTAAGATGTCTCCGCTGCGGAAGCCCAGCTCATCATGCTCCACAGCATCGAAGTCATACAAGGCACGGACCCATTGCGTTCGCTGGAAAGGAGGTAGAGAAAGACAGGGAACAATGAGCCACAACTCTTAAAAATCATCCTCCTCTCACTCCTCCTATGCCCCATTATCTATGTTCACTACGAGAAGACAAGCAATGCTGAAATTAGACCGTCTTGCAGTTAAACCAGGAAGTGGCCAAGATGCCAGGAAGGAGGGACCGATTTACTGGGACACCCAAGGGGTGGTGCGTGGGTTCTCAGCAGCCTCAGTACATTCATGAGTATTCGCACCATAAGGTGAAAAGTCAGACCGAGACCAGGTCCTTAAGAAAAAGTGTTCACATTGCTTCTTTCTCTTCCGCCCTGTAAGACCAGCTGTGGTAGACAAGTTTGAAGCCAGTTATGCTAGCACGAAGAAGAGCTCCTGCCTGAGTCCTTGATGTACACTATAACTGAATAGCTCTAGGGAGGTGGGCTGGTGTTGGTAGGGATACAGAGATGTGTTCTTGGCCAGCAGAGAACTATAAGGGATCAAGAGAGCCAGCACACAGGTGAGTATAGTGAATGTTGTAAAGAATGATACTTGCTCTTTCAGGCACTTCTGGGGCATAGGGGAGCATCTTAAAACTTATTTGGACTCTCCCCAAGGTAAGCCCCCTAGAGATCAAAAGGATTTAGGAACTGTTTGGGTACATCAGTTTATTTTGAGTTTGCACTTTAATGAGCACTATGGTCAGATTTTTTTCTTACGAGAACTTCATCGTAACAGAATTTGCATTCAATCTCCCATTTTGACCAGAAATCAGATTTTAAAAGACATAGCATAGGCTTCTTTTCCGGGAAATTGTTGGCACCCACACCATGGGGCATGGACAATTTGGGAGGTATATTCTGCAGGTACAGATGGAGAAATCTGTTTGAAGACAGGCTAACTTTTGCTAAATCTTCCATTCAGGGCCCTGCTTAGACATGGCTTATAGCTATTCGGTTGGACATATAGACCTTCCTATAATTGGATTTGGTGGCTTCTAGATCACTGATGGGGTGTGGCAGGCAAGGGCATGTAGTTATTCATTGCCACAGCCTCTGAGGGGTAAAAGCCACTGTATTTTCAGCTGGCTTATAATAAAGATTTGGGGCTTTTGCCCAAAGGAGACATGTCCCTGTTTCCCAGTTTGTTCCAAATTTCCTAATCCAATCTGTCCTCTTTCTCTCACACTTGACAAAGTTCTGCTGTCCTTCCCTTCTCTCCTTGGATCTAGGTTCTGTGGTGGTTCTGGGCTAAGCTGTACATTTCCTTAAGGAAGAGGGCATGCCTTTGGTCATACTCCTAGACGCTGATGGAGAAATACTTTGGAGATGGCACTGGAATCATGGGCTGAGGCAGAGAAAGACAGTGTTCACATAGTGGGAATTTGCAGAGCAGGTGGTTACTCAAGGTCAGCTGCCAGGCATGGATCCAGGTAGGGGAACAGTCTGAGATATCTGCAGGGACGTATCTGGATCCTGCGCACAAACACTGCGCTAAGAGGCTCTGACAGGTTAAGAGTGACAGGTAGGTGAGTCCCACTTTCATGGCATAGTAGGTCTGAGACAATGTGCCAGGTTCAGTCAAATAGAACTGAATGATGACAGATCTTCTCAGAACTAAAGCAAAAGGTACTGGAAGAGACAGTGTGACTACAAGTGCACTCTGAGGCAGAAGGAGCACTGTAGAATGGCACAGTATCATGAAGCAACTCTCCACGGGACTTGAAAAGAGTACTGCACATCTACCTACTGTGCTTAGGAAGGCCTGACTGTGGTGGGAAAGATACTTGCTAGTCCCTTGCATCAGTGGACGTGAAGCCCTTCTAAGAAAGATCATCAGGTTTTCAGAAATGTGTTCTGCTGGACTGGACCCATGCTTGACCCAAATGCATGGGTGAGCTTGGACTCATTCACAATGCGCCAGATGCCTGTTGTGTTGAGCTCATGCTCAGTTCCCTCTTCTACTAAGTATGCATGTTAACTAAGACTGGCCTTGAAAGCAGTCCTAGAGCTATGCTCATATAACACTGTATTCCTACCCTCAGAGTGCCCTAGAAGCAGATTCAAGTGGCTGGAATAGAGTCCCGAGATTCAGAGACATCTTCTAAGATACGTCCCAAGAGGCTTAATATGCTATTCCTCATGTAGCTGTGTGCAGGTGATATTGCCCAGACTGCTTGGCCATTGCTAAGGAACCCCTGAGTTGGGCAGATAGGGACTTCTATTTACATCACTTACCGGAGTCTGCTGGTGCAGTGGGTCTGTATGTCTCCGTTGCATAGCTGCTGCACTTCCTTGGCTGTGATCCCTTAGTCCATGCAGCCCCTCTTTCCTGTCCAGACTCCCACCATATCTATCCTAGAAAGACAATAGGAAGAGAAAAGTCATGAATATGCTGAGATGTATAAATGAGGGGCTTTAAGATTCACTGGTGGACAGGGAATCAGGGTTCAACCCTCAAGTAAATCATCTTAGATGTCTGCTTCAAATACAGTCCTTGTGCTGCAGTCCTGCAAGCAATGCCCCTCATGGAAGAGGTCACCTTAGACTGTTCGGTTTTGGATTTTTCTTCTCAGAAATTGAAAGTTGACTGTCCTCAGTTGTGTTCCACAGCTGCTGGGAAAAGTGGTCAGAGAGGGGCTTTTTTGGCCTCTGGGACATTTGGAGAAAAACTAAGGCTGTTCTAACTCACAGGTGAAAAGCCATGCTTGCCAAGGGGACTTTTGTCAATCTGGAGTTACTACGCCCCAGTCCTTGCTCTTGCTCTGTCCCATATGCTGGTGGATGCTGCAATGCTGATGCAACTGACTGTATGTCTGAGGACTCACTACCTTACTTTTTCTTTGGGCTGCTCCATGCTGTAAAGGGCAGGGAGCAAGCCTGAGAATCCAGTAGCCCAATTAACCAAAGAGGAAAGAGACAAAATCAGGTTCAAAGAAAAGAAGTCATATGACCACACATCTGAAATCATATCAACACAAGTCAGCTCAGACAGATGGAGAGAGGAACTAGGCAACATCCAGGGAGCGAGTTCTCTTTTGTCTGCACAGCTGAGAGGTGCCAAGTGTCCTCATCCCTCTAGACCCTTAGTGCATGCACTAAGCTTTTTTTATGATAGCGGTGTTCCAGAATCTGTTACCATGTTAGCTCAGGTTGCAGCAGTGCTTCAGTGACACAGGGTCTGATCAGCTGCACCAACAGAGGGGAGGAAGGAAAACAGCTTGTGCTTGCTGTGGCTTGTAAACAGCTTTTGTCTTCTCCTTCTTGCTGCTTCCTTTCTTTCACCCACTCTTCCAAAACCTCCCTTGGTCTCACTTCTGCCTTTGTCAGCCTAAAAGGTTGCTGAGGCTGCCTGAGACTGGAGCACAATTTGCATCTCACCTGTCTCTGCCAGAAAATGAGTGAACTCAATCTGGCTTTGCACCTGCAAGACTACTGCATGGATGCTTCAGTCCTATGAGTGTTTCTGTTCTGTATTGAATGTGACTCATGCATAGACTGTGCTCCAAATAGTGCAGGCCCTCAGCTTTGTCAGAAGCTTTATTATTCCATCAGCAGTCCCCTGACAGGCAACACTGCTTGCCTGATGAGCCAACAGCTATTTCACAATTGTGTCTGGCCTTGCTATATGGGAGCTCTTATGCCTTAAGGGACATAGCTTTGGATTTCTTCTCTTCAGCAGGACAAGTACTCTCCTTGGATGATGCTACACTGTCTCTAGCTAGAGACATGAGCCAATCCCAGGAAAACTATTTCCCCACAAATTAATCAGGAATAACTCTGAAGATAGCATGAGTGTCTTTGTTTAGTCAGCTGTTCTGTCACTCAATGACCACTCCCCACCTGGGAAGAGGAAATCAGGAAAAGGAAAGGAGACCTATGGGTTGAAATAGAAAGAAATTTAATGAAATAATAACAACAAACTAATATCAATGCCAGTACTAATATAAAATACACAAAGTTATACTCAGCCCATATAGTGGTCGCGAGATGTGCACTCCCAGCAGTGAACGCAGAGAGGGCCCAGAATAGGGAGGAGGAGGAGGAGGAACGTTCTGAAGGAAACCAAACCCTCCTAGGGTTACCGTAGTCATTTCTCATGCCTGTGTTCTGTTTTGTAGTGCTGAATGTCAGTGGCATAACTCGGAAAAAAGAAAGAGGCAGCAAGGTTTCATTTGTCCTACAGACTAGAGAGGAGTTCCTGAAACCATGTATGTGTGTGTGTGTGTGCACGCAAGATTTCAGAGTGGTTTTCTGCACTCTCACTGCATGATACTTTATGTCCTTTCCTGAGCAAAGCAAGGACATGACACCATTCCTGGTTTTCCAGTTTTTGGGATGGAGCACCAAAAACTCCCTAGGAGTACTCCCAGGTTCCCATTGAAAGGGCCACTGTACACTGACTTCTGTGTTTTGCTGGTTTGTCAGCCAGTCATAGAACACAGAACTAAATAAAAGTCCACATATTTATTACACGTCAAAAGAGCTCCCCAGGCTGATACCATCATCACTGCTACTCCCATATGAAGACCTAACTGACTCTGCCTCCTAAAGCAGGTTCAGGGTGGCAGATTTTTGACAAGGTGACTGTTCACTTGCTACCAAGCAGCTAAGGCCGATGTTTCATGTGCCTGAACTTGACATCCCAGCCCCTTGTTCCTGGTAGTACCTGTTGCTGCTGCAGGATGGGGATAGGATGCTCTACGTATCTCTTGGCTATAGAATAATGTTCTTCACCAGCTACTCCACCCATGTGGAATCCTTCCCGTCCCATCCGTTCCAGGCTCCCACCACGCCTCTCCTGATGGAAGAGATCACAAAAGTGAGGTCAGGTTTTGCTGCCCACCACATCCTTGACTGAAGCTAGCAATTGTTGCACACTGATCACAACCACTACTCTCTACCTTGGAGGCTCTTCCAAAGGAAAACTCCTGTCCCTCCAAACAGAAGGACAAATCAGGAATCCTGTATTTCAGATCTTTGTCATAGCCATTCCCCATCTGAAGAGTGGGTAGTAATGGGAGGTGCTGTTCTGAATACATGGCCACTGATGTGAGGACTAGCACAGGAGCCAAGCTCTTTTTGGAAATACTGCCCTTAGATTTCATTTGTCTCTGCACTGAAATCTGTATATTACCATCATTCTATCATATGGCTGTAGCATCTAGAAATTTGAATTGTGAACAGAAACCCCACTGTGACGAGTGCTAAACATACCCTGCTGAGCCCATCACCATAACAAATGTACAGAGCGTTTGCCAAAGCAAACTTGACTCCTGTTCTTTGATTTGCCTGTCTGCATCTTGGAGCAAATGCTGTTCTCTTTCTCTTCCTGCTCACAGTCAGCCCAAACAGGTTGTTTTACTGGTATACATGCATACAGTCTTCCGTTCTCCTTCCCCAGACAATTCTTCACTGTGATCTCTCTCTCATAGGTCCCATAGCCTCTATTTTATACCTTACTAATGCATTTTTAAAGCTCTGTGTAAGTGTTCTAGAAGGAGGCAACACTGCAAGTCCCTTCTTCAGACTGAAAAATAAATCATCTCTCTTTTGGACCCAGCAAGAATGACCCACACACAGCCTATAAAATTTTACTGCTACAGTGAGCAAGTCATGTACTTTCTGCCTTGCTTCTACCTGCACATCCTGGTAATTTAAAACCAGAATCCGTTTCCTAGTACAGCAGGACTTTAGTTACTGCAGTTACCAGGCATGTTCACTCCCAGTACTGTGTGTGCAATGCATAGCAGTCTATTATGCCATTTGCTTGTTCCCCTGGCACAAAACCAGGCATTCATTGGACTGGGATTTCCCTGCCTTCTCAGACATCTACTACATCTTCCCTGAATGCACAGCTGTTCCCCTATCTGCTATGTTCTTCTCAGCAGTACTTTTCAGTTCCTACCAGACACTTCTCCAGGTTCTGCCCTGAGTTCTTCCAGACTCCGTACTGTGTTCGCTTGGTAACAGAAGATGGACAATTCTTCTGAGCAGACAAACTTTCAGCAGTAAGAACAGCTGCACTCTGGGTGCATTCAAGGACACTAGGAAACCAGACTCAAATTCTTCTCAGACACAACCTGCCAGTCAGCTGTGTACCTGCCTGTATGAAATCTAGACATTCCAATAAGGTAAGTTCTGCTTCCCTTGGGTATGTAAGGCATCTTAAAATTTCAGCTCTGGGGCCTTAGCACAGCCTTAGCAACGCACCTCTATGCAGATTTGCAGCACTGCCTATTACAGTGCAGAAAATTCTGCTCAATTATATAACTGTACATACCACTGAATCCACTAAAAATCTATGTTGCAGGGCCCACCAGTGTAGTGATATGACTGGGTTTCCAAGGTCAGACTCCCCCCTACACACACATTGAGACATTCTCATGGGCTGAATTCCTTCCACAGAAAAATTTCTTACTGAGAAACTCCTAAGGATAGTTTGTGTTTACCTTCTCTTCTCGGCTGTTGTCCCTTAGGAAGATCTGCTTCTGTCTGGAGATGGAAGTTGTTTTGTAGTAGTCCACCAGCTTGTTTAGCGAGTGGAATTTCTCTGTCCACAAGTAATAGTTACCCTTTGAATCTCTCATCACTTTGAAATGTTGCACATCATCTTCATGCCTGGATGCAATTGGAAAAGATCATCAACAAGATTGCACTTTTATTTTTTTTAAAAAAGCCTTTTCCAGAAGGGTGCCAAAGCTTCATGTCTTGGCCAAATCTAGACTTCTGGAAAGTAAAGCAATGGCAGTCCTTGTGTGTACTGGACCTAGACGTGACTCTGTATTTCAAAAGACACATCAACTTATAAACATGGAGTGCCACAGGGCTGCTCAGTCACAAAGCATATTCAGAACAAAGCACAGGGTTTTAAAGCCTATCCTTTGAAATAAAGTCCAGAGCAGCTTTCAGGGCCACAAGCAGCTAATAGCTTTATTCCATACTTTGTACGGGAGACAAAGGTGCAGTTGCAGACTACCCACTAGCCTCTGCAGGTTCCTGTTAACATCCAGTCTGCATTGACTGTAAGAGATGTATTATACCTTTTCACACCACAGGCATCGCTACTACATGCAGACACAGTCACATGAAGCCATATGCTGAGTTTTATAATTGTATAATATCTAGTGTAATAGCATTACTAGCAGTCATTCTCCTTACCCAAAAGAAAAAAAAAGAAGGAATTATTAGTTGCTGTTACAAGCCAAATTAACAGTCTCAGTCTTCTGCCCCTTCTTCCCCCCTGCAACTTCCTTCCTTTTATTTCTTGTCTGATTTGGACAATTTCTCTTTGCACCAGACGTGATCTGGTTTTGGTACCCATCTCCTTGCTCTGTGCAACTCCAGGAACTCAAAAGACTCATCTCAGAGGCTACTCATGCACAAATAAACTAAATGGGGCCAGGCAGGGACTGAGTGCTATTCTGGAATGCTACAGTCACACAAGCTGTTAGCATGGTTTTGGTCTAAACAAAAAAGCCCTCCCCTAGATAGTGCTGGGCCGTGGGTAGAGGAACAGAGTGCACCAGGAACTGTTCGAAGTGAGCTGTTTGAATACAGCTGTTCTGTTCTGTGGGGTGAAGAGGGTTTAGCCATGTGGATCTGAGATCTGCCACATTGCCTGGCCTCAGGGACAGAGAAGGAGCCTGACTGTACTTAGTTTATTGGTATTTATTGCTGTAGATCTAACCAGAGTGTTTTCCTGTGTTCCTCCCAGATACTTTTTGAGTTCCCTGAATCAGAAAGTGCACACTGCTTGGAAAAGACATCGCTAACCACTACTCTAGTTTAAAACTGGTTATCAATTGTTTGGCTTAAAATTGGGAAATGATCCATCATTTACGTGCTCTTCTTTGAAGCAAACACTCTGAGAAGGGCTAGGCTACAGTAAGTTGCTGAAATGCAGCTGGGCTGCAAGCAACTAAAAGCCATCCCTGTCCAGTGGCGCTTTAGTGACCCGTGGGAAATAAGTTCAGAATGTAACAGTCATCTCATAACGGGCAGTAGTGGAATTCTTGGATTCAGTAACCAGAGCTGTCATGGAATTAAAACAAATGGAAGGAACATGTTTTGCACTGTGGGAGATGTCCCATATACCACTTGGCTTTGTTGCAGCTCTTTCAGAGAAGCAGGTCACCAGGGGATGCAGCTTTGGCATGGGGCATTCACTGTGTCACTTGAAAAGAGGCAGAAACATTTGGGAATCAGATGCCTAATTTGTTCTCATTCACAACACAGCAGCACTGCCAGTGACTGGCGGCATGCAAACTTCCCAAGAGGCTACGTCACATTAAGAATCCCGTCAGGAGGAGGCTAGGGACACCATTAAACAGGAAAAGAAGCAGGAAAATGCTGTGAGAAGTACATACCTGACAGAGATGGAGAAGTCACCATGAGAGTTCTGACTGGCTCGGACGATGAAGGAGCCAACTCCTTTGCTCATGAGGATGTTCTCTGCTTCATGGCGGGATATCCTCTCATCAAACCAGCTGTCAAGTGGGAAAAATCATGGAGATGTGAATAAGGAATGTGAATTAAGGTGGGAACAAAGAAGTTGAGGGTAAGGAGAATGTGAATAAGCAGGGTGGAGGAAAGACAAAACAAAAGGATCAGAGGAGTCCACATGACTACTCCCAGTGGCCATGTACATCGGTTTTGATGGGTGCAGACCATTTTCTTTGAGCAGTAAAAGCACTCAGATACAAAGAGAACAATGTAAGCTTAGGCCTGCTAAGAAGCAACACTCAGCTGAAACTGTAATTACAGGCACAGTACAGTAAGGTGTTAGTCAAAGAAATTTTAAATTACAAATGTGCATGTATATATATACACACACACATAATTCTCAGACATATACATAAAATTGCTTTTGGTAAGCTGATTCAAAATTACTGGACTGTGATGGATATATTGCAAGGGACGCACACATACATTTTCAGCAGAAACAAGCCATGAAAGTTTTAGGACTATTAAATTAGTTCCTGCAAGAGTTATAATACCACAAAATCACAGAAACACAGAATACATAAGTACATTTATGTAAATTTAGCCAGGCATAAAAACTGATAGTATAAGGCACTGGACAAATAATGAGAAAGTCACAATAAATAGTAAAATAATACAGCGTCAATAGGAATTTTTCAGTAGAGAAAAAAATCATCATGTACACTTATATATGTCCACTCCATAGCTAATAAGATCTACAATCTGCAGTCTTCTGCTTTTACATAATGCTTAATTGCTTATATTGCATTAAAATTAAGGACTGATAGTTTCATAAGCTCTGTCATTTCCACTTTTGAGTTTTGCTATATTCCTCCTTACTATCGTCTTCATTTACTTATGTATCACAACAAAGGGAAATCAGACTTTAATCAACATTGATAAATGGTCTCGATGGTTACTTGACCACACAAAGATGGGAAAAAACAGCCCATCGAAAATAGGAGACAGCTTTCTTTCTTACATCTGGTCCTAGCATCTGGCCTGAACTGCTTCAAAGTGCAGACCTGCTACTCTTAGAAAAGTGTCAAAGTGGAAATATTTCTTCACAGCTCTGGCACAGGGAAAGCATCATGAGAAAAATGTGTGTGAAAACAGAAGCTGCTAGTGTCCCTGCGCGATGCCACAGCCCTGTGAAAGACCGAACAAGAACAACTGACTGGGAGATCTCGTCCCCCCGAGGCCCAAAATACAAGCCCATATTTGCACAGTAAACTAATAATGTCCTTCAGCTCAGCCAAGCAGGCTGGCTTATGTCCAAAAAGGCTGGGAAGTGCTGCCTCCAAAGAGGACAGTAGCACTTATTTGTACCTTCAAATTCCCTGTACACTCCCAGTTGCCCTGCTCAGGGTACCAGTGTATTACAGCTAGCAGCACTGGACTTGGTGCATGCTCTGCCTGTTTGCTCCTGAGATGCTGCAGCAGTTCTTTTCAAAAGAGGAGAGTTAGAAAGGCTTCAGGGAGCATTTCTGCCAACTGAAAGGAAAAGGTTGTAAAAATGCCATGCACTGTCATATTTATGGCACGGGGCCGGACAGCACATTTAGCATGCATTTAAACACCTGCCAGTCCCTTCCGAAAGTGCAGTGTCAGCTACTCGGTGGGAAGAGAGAAATGAAGGTATGCTTGTCCTCTAAGAGATCTATGTTTGGGTCTGCAGTCAGGAAACGTTGAGTAGGGTTGGGGGGTGTCTGTGTGTGCGCGTGTGTGCGTGTCTGCATGTGTGTGGGAGCAGGGCGGCATGTCTGGTCTATCACCTCTGTCAATCCATGAGTAACAGCAGCTGTCACGTTTCGAGTAGCATTGCAGTGACCTCTAGTGCATCGAGAGAAACTCACACACTCTGCGGGAGGGAGCGAATGCGGATGGCAGGGTGGGGAAAAAGGAGTTAATGTAGTTAAGAGTTGGGGGTGTGTGTGGACAATTACATTTTTACAATTCATTTTCAGAGAAAGAGATTTCATCTCTTGTTCTTCCTCTTCTGCTCAACGTCTGTCTCTGTTGCCAAGACTTCACATCATGACTGTTCTCCTTCTGTCCGAGGAGATCTAAATGCAGTTCCTGCCATATCCCAGTGACATCCCTCTGAACAACAGTAACAAAGGAGTCACTTGGGAGTGATAGCGAGCACTGAGAACCATTCAGCTCTGAAGGAACAGAGCATGCTTCAGGGTAGAAATAAAGTGTGGTGGCAGAACTGTGTGTAGCATTATGGCAATCCTTGCCAGCCTTAAACTGTAGTATGTTATAACCAGTGCTTCCTTTGTCATGTTTTCCTTTGTGCACGTATGCACACATGCTCTTGACAGCACTCTGTGGAAATGTGCAATGGTGGTGCACACAGTTTCCGTGACACTTACGGTGGAACATGAAAATCAATGAAGTTCTTAGGAACGTAGCCCTCTTGACTTCTGAGCTCAGCCTTGTACCAGTCTTCCTGGGAGCTCAAAACCTGCAACGAAGAGATGGATGGAATAAACAACCCTCCTGAGAACAGCAAAAGTAACCAAGATTCTGGTAGAAACTTAGAATTTCTTGTAAGAACAGAAGAGAACTCCACATATGCTCTACTTCCCACCCACTATGCAGCAAGGTTAGTGGCTGCTGACCACTTCAGAGCAAGCAAAGCAATAAAGCAGGCCGAGTAGAATTAGAGGGTTTGCTTGATAACGTTATCGCTTCATCTGAACGCCTGTCCAGGCGGCTGGGAATGCCATCCGCATGTCTCTGATGTCTGTGAAATGCAGAAATTCAGCTCTGAAGGACTTAATAGGGGTTTAAGGGGTTCTCTGTGCTGCTTTTAATAGTTGGTACTGGAGCATCCCAGTTTCACAAGGAAGGAAAAAAAAATCTGTGAAAACTCCTCTGATGTGTATGGGTATGGAGGGATATACAACTGTATCTCTGTGTATGTGCATTATGACTGCACAGATGTTCCCATGTGCTTTCACATGTCATTTTGCAGGAGATTACTTAGTGGGTTAAGTCTTCAGCTGCCCTGAGCTTTGCCAAGGTAGATAAAAGAAGGAGGCAAAGTATTTTAAAGCCACTATTACACTTCAGAGATTGTAGGATAGCAGGAAGCCAGTCCACAGCGCACACTGGAGCAGCTTCAAGTATGCTCACATTAATGTTGACTGTAATGGTCTTTAGGGACTGTACTGCTGACCAGGGACTGCCCAAATTCACGGCTCCCTGGCTGATGGCCCCTGATATAGCCCTAAGATAGATGAGAGAGGACAGGGATACAACCACATTGCAATTTTACTGCAAATGTTGTAGTCTTTGGTGTTTTGCTTGACATTCCAACTCCTGGGACAGAATTCTGCTTTATGAAATAGAACATGTTTCTACTCTCTCTGGTTTTGGAGAGGAGCCTGAGACATGATGGTTTGAAAAGGAGAATGAAAGTTTTTTAATATAAAATCTTTTGTTAACAATAATACTTGTTTTGTAAGCCAATCTCATGTTTTTGGGAGCCTGACGCACATTCTAACTGCTTGGTGTTGGCAACGGGATGTTACCGTCTCTGGGGCCAATTCCCCATTGCCTTGCCTGCCACGTAGGCCTGTTCTATGCATTTGGAGAGAGAACGGTTGGGGAGTAGAAAGCTGTGGAGTTCCTTTCCTGTGTAGTCACTGCTTCCCCCATCCCTGGGTGCCGGATTAAGGCTTTTTTTTGCTGCTGTGGCCAATCAAAGCTACTCCCTGCTCACACTCAGGCCCTGCTCTGTTGGCATCAAGGTTTCCAGAAAGATCCACCTGCTGGTTCTCAGTGCAGGGCCGGCAGGTTTCTCTCAGTGTGTCATCTTCTCAGAGAAGGATGTGGGGGGGGCGGTGAGAGGGTGGATTTCCTCCTGTTGCTGCTGGTTGAGGGCCTCATGTTTCCTGTTTTCTAATCTCTACATCAATACTGTTCATCTTATCTCCTCTATAAATCAGAAAAGACAGCCAGCAGGTTGTGCAGGCAGCAGGAGGGGGCTCATGACGGGGTATGAATGTATGTGTGCATATGCCAGAAGAGACATGTCAGTCAGGCTAATTTACTGTTACTATGGCTTGGGCGGCTAAGGTGTTATTTTGCTTACCTCAAGGATGTTAAAGCAAGAGGCAGTCTGACTTTTCTGGTAGTGAAGTCTCTGTGACAACTAATAATAATACCAATGTGTAGTGTTATTTGACACTTTTCATCAGTAGCTTCCAACGTACTTTGAAAGGAAGCTCTAGCTTGTAACACTTTTACAGGAAGGGAAACTGAGGAACAGAAGGAAAAGTGATCTGGCCAACACCATCTCCTCAGCCAGGGACTCGATGAAACCACAGTCTCCTGAGGAAGAAGACATCATGTAAAGATCACAGGACAGTAGGAATGTGGGGACTACTTTTGACCTAAGGAAGAATTACGAATAAGAGCGTTCATCTGTGCTGCAGAGGCAGTGGTTTCTCCATAACCTTCTCTTAGCTCTCTGGTGAAACCTGGTATTTGATCTTAATGAGTTCTGGATGCCATCAGCTTTGTCTAAGCTTCAAGAACTAAAAGGCCAATAAAATAAGAAATGGTGGTGATGTAAGAGGCATGGCTGAGACCCAATATCTGGTTGTTAACTGGAATAGCTCAGACTGTACAGGGAGGTCCAAAGGCTCCCTGGCCAAACAAGGGTTTAGATACTATTGTTGTACATCATCCCTTTGGACAGTGGAGGGGCTAAGGCCTTAGAGAGGAGTTATACTCAGGCATTTTCTACTGAAACAGAACAGCTACATGGGGCGCTGAGAAGTAGATAAACGGAGTAAAGCAGCATATGACTTCATCTGTGGGACTTTGGTAGGGTTAACAAGAACTGTTCTACTATAACACATGCAAATCAACTTTAAAGACTCTCACATGCTCTGTATTGTGTATGACCAACTCTACTTCTGCCATTCCCCCACTGCTAAATTCCTGCAAGGGTGTATATAATATTACTAGCCCAGGACTTCTAAAACTCTTCTATTATGTGTGTAACAGACTGTCTCATGGACTTTTCCGCTCCTGTTTGCAATTGCCTAAAACTCTGTGGCAACAAACAGCAATTACTTACACTGAAAAGTTAGATGTAAGTTCTATAATGCATGATAACTATCTTTTAAGCAGTTTTAAGAGCTGGAAATAAGGAAGATAGAAATCTCTCTGGACCACACTCATCCTGCCTGCCTTTAGGCATAGTCATCTTAAGCACAGTCACCCTGGACTATCTATACAGTCAATGAAAACAGACAGGACCCTCAAAATCTGTCTACCAAAGAGCTGGATCTCTGCCCCAGAAAAGGTACTTATCCTTCCCTGCTGACTACTGGAGGGCTGTAGGGCAACTAAATCCATAGTTTATGGATGTAAAATCAAGTGAAGTGGACATAGACTCAAGTGACCTAGGAATTGTTGGCTGACCTATAGCAAGCCCTATGGGAGATGAGTATTCTGCAGTTGTATCCCAGTTTACAGATGTTTGTCTTCATCTGTTTTGTCAAGGCAAATAGGAGCATAGAAAGATCTGGCAGTACTCTCAGAAATACTGTTTAGTCAAGCCTGGGGCTGCACTTACCTTCAGCATATCGCCAGCCTGGAAGCTCAACTCATCCTCCCCAGAAGCACTGAAATCAAACTTGGCGATGGCTTCCATGCTGTATCTTGGTAGCAGAGCAAAGCTGGAAGAAGTATATGCTTGTCAACATCTATGAGCTGCTGCGACTGCTGAGTCTAGCCTCTAGAAAGTTTGTAGGCAATGCTGTGATTTGTATGTGAATGAGCATGCACCAACCATTGGTAGACGTTAGTTACTAGACATGGAAAGACATTACCAGGTACAAGAGATGACATGACCAAGAGGCTATAATTAGCTCAAGTCAGTAGTTCAAACAACACATTGTGTATGCTTATTCCAAGAGATCTTTTTCTCTGCAGCAATCTCATGGAGAAGTTTGCACACATCACCTAAATAAGCTGGTATCAGGGAAAAATATTCTGTATAGACCAACCACTACTCTGTCACAGTTCCCAATAAAGCAAGTGACTCTGTCATGCAATAGAAGAATGCATTTGCCCTCTGCAGTGACTTACTCTTTTTCTCAACAGTGAGACAAATTGCAGACAAAACAAACAGCCTGCAATAAATATAATTTTTTTCTTGGCCAGGGGCCACAATACTGCAGGTTGAAAGAGTCTTTTCTGTGTGATGGACTAGCATGGGTGACTGCAGCTTTCATCAAGGAAAAACTGTTTGCAGAAAGGCTGTATTCCCTAGTTAGAAGCAGGCTGTGAGTGAAACTGTAGCGCTGACAAATTTAAGGCATGCCCTTACCCCGCCTCAGCATTGGTAACCCAGGAGCCTGAAATGTACCAGACAGCCTGCAAACCAAAGCCTGCTTTTCATCAGCAGAGCAGATGCAGCAGGGGAAGTAGCAACGTGAGCTTCACTTCTTCACCACTTCCGGCTCATGTAATTCAGATGTACCCCAGCAGGACCACTTCTATAATCAAGAGAGTTACTAATTTCCCATGACTGGCTCATGGACTCTGCAGCCCAGCGGTGAGGCTGCCATCGACAAGAAATAGCTAGGCAGTGCCACATTAAGCAAGTGAACTGCTGGTAGATGCTTTTGCAGCCCAGCTTGTGAAGACCATCAGACAGCTCCAACACAGAAGTTACTAAGCTAGGTTCATCTAGGAACAATGATCCTGAAGCCAAAAGTTCCATTACTTAACTCCACCTCTCATAAAAACACCTAGATTTTAGAGCTTGCGAAGAAGTGCCAACTTGCCTGATCCAAAACATTCTTAACCAGAAAGCCCTAAAAGAAACCATATGAACAACTCTAGTTAGAGGGCTATTTCTTGTCTCCTGTTAGAACTGAGACAAGGTCACCAAATATAAAGTGCTGATACTGAGCAAGCTCCAAAATCATGCCACTTTGAAGTCAACAGGCTGCTGTAACCCTCCTTCTCTGCAATACCTGCTGTAAGCTTCTTCCTTTGACACACAACCCAGGGATTTAACTACCTGTGTACCAACGATCCAGGACCCAGCTCTGATACAGCACAACTTGACTCAAACTGCCAAGAATGAGATGGGAGAAAGTCTGCAGGGCACAAACTATAGACAGAGGTAGGGCTGTTGAGATGGCACCAGCAGTAGCCCAGGGATTCAAGAGGAAAAACATCAACATGGAAAGATATAAAATCTTGGAGGAAAAACAAAACCACAGGAGATTTATTTGGGATAGTCAATCTAGATGAGGACCATCATTGAGGGCACTGAGTCAGTGACATCAGTCCTGACCCAGCTGGTGGGCAGATGGCAACCATGGAGGCCAACTCTTCCCTCTTGATGGATGCCTACCTTACCAGCAAAGACTGTTCAGGTGCATTTACACTAGTGAGGAGTATGCTAATGCTTAGCCTAATATTTCATTAAATCCTAGCTAGCTTCTATGTGTGTTAACTGTATGAAATAGTTATTTATCGGCAAAGTTGTGTATTTCCTGCTTGCAGAATCCCTTTGCACTTGACTAAAGATGCCCAGATAAAGCGATGCACAAGAGGGGCCATAACATCACTGGAGATTAGTTCTGAGATTTGTTACATCTAATTGCTAAAAAAATTGCTTATTCAGCAGAAACTTTTCTTACAGCAATTGGGGTTGTTTCAGTGTTGGGGCCTGTTATTCCAGCCCGCTGCCTTAGGGTTTTGTGAATGTACATCAATACTGAACCATAACACCCTATGTTTTACCAATGTGCTTTATTCTCAGTCTTCCACTTTCCAGCTATTCCAAACATTTTTGCCCCCTTTTCTCTCTCTTGGCTTAGCAATGCTCTTTAATTCTTCCTTTGGATACCCTTTGCAGATTTGCAAATATAGCTTAGGTTCGCCTTCCGATTGTCCCACTCTTATTCCAGGCATTGGTGTAAATCTGCGGATGCAGCTCAGGCCTGATCTGAGAACTGCCCTCTATTCTTGCACTGACATTTTTTGAACTTCAGTCTGTAACTTCACACAGCCAGTGTAAGCCCCTTGCGTGCTAACAGAGTGTACGGGTATTAAGTTGGATGGGAATTAACCATTGAGGGAATGAGTTAAACAATGATACTCTTTCATGGAAGATAACTGAAGAAAAAGACTAAAGGAGAATTACTTTAATAAACGATGTTTTTCAGTGTTTTATCTTGCAGTGATCAGCTGCTGCAAAGAGATCAGAGCCAACGGTGCAGATGAATCCTGGAACTCCTAAGCGCAGAGCATTAATCCCAGCTTGAGAAAAAAACCACTCTTAATAACAATAAACTGTTTAAATACAAATCCTGTCTTTAATTTTTGCCCCTTACTCACAGAAGAGACAGTGGGGGTTCTCTCTGCAGGTGGCAAGAGGGGAGAGAGCCTTTCCTTTTTCAGTATTGTGGATGTTAAAGATGCTACTGGAGACGTGACCCCCTCAAAAGGAGAAGGGTTTGTGAAACAGTTAAAATCTCCTCTCTCACCTCCTTTTCAGTTTCAGCAATCTCAACCTCAGGGAGAGACCAGGAGACAGATACCTCTTCAAACAATCTAACACATGGATTAAATGTGCTTTTCATTGCCAGCGGCTGGATTTAGAAGTGACTCAAATAACATACACAGTGTTGGCTGTGTTGATAAATCAGCAATGCAGTAATGCTGTGGCCTTAAGCTCTTCCCCCACCAACTACTAAAGCAACACTAGCCAATAATCCTGTCTTTGAGCTCCAGACGACTACTTTTCATCACCTGAACTTCAAACCAGTTCTTTTTTTCTGATCCTGTTCCTCCCTCCATCTGTAACTCGAGAATCCTCACTCTGCATGGGTCAGTGCTGGGCCTTCATGAAAACTCCCCTGCCAGGGGCCCATTCTTTCCCTCTCTGCATGTGCGTGGCTTCAAGCACCACCCCACAACACAGAGACAGGAATTTTTTTGTAATTGTCATAACTTACATTTCTCAAGCACCTTTCATCCCGAAGGACAGTGCTGCAGTTTGCAGACAGGGAACGAAATTCTGCTTTTAACTGCCTGGTGCAACTCCTTTAAGCTTTTGAGTAACCAAGGACAATTTTAGACTGTGCATAATGGTCTGTGTGAAAATCACCTTTGTACAGAGCTTAGCACGAAGTCTAGGCAATGTTCAAAGCAGGATTTTTTCAGTTCCGAGCGTGAGTTGACCAGTACCCTCCATTTGGTGCTGGCTCTCTGCATGGAGATGAACTTTCTCTGTGGTTACCCATTGTAACAGGGCAGACCCATGAGGCGTAAGGCTACTGCAATTCTATGGGACCGGTGCAGCAGACGATTCATGAAAGGAGAAGTGAAAAGCTGTGTGTCTTTGAGAGCACTATGTAGGTATTCTAGTTTGGCAGAATGCCATTCCCTGAGGAAGAACATCAGCATCGCTCTGTTGATGAAAAGAGCCAAGGCCTAAATCATGTCAGCAAGCAATATACTCTGACAGCAGCATCCCAAAGAGTTTAACATCATTATGCTACACAAAGTTGGGTCAAGATTCACTAATAAAAATGCCAGGGAAGGTCACCACCTATGAAGAGTTTACCACTCAGGGAAGGCCAGGCTCAGCCCTGCCCAATCTTACGTATTAGCATCTCAGGAGGGCATAGTTGCAACAACATGTCCTCTTAAAGGAGCCATATGAACAAAAGTTTTTATTTTTATACCTGCAGCATGTACATCTCCAGCCTGCAGCTTCATCCAATGAGGTTTTGCATTGAGATATACAGCGTGAGATACTGTGCCTTTGCTTGGCTCTGCAAGAACAGACTATCGGACTAACAAGAAACCAGGGACAGAATTCAACCCTGAACATCCATACAGAAACTCCAGATGACATTTCAGCAGAAACAATGGAGAAGGGACCTGTTATCTAGAAGAGCTGTGATAGATAAAAAGCTTTGTTTTCAGCAGCTAAGCCACATACAAGTGGCATGGGAATCTTTCGTTCCGAAAACACAAACCTCTTGCTACGGAGTTAACGGTGCAGCTCCGCTGACTGCCAGAGATAAGAGGATAAAACGTATAAGGGAGAACAAGTCGCTAAAACACTCAGCACTCTGTCATTTAAGTCTTGGCCATCCAGTGCAATGCACAGCGCTTGGGCCGAGCCTCTGTGAGCAGACAAAATAAGCCTCCTAGGAACCAGATTCACAGAACAAACACACTTTCAGGACTCTATAACCAGCAGCTGTTGGTAAGAAATGCCCCGGACTAGGATGGTGCTTAATGTCCCTGGGGAACCTGGGTCTTCTGTGCTACTTTCAGTCACGACAGAGTAGAGCTGTGCAGCACCATGGGAAGCCTGTGCAACAGCAGCCCCAAAGAGAGTAGCACAATAACGCACAATATTGTGAGAAGATAAAATCATGAATCTTTGCTGTGCTGGAAGGGTTGGTGTGGAAGACTAGGGTGGGGGGAAAGCACCTCCTTCTGTTTGTCCACCTCCTCCCTCAGTTTCCAGCTGGTCAGATTTGGCTGAGGTACGGGGATTTGTCCTGCAAAAGCACTGCCCTGTTATGGAAGCTGATGAACAAGATGGCACTGGGATCACATGCTCTTCTGCTACCGTGTAGTACATTACCTCTCCTTCCAACCCCCCCGAGTACCTTTCCCACACAGCTCCCCCCACTCAAGTCTCAGAGCCACGCTCGCCCCATACCTTGTAGCAGCTCTCCTCTCCTCTGGCACTTTGCTAGAAAGCAGGAGGCGCGTTATCATCTGAGGGAAGGAAGAGAAGGAGAGCTCAGCCTGTGTCAGGCTCCTCCCTGCAGTGACAGTGTGCCACATCAGTAATGGGTCCACGTGTGTGGACGAGGACAGCCAGGAGTGGGCATGGGGGACAGAGGCAGAGGCACAGAATAGTGTCTGTCATAGGACAGAGTGGGGCACAGACAATTATCAGTCTCTAATGTTGGAAATATTTGGTACACTGCATATTTTAAAGAGTGGTGTCAGTTCAAAAGGACCTGCCCTTTGCTGCTGCCTCAGCCCAGGCTGGTTTAACAGTTGAATAAAGAGGGTACCGTACCTTAAAAAGTGCAAGTTCTACCCAAATAAGGAAAACAGAAAAGAGCACAGATCTGGAAAGTTAAATAAGAAACGATGATAAGTCAGTTGAAAAGCATATCTTGAGGAACAAGAAGTTGAAGACATAAAAACATGTAATAAAATTATTTTCAAAGACAACAGAAGCAGGAAGCCTGCCAGAGTGTCTGTAGGGTTGACAGATGATTGAGATGTAAAAAGAGTGCTCCAAGAAGATAAGGATGAAGCACAAAAGCTAAATGAATTCTCTGCATCCGTGCATCTTCTGTAGGGATATAAGGAGGTCCCCACACTGGGGTTTTCTGTGCAGAGAAGAGCCAGGGGAACTGTCTCAAGCTGAAGAATTGGAAGAAAATGTATTAGGACAAATCAGTAAATGAACAAGAGTAAATCCAAGGATTCGGTATTTTAAAAATCTTGACTGAAATCTAAACTGATCATGAAACAGTAAGGGCTGAGTAATTAAACTGTGGCATACAATGTTAGACCTAACCCAGCCTCGGTAGTAGGCAAAGCAAAAGCAGCAAACACAATGCCAATGTTTGAAAAGTGTTTTGAGGGGATGCAAGGGGCAGGAGGTCTAACTTCTGTATGCCTGAAGTTTGTAGAAACAATAATGAAGAAAAGAATTACTGGGCATAAGAGAGAAATGACATAGCAATTACCCCTCACACAGCTTTTGTAGAAGGATTGAGATCTTTGAAGGAGCTGTTGAGCATGTGGGTATGGGTGATCACTGGATACAAAACTTGCATTTCTAAATCCTTTTTGATGAATTCGCTCACTGAAGACTTAAAAAAACCTCCAAAGCTCTCAAAGAATAAGAGGGAAGGTCCTACAGATGATTAACAACTGATTAAAAGTTAGGAAACAACTTGAATGAGCTGTTCAACATATTCATAAATGATCTGGAAAAAATGAAGTGACAAAGCTTACTGATGAGACAAAAAAAAAATCAGGGTAATACAAATTAAATCTGATCACAGAGACTTGCAGATGGTTTTCAAAATACTGTTGAAATGCAAGCAGAATCTTAGTGCTGATGACTGCATAGTAATGGACATGGGAATAAACAACCGTAACTACATGAATGCAGCAATGAACTTAAAATTAGAAATTACCACTCAGGAAAGATACCTTTGAGTTGCTGTCGATAGTTTTATCAACATGTCAGCTGAGTGGAAGTCAAAAAGGCAGGTTGGTACATGTCAGGAAAGTGATAGAGAGCAAAACAGAAAGCAACATCATGTCACTGTACAAATCCTTGGGGCACCTGTTTGAATATTTGTAACTGGAATACGGCAGCTAGTTCTCATCCCTCCATCTCAAAAATGGAGACAGTAGCATTGTAAATAGTAGAGAGGATGTAATTAAGGATGACCAAAGTAATGGAAAGTTTCCGAACAAGGAACAACCAAATTAAACAGAGTATGAGCCTTCACCCTAGCAAAAAAGTTGACAGAGGGATAAATGCAAAAGTGACTTAGGAAACAATGACAATCACGGAAAAGGCAAACAGGAAATTTTGATCCATCATTTCTTTTAACATAAGCACTAGGAGCTCACTCTCATGAGTGTTGGGATCTGGGAGGCCCTAGTAAAATAAGCTTTGCCGTATACTTTCCCTGTTCTTACCCTCCTTTCCCAAACTACTGTTGCTGGGCACAGCATCATGGGCTGCATGGAACTGTAATCTGACCCAATTCATCCTTTCTTACGAGCCATGGTACTTCACAAAACCCACCACAATGTGCTAGTC
This sequence comes from Steatornis caripensis, assembly GCA_013398225.1. Classification (NCBI taxonomy): domain Eukaryota; kingdom Metazoa; phylum Chordata; class Aves; order Caprimulgiformes; family Steatornithidae; genus Steatornis; species Steatornis caripensis. Next base: position 81,821 of record VZSC01000155.1, on the reverse strand, counting down.
TAAGATGATCGGTCCAGCAGCAGGCAGTGGCAATCCTGACATACACCACGCTTCAGGAGGCAATATTCTACCTGCAATACCTGTTACTTAAAACATTTAAACCAGTGAGGCGTAGAAACAATGAAAATTCCCTCTGAAGAGGATAACCCTCGATATATTTTGCTGAAAAAATATACAGATGCAGAAAGCAGGGGGCCATAAGAAGAGTACAGCAGCTAGCTCTTGTCATGTTGTGAAGTTTTACATGTGGCTCTCACTGTATATATCAGGAATATAAACTTCTTTACAGACAGGTGGACACCAATCCTCACAGTCGTCTTGGATTTAAGCTATGTTCATTCTCATGCTCTGTGAATGGCCTGACAGATTACATTACGTTACACATTAGAACGACCTATTTTCTCTGTTTCTACCATGATGTGATCTAATAGGCCGCCCGGCAAGAACTCTGCTGTGAGCTATCACTTATGCTTTACGTCTGACAATGTCACAAAACACTGTCTGGATTCCTGTTAGGTATCCAGAACTATTCCATGATAATATTACATCTATTTAATGTCAAGCCATAAAAGATGTGGCTTTCTATAACGTAAACAAAACACTCAACAGTGGTAAGCTCCCAACAATGAGAAAGGATAGGAAATAGGATAGGATAGGATAGGATAGGATAGGATAGGATAGGATAGGATAGGATATGAAATAACTCTCTTCTCTTTCTTCTCCATTTCTATATACTCCTCCCCTTTCACAGTTACGGTAGCATGTTAACCTCTTCACTGTGTAGAATACATGCATCACAGCTATGCTGAAAAATATGAAGAAACATCCAGATACTTCAGCCATAATTAATGGAAACAAACCTTATGGGAAGGGTGTTAGACTCCATGTTTTAGCCAGTCTCTGTTAGACCACAGGATAAAGCTCAACCCAGACAGACAGGTTATTCCACAACTACCTGCTGCAGACTTCTTAAGTCATCATCTACTCCAGACAAAATCCAGATGGGATAGCTGAACCACGGCTATGACACAGTCCAGGAAGACCTGGATTTAAAAAGCTTAATGCAGATAAAGGTACACCTGCTTTTACAATTAGGTAAATGGCCCAAAATAGATGTGTCTGCAAAGATGTCTGAAAACTGCCTAAGACTACATTGTCTCACAAAAATTTTAGTAATTTCTTGTCGGGCTGTAATTTTCAAGAGAAAGAAACTTTTCCCCAGGTATCTTACTCACTTTAGTTTCTATGTGGGAAGCATGGGAGCAGCCAGAAAGAAAAGAAAACAAAAGGGAAAAGAAAAAAAGGGAAGAAAAGAAAAGGAAAAAAAGGTTATTTTCAATAAAACATATAAATAAAATATTTTGCCTACTCTGAATTGTTTGGGTTGATAATATATGAAAGATTAAGTGGCCAGGTTTTGTTTGTCCTCAATGTAAACTACTTCCCTGTGTTCTTAATTAGTTTGTGTCCAGAAAGTAACATTACCAACAAGGGAAACAGGAGTCAAAGTGTGGAAACAAGAGAGATTTCAATTGCTATACTTTGTTGTAAGTAATAACTCAGCATCTTTGGATTCAGGAGCATTAGGGCTGTAAATCCACATAAAGCTGAATGTTATGAATGGAAGCTGTCTGGTCTTTCCCATCTCCCATCTATTCCTGTCCCCACATTCAGATATGCTCCACACACAGTAATTCATCCTCTCTTGTCGCTTTGCTTTCTGCAAACAGCTGCTCAGGCTATCCACAGTGACAGGTCATTAGTGGGCAGTTATTTTTTCCAAGACTGAGTGCACAGGAGTGGCAGCGCTATAAAAGCTTCTCTGCAGAGCTGCATGAACTGATCTGGGCAGAGCTCTGTCCCTGTTTACTAAGGTTCTTATTAGCAAAGATTGTCTTGAAAGCTTTGCACCTTGTTGCTCACCTGCAGCAGTCCTGTTTGATCATCTCCTAGGATTTTCAAACAGCTCCATCAACAGCATCAGCTGCATAGCGATTGCTATTCTAGTGCTGATCTTGTCACCATCACCCTCAGAAACCACATTCAGTTTAGCTGGTATGACTACAGCCTACTGTGCTTGCACATATAGTATAACTATTTCAATTAAAGGTGTGAAGTAATTTGTCTTACAGGAATAAGTTTTAACCGTAAAATTACTGTTCTAATTCTACAGTTGTGCATGTACTATAGAGTGCACAACTTTAACTGCCCGGTACCATCAATATAGCACCATTTATTTCAAGGAGACGTGGCTTTAATCCCAAACAACAGTGTTAATTTGCTATTATTTGAGTCGTGCAACTATTCCCATCATTCTGCTAATTCATCTCCAAAGATACTCCCTACCATTCTGGCTGAAGAGCATCTCCGCACTTCTGAGAGATTTTTCTTTGGGAATATGTTGCTATGATCCTGTAGTTTCCTATTCTAAAGAAGTACTGGCAAAATTGATGATATTAAATATGTTCTTCAAATCCCTCCAAACCTGCCAACTTTCTCTTCCGCATTCCCCGCTCCATAAGTCCTGATTACTGAATTAATAGCGTCTCACTAGCAGCTTTTTGTACCTAATCAGTTAGGGTCTCTACCTTCTGCATTTGTAGGGTAATTACACTGAGCCATGCTCGTGACATCCTAGATTATCATCTTGACAGCAATTACAAGATCACAAGAAGTGAACTGTCACAGAATTGACTGGATTAGCAGAGGAGGAAGGAGCAGATTATAACAGAGAAAGGAAAGTTTTAACTTCTTTTCCTTTGCTACCAAACAATTCTCCTCGATTTTCATACATTTCCTTTAACTACTGCACTGCTGCCCAGGAGTACAGACAAAAGCAACTGCCTTACAGCTTCTGTGTTGCCAGCTGCTCTGAGGACACATAGCCAAAGCATGCCTGCTGTGTTCCATAGTGTTCTGTGTCAGAGGTTTTCAGCTTGGGCCCATGAACTACTTTTTAAGGATCTGCAGATGAGACCAAAGAAGATCTGTCTCACTGTCAAGGAAGCCTCTGTTCACCACACAGCAATTTGTGCCTTCACTGGGAATTATGGATGAACATGCAAGCCCAAAGGCTGGATACCACAGGAAAAGGCGAACAGAATATACTCCTCATAACAGCACTTTTTCCAAGCCTGTCCTACATTTATCTCACTTAGGAGCTAAAGAGGGACAGTTACTCAGGGCAAGAAACCACGGATCCTGCAGCCTGACCTCTGCTCTGGAGCCTTCCCCCAGCAGGGCTAGTTTCCAATCACCCTCAGCATTGAGACAGATCTTTCTCCTCCTTACTGCTCTCTTGGGAGTCAACACCAACTCTTTCAGAGACTCTTAAAAGTTATCAGTTGATCACCACCATCATCTATGAACTATACCAATTTACACCAGCAGCAAATTTGGCCCATCTGACTTTATAATACATTAGGCTAATTCTTCTTTACAGTTTTCAAATCCAAAAGCCAGACAGGTGAAGACAGAGAGAGAGGCACTGCTACTGATAGAAAAAGGTTTTGGATGATGAGAAGCTCAACAAGAGCTGACAATATGCATTCGCAGCCTAGAAAGCCAACCATATCCTGGACTGCATTGAAAGAAGCATGGTCAGCAGGTCGAAGGAGGTGATTCTCCCCTTCTGCTCCACTCTTGTGAGACCTAACTTGGAGTACTGTGTCCAGCTCCTGGGCCCCCAACATAAGAAGTGTGTAGTGATAGGATGAGGGGTAATGGTTTTAAACTGAAAGAGGGTAGATTTAGATTAGATATTAGGAAGAAATTCTTTACGATGAGGGTGGTGAGACACTGGAACAGGTTGCTCAGAGAAGTTGTGGATGACCCCTCCCTGGAAGTGTTCAAGGCCAAGTTCGATGGGGCTTTGAGCAACCTGGTCTAGTGGAAGGTGTCCCTGCCCGTGGCTGAGGGGTTGGAACTAGATGATCTTTAAGGTCCCTTCCAACCCTGGGAACCTCTTCCCAGTCTTCACAATTTGTTTATTATCATCCCTTCTGAACACTAACTAACAAGCAGGGAAATAAGTCCTAGAGGCTGTTGCAATGGTACGCTACATGTCCCTAAAAGACAAACATGACAAAAAAACAGGAGTCAGACATCTAGGCCATTATGATGATAGCTAATTTTGTCATCACATTACTAGAATTTGAACTACAGCTAAGCTAAGCAGGGGCTGCATGCCTATTAAGCCAAAGTCAACACAGGCTACATAAGCTGCTGATTTTCTTCTTTGCTGCATGAAGCAATAGAGGGAGAAATGAAGCGAGAGAAAGGAAAGAGACTCTTCCTCAGTGATTTGAATCCAGTGCTGGAGTGTTCAACAAAACATTCCTTTCCAAGATTTAAATTCTCCCTTTGATGAGCACATAGCGACTCAGTGGGATTTGCTAAGCTTCCATTTGAAGCTAGAGAAAAGTAATCTCACTCTTTATTTCTTCCCCCTCCCTGTGCTACACCGCTCTAATCATGATAAAGATATCTAAACATGCCTGATTAAGCCAGCCAGACAATGTGCCCCTAATCTGAACTGATCAGGGCTCTGGAGCTGTCAAAGTGAACCTGCTGTCTCTCTATCAGACAGAGCAATAAGGGGTCGGTAATGCAGCTCCATTAACTGCTTCTCACAGAATGAGTTTTCCCTGACTGCTCCTAAAGAGCAGACACTTGAGGAATGCTGCCTGATGGGAAGTTGCTTCAAACGGTCTCTTTCGGCACAATTGTCAAGCCGCTCTTTCTCGAGCCCTCCAGACAAACAACTGAAGTATGAAAAATGTAGCCACTTCCTTCTATGCTACGTTTTATAAAATCTCGTAATACCTTATCTAGATAACTGCCTCTCAATTTTTCTCATCTTTTCATGGTAAGCTTCAGCACTGGCTGATATGTGTTGTACTGCAAGAGTAGGGTTACCAGAATAACAATCCTGTTCCCACTGTGCGTGTGCATATGTATGAAAGGGATCTGCTTTTGTGTACAGGAGGAGCTTGCACTTGATGGATTCACAGAATTTAGGGCCGTGGGAGACCACTATATCAATATACCAACATGTCATGTGCATTTAGCATATTTGCACTGATGTACTCTTGGTAAAAGACTACAGTCAAGAGGGATCAAGAGGGCGTTGGACCACTTTTGGGCTCCGTGAAATCCTGTGACTACTTATCCTAAAACTGGTCTTTGGTATAATTACGAGTACCTTCAAAGTCTCTCTGAATAACACCAGCTGTGAACAGCTCCAGGGAACCATTCTGCTAGCAGCAAGTCAGATGGAGAATTATACTTCTCAAATTGATCATACTGATCAACACTCATCATGACCGGGGTGAGGAGTGATGTTACATTTCAGACACGTTTTCTATCAGGAAGGACTTTCCAAAAGTCACTTCCAAAGCAAAGGAGTCAAAACAGAATAAAGAATCTCGTACTATGAGATTTAATTAAAAACAACCAACCAACCAACTACAGACTATAAACCCCACTTACAAATAGATTCAGATACTTCAGGGTGCTTTCCTTGTATTTGGGTATCTAAATACGGGAAAGAATACTCAAGATTCATTACCTCCAGGTTTGAACGTCAGAGAGAGATTTAAAAAAAAATACAGTATCCAACATGCTGTTCTGTAAATCTGACCTCTTATACTGTAAATAAAAGCTGAGCAATTCTGGCATTCATGGAGGTCTGCGTATGAATACATGCTGGATGTGCATGTGAATGAATGGTAAATTTCCTTTGTTTATGCGCGATCATGCATTTTGCAATGTGAAATGGAAATCAAGGGAAAAAAATCTGTAAACGTTTGTGCTAAAGGGATAAGTTCACCTTATGGTTTTGGTTCATTTCCACAGCAGCTAAGAAACTCCTCTTTTCATATGTAAAAAATGAAGGATACAACAGAAGGCTATCATTTATTTATTTCTGGGCATAGCACAACCTAGAGAATTCATTACATTAAGGCATTACTCCAATCTGGTAAAAATAGTTTTTAATCTTATATCGGACTCTACTGTATAGCAATACATTTGAGTGGGATATATGAACAAAATGGTATGAAAATCTGCTAGTATATACTGCTTGGTACATACTATTATGTTTTAAATCAGTACTGCGTGTTTCTTTGATCAGGCCAGCTGATAAAATTTTGTGTAAAATGGGAAGAAGAGCAAGATCAGTGACGAAACTGCTATTTTCCTCGGTATTTTTTGTGTAATATTCATTTTGGCAGCAAAGCTAGTTGTCCAAAATCTGGAACTCTAGTACTAAAATTACATTGTGTGCCAACAGATACAATTTGGCACAAAAGTAGAATTACAGTTAGCTCAGTAAGAAAAAGTAACATTTCTTTGTCCTATTAACCATAAATCTATTTTGGTACAAAATTGCATCTGACTGCACAAGTTGTGGCTTTTTACTGAAAAATTTGACTCACCTCTTTTCCCTTATATATTTTTCCTCTCCTTTTTTGATTTTATGAAAGAATGAAACATAGAAGACTAGTTCAACCTACATTTATCTGTGACAATCTAAACACAAACATAGGAAATCTGATAATTAGGCTCTCAGAGTCCTCTTATCTTGGACATGGCATACATAGTTTCACCTCACAGCCACCTTTGTTCTGAAAAGAAGATCCGATATGCTTTATATACAAAGCTTCACATTTAAGTAAGGACAGTGAAATCGAAATGCTACTAGCAGTATCTGCCGTGTGGTATAATGAGCACTGCTGTGGTACCTTCATAATGTCACCACTTGCCTATTTACCTCCTGACCCTCTATGTTGTATTAACCATGTTTTTTTCTGCTTAATGGATCTTCATGGCTCAACTTCCATTTAAGCGCAGAACTCTTTCTACAAGGCTTAAGTGCTACAAAACAGCCTTTCTATAAGTTAAAGTCAGCCCATGTGCATCTGCATTTGGGAATGCTTCTGAAAGGGTTTTAAAGCAATCAATTACAATAATTTATACATCTAAAGATGCAACTCCAACAGCCAATCCAACTTTTCTTCTCATTATAAGGTAAATGTGAATGCCAGCTTGTTACTATTCCGGGGGTTTGTCTCTGCACAGCAATCGTACCATTTTCAGTAGAAGTGTGGAACATATTTCATGTTTGTCTATGCATTTTTTAGTTCACTTGGATTATGATACCTTTGAAATTAAAGTGCAGCAGCAGTTCCTGAATGATTTAACACGTAGACATTTTTACTCTGAAGTAAGTACAACTTGTTCTTGTTTATCTTAATCCAAAATTGAGTTATGTCTAATTGGAATAGGTTCTCATCATCTGGAATAGAAATAGCCAGGTCATATCCTGATGTAGGAATATCGGCTACTGGACTAACGTGCAGACTAAGACTTAATTAAGCACAAGGTTCCTATAGGTAGATCAGGCTGGCACCCTACATTTCCCATTCCTACAGCATGGGCACCTGTGTGGCAACGAGGCTAACTGGAACCTCACTGCGTAACCTCTGTGCACCCTGCAGAAATAATCACGGTCCCACTCCTTCAGTGTGCAAGTGATCGATTGCTGCTCTGCAGCAGGGAACTGCACAGCGTTCAGACTATTCAATAGATTGCATGTGGCAAAAAGGGAACACTGCGCAAAGGGTGTGAATGAGTCATTCGACATTTCAGGTTGACTGAAGTCATTCTGCTACGTTTATTTCTAATCTTGATGTGCTATCCACATTTGCATGTTAAGCAGGATGGGAAGAAAGAGATTTAAATTATTTGCTACAATAGATATGTGGAAAACAGCAGACTCTACATGTGTGTGAGAATGTGGGATTACACGCATGACTGGGGAGCATCATGTCAAGTGACTTTTCTACACTCATATAGGAGTAGGCATTCTGCATGCAAGTCTGAACACATCTGAGCAAAAGTATGTTTGAACATGTGTATCTCTAGGGGTCTGATTATAAATGAAAGATGTTCATTTGCAGTATGCTTGAATGGAGGAACAGAGGTCCCATGAGCATACTTCAGGTGACGTCTGTGTTGCGTTATCCTTGGCAAATACAAATCAGAGCAACTGTGAATGAGCTGGTCTGTGTACGTTTGGAGGGTAGATACATGTGTTGTGTGTGTGTGGGTGACAAGGAGCACCCATGAGCATGAGCAGGTGTCAGTTGAAATTGGAATTTATGTATTAGTCAAACATCATTAGCAGTGAACCACCTGCTTGAAGACTTCCATGGAAAGAATACATGGCAACCTCTCAAAGTACGACCTAGCCTAACATTGTTCCTTCACTCCTGGTCATACTCCCAGTTTAAAGTGCAAGTTTGCACAGAGTCTGACTTCTTATAGCTCACCATGAAGTCTGTTTGATCCATGCATATTTAGCAACTTTAAGCATTAAGCAATGTTAAAGTACATGCTCACCTCTGAGGCTTAGGAGCCTCAGTTCAAGCACTTGTTTTGAAATTCTGGACAAAGACACTGACTTAGCTCTCACTTAAGAAAAAATGGTGAAATGCCTCACAGGAAATATTCTCTGAGGGTGAAGAAGAAAACATAGAAGATATTTCATGAGATACTCAAGGCTATGTCACAAGGACTCAGTGCTTTAAACTGAAGATGGAGAATCACGCTGTGAATATGGAATCAGTGGGTTACACATGAACTAATTCTTGAGGAGATGAAATATAATTTCGGTGGGGCAAGCAGAGCTCTGGTATCTCACCTCAAGCTAAAACTAGTCAGATTTTGTTCTGCACAAAGCTAACAATGTATTTGCATCCAGAGCAACAGACTAGCAGCATGTTGTATAGGTAAAGAGCCCTATAAGATCTGCGTTCCTTTTTTTTTTTTTTGGTGATGCCTAAATTATTGTGTCCTTTATATTATTTAGATTTGCTTACTGCATAAAGCACTGCAGATCCTCCCCCTGCCTCTATTCTGCAAGTTATTGATACCACACTCAATTAACCTTGGTGAGTGAATATAGGATGGACATTGCCTCTCTCAGTTTCAGTCATTTTTTCTCAGTGCGACAGTTTGCATACAAACCACTGAATGGTAGTACTTAAATCTCCCAATAAAATTGCTGTAATGGAAACAAAAGTGCACATTCATGACATTTGTATTCATATTAAGTCTCATATGCTTCATTATATGAAAGCCTAAATATTGAGCCTAGTCTATGCAAATTCTGTCCTATTAAATAAAGAAGCGAGTGTAATTCTAGTTCAAAAAGTTTAGAGAAAATATATTCTTACATTTCTTTGGGTGGCAACTGCAGGCATATTATTGCAATTCCAACTTACCCACTGTGCTTTTATTGGTTTTGTACAGAAGATAAAAAGGAATGAGATGGAAATCCAATTTTTATTAGTGAGTCCACTCCAAGGCACACTTATTGAGGTACATAAAGGTCTAGCAGCCATTGGAACCAGTGATGAAATGAGGAGAGAGTCCACACAAAAGCACTCTGTATAACCCATGAGTGTCTTGAGTAACAGTGGGAACTCTGGATGTGCTGAGGATACCATAGCATAGATAATCATGGCAGAGGCACAAGATGTTCTGCAACAGCTACAAACCGGTTCAGAGATCCTCTGAGAACTGGCTTTGGTCCCACCAGTTTACTTAACCATAACAGCACAATTGTTTTACAACTTTGTTCTTGGGCTGAGAAATTGGTGTGTACGCATTTAAAGGAGCCAGCTGTTGCATTCAACATTGCATTGTTGTTTATGTGGGGTCGGCAACATGCTATTTCTTCCATAATAGGATAAAACATAATGCACAGTTGTTCCTACGGTTATGCTACTGAATATGCTGTGCTGACAGCGGTTTTGTCATATAAGAATCACCTCATGAAAGAGTTGGGAGAAAAAAAAAACAAAAAAAAGAATGAATCACAGACTTGCTATAATATTGACAATCTACTGCATTGGTTATTGTGTTTCTATGTTACATTTCTTTTCTTTACCCTTTCACTGTCCTTCCTATTCATAAGGCAAACTACCTGAAGCAAGTGGTATTCTTCAATATGGTGCAACTTAAAAAAAAAAACAATGGGTTAGGACTTTTTATAGGATGATACAACGATTATATTAAAAGGGATCTGTGAAGATCATCCAGTTCAAGCCCCTGCTCATGGCAGGGTTAACTTTGAAATTATAATACAAGATGAGAGCATAATCTGATATTTCTAGAGTGACTACTGTAATGGAACATCAGTCTCATTCAGGCAATGATATAAATTATGTGCGTGTCTAGATCAAAGACATATGGAAGATCATTTAGGTAGAAGAGCTGCATTAAATGATTTGAGATTTCCATTCAATATGCATCATAGAAGATTGTAAAAAAAAAAATCATAAGTTGATACTGATTTCAGTATCCAGTATCAGCCTCTAATTATACAGCTGCATATTATCAAAACACATACTAAAATTAGGTTAGCATTACAATACTTTATCTCCTGACTTCTGTGTGCTTAACACTGTCATTATGTAACTTTAAAAAAATTATTATTCATACATAGAATACAGAAAAAAGGCAAAAGAGGAAAGGAGAAAACTCCAGAGTGGACAAAAAAAAAAAAAGATTACTTGGGTAGACACCATGGAAAAAAAATCACCAACTTAGAAACTACAAAACACCATATGTCATGTACCTCATACAGCCTTTAAGAAGGTGCTCCTCTTCTACATACCCTAGGAAGTCCACAAAATAAAGTTTCAAGAGCTGCAAACTGTAGGAACCATGCAGCAATCACCCTTCAAGATGCATTGTGAATGTGGTAAGGGCTCTGCAGGGAGAAACCTCCCAATGGCAAGAATTACTTGTCACAAGACTTAAACAAGGCCCATGCACTGCCCTCAAAATAGGAATTAGTGTGATTACTTCTATGATGAATGGTATGAATTTTATCCAAATTGAATACATCTAAAAACATTTTCAACATTGCAATTCTGCTTCCCTATGAAAAGCCCCAAACCCTATGCTCACCTCACTTCCATTTTCTATTCATTTTTCTATCGGTTTCTCCTATTCATATCTACTTTACTATCAGATTTAAGGAATTGCAATGTTCAAATTCATTACTACCACATATCTTGCTATATTTGATTACAGTAGACTGTCTCTTTTGTCTTGAAGATAAGCCTTGGGTTTTAGTTTAGGTCTACAAAAAAAGTTGTATTTAGTAAAGCAATCATCTTTGTAAAAGAAGCTAATCGCCAAATATCCCCAAAGCATTCACTGAATTTTGGGATACTCTTTTCCTGGTTGTTCTGTCTGCAAGCGGTTGGACTTTGCTGATCTCTACAGCTGGTCAAGGGAAAAGGTAGATGCTCAACCCTTCCAAAGCTCAAGTCAATTAGGCATCTGAGATTGCATTGCAGAAGTTAACGCATTCAAAACCACCCCCTTAAAAAATGTCGTGCCAGGGTTGTTTAGACTCAACAGCAGAACAACATTTCAAAAGAACATCCTGCTCAAAAGCTAAAAAATATTTCAAACAAAAAATTAAAACTAAACACACCAAACAGAAACTGTTCAAACCAGCAGTAATTCATTATGAAAATAACCATTGTTCACCCCAAGAGATTCCCAACGCATTTCACAAATCACGAGTTAAATTCAGACTCACTTTATATTTCTAGTATCCTGACAGACTTCATCATAGGAGGATGCAGCAGTGCTGAGCAGGAGCCACACAGTGCTGTAGTTTCTCACTGGTGTTTTAAAGGATTAAGCTGCTCCTTTGGCTTCTCTTGCTAAAACGACCCAGCACTTTAATTAAGAAACCCTATCGTAAGCTCTTTTTTTGCCACAGCCTCACTGACATATCTGGTATGGGTTAGCTGAGCTGGTAAGCCTGAATGTTAAAATATGATGACTGTGTCCTTTGACCCCAGCTTTTCCCTGGAAGGTACCTCCTGTTCAGATGCTGCTTCCCCGAATCTGTATCTATCGCTTCACCTAACAATGAAATCCAACCTCCAGTGCTTTTCAGCAGTGCACAGCAGGTTAGGAGCAGAAGCAACAACTGCCCAATTAAAAAAAAAAAGTCAGATGTGCAGAAGGCAAACTGAAATCTGCCTGGGATATCAGGACAAACACCTTGAGACTTATGCAATTAGCTGGAGGATAATTGATGACCACAGGCAATCAACCTACTGTTGCGAGTCTCGTGCAAGAGATGTGCTAGGGCATATCATTCAGTATTGACTCGTCACTAACACCACCTCCTGAAGTGCTGAGGGTTTCCTTAGAAATCTCCCCTAAATTACCAGATGAAATCACAAAGTGCTTAGAAGACTCGAAGCAGTGGCTACAAGTGTGCTACCATTGCTAGTGTCTCTGTAAGTTATGGTATACAAAGAACAGTAAAAGATCTTTAGCTGGCTGTGGAGAGGAAAGGAATCCTTCAGTTGAGAGTAGTACCTCTGATGATTTATTACAGTGAGACAGTAATAATACAGGTAAAAGCAGGTGTGGGGAGTGGGGAGCTTTGAGGCAGTACCAAAGAGGTAGAAATCAAGCCAGAAAAAGCAACTCTTATTCTGGAGTACCAATGGCTACCTGAAGAGCTGCCCTGAAACAACCGCCCTGATACAGCAACACTGAGAGCGCTCCTCATTCAAACAAGTCCTTCATCTTTCCTCCCTTCTACTTCCCACTCGTCATTTACCTTTCTCTTTAGAATGACAGCTTGCTGAGGCTTGGGTTTTCTTCTGCTATGACTTTGCCTGCACCTCAAGAAATGATGTGTTTAGGGTTTGTTTTTGGTTTTGGTTTTTTTGATAATCCAAGACAGCTACTGCATAGTAAATTCCCAGTGGAATTATTACCTTGATGTAGTTGTCTGAGGTGCCTCCCAGGCAGGTGTATTGTACTGAGCACGGTCAGTACAATACACATTGCCATGAAATCACCTGTGCTTTCTCTTCCCTGAGATTCCATGCTGAGGAATATACCTGGAGTAAACCTATTGAATATTAAAGCACTGCAATGAAGACATAGCCTCTGTCAGTGCAGAGCATCCAGTGTCAACAGTGTCTGAAAGTCAGTTGAAGTCTTTCTGTAAAAGAACTAATTAAAAATAAAGCTCAGGATGCTTAAAGAGCTGATCCTCAGAAGCTCTGGAGATCTAAGAAAATATTTCTAAACTCATTCGGCAGTTGCAGTTATTAATGAGTGATTAATTTCTACAGACATCAACTTGTGGCTGCTTCAACCCTGTTTCTCACAGCCACCTCAACAGCCAAGGGCAGCAAATCAGAACAGTGTTGAAAAACAGTTAAAAAAAAAAAAATTATTCGTATATACTATGAAGATACTTGCCGTGTCTCTGTACTTACAGCTGATCTGAGATTTGCATTTAAAATAAGGATTTGGTGGTTTTGCTATATACAAGAAGCACGTCGTACATTAAGAATTATAGCACTAACTGCAAGGGAACATAATGAATTCTTGAGAGTTACAAGTAAACCTATTAACTAATTTATTAAGTAAAATTCTTCTTAAATATAGGTTCTTTAAGAAAGTTGACACTTCGGGTTCGATCTTTTGTTTGTTTCTATAGCCTCCACGGTGGATTAATCCAGATTTTCATTCTACTTAAAGATCATAAAAACCTTGCGTTGACAGCATATTAAATTTTTCCAAGATTCTCTTAACCTCTGTGATAATTTTTATAAAAAATTTTGCTTTCAAAAAAACGCTGGTGTTTAATTTATTCCTTCAGATGATGCTACAAATGGAGGTTTCAAGATACCTGAGGTGCCCATAGCTAGAATGGCCCTTTCATCACTTCACACCATGATTCTTGGTAGACAGCAGAGCCTCCACCATCTTTCAGTGGGGACACTTGGCTTCACTTCTGTTGGAAACAGAGGGAAGCAGCTGCTGCTCTGAATGATGAAACTAACTGTGGGCAGTGGTATCAGCCCCACTGAGAACTGCCTTGTTGTGATGTCGTGGGAAAGGAAAAATATTTTCTTGAACATCATTTAAAGCTAATCTGACAACATAAACATTCAGAGGCTTTGATTATTGAATGGGCTCATGACAGCAAAAGGAGAAGATAGCATTAAACCGTTTACACATGTACTACATGGATACAGGAGGTAGCAATATACACTATATCAAATCAGTAGGCAAAGGATGCAAGTGCTGTACATGGCCTCTGCTGAAGGTAATGACATGATTATGATAATGCCTATATAATTTTCAGCTATGTAATACTGCATGTCTGTTCATACCCTTCTACTAAGAATGCTGAAGTACTTGATGACTTTAACGAATTAAGATTCACCTTCTGTTCAGGATGGGAAGGTATTTTCAGACTAGATTCAACTCTCTTTGACAGCAGAGTAAATCAGGAGAATTTTTATTTGTTTTGATGGATTTAATCTCAGAGATCTGTTACACTATTAGGATTACCAAGACAGGAGAATCCAAGCACATAATGGTTCAACAGTGGCATTATTTCTGTCAGTGTAATGATAATACAGCTTGAAACTGTAAACTAATCTCCCTGTTGAGAGTTAGAAAGTGTTCGTTCCATCCTCACATAGAGCTCTGCACACTTGATTGATATTGGGTTCGGTCACCTTTTTCAGAATCATTATGTTTTGACCACTATTTGGGTGGCATACTAGACAGGATAGATGGATAGTCTGATCTGGTACAGCAAATGCCATGTACAAACAGTCAGACAGAATGCCTCCAGTGTCTTATCTTTATACACTATACAGTTCTGCATGAATAACAATTACCAGGGCACATTCATGCACAGAGACAATTTTAGAAGTTTGTCCACATCTTAAGATAATCCCTGTTTAGTCTGCAGGGTTATGGAGTGTTTCTCCTGTGTCAGAACTCAGCTGTAGCTTGGAATGGCTACGACCTGGAAACATGATGTTATTTATATAGCTAATATTTTAAAAATAAAAAAAGAATGCCAGAGCTCTGAGGGTTAAATTTTGTAGTCTAAGGGTTACTGGTGGATTTGTCATGATGAAATAATAATTAAAAAATATTGGGGAACTAGAAAGTAAAGTCTAGAGAGCATGAGGTATACAGTGCATCAGGGAAACAATGCCATGTAGTTAGTACTGTACACTGCTCCAAAAAGATAAATCTGTATGTAAAAAAGGTTGTACAGTCAGGGAGAGGGAGGAAGGATGGATCTTGGAGGTCCAAGAGAGGGAAAAAAAGAGTTTAATCATGTATTGATGGAGACTGTTCATTTAGGCATTCCAGTAATTTTCTTTCATCTCATAATATTTCACAGTACTGACCTGTGATCTTAGTGCCAGGATAATGTGTCCATTCTTAGCAAGCTTATTCCTCAAAGGTTAGTCTCCCCTCCTTAAATGTTATTTAAATCGTACTTTGGCATAGTTCTCTAATCAGCAGAACAATTTAAAAAATTTAAGGCTACAGGAAGAGCTCAGACCTTTCTAAGATCACTTTTTTTCATTCTCATCTATTTGAAATCCTTCTAGAAAAAGTATTTACAGCAAATACGCTTCAGAGACAGTGTTCTGGGCTGAAGTCAAAAGAAAATAAGATGCCCTTCCTCTCACCCAGATTACCCAGCTGGGTAAGCCTGACAGCTGTGGGACAGTAGTGACCAAACATCAGAAGCATCCAAGTAAAGGATCAACCTACTAGAATGGCTATATGATGGGAATCAGTTTGTAATTTGAAGCATGAGGACTATAGTACAAACACTTCTTAGCCTAGCTAATATCACTGCCAATTCTACTTATGTTTGTGCAAGTGTCTCTCTTTTTCCTCCCTCTTTTAAAAAAGTGCTTATTTGAAATAGTATTTAAAATTAAACTGTCACTATAAAATGCAGAAACAATGAGAAACAAAATGCAGGAACATCACCAGACAATGCCTTGTCTGGTGATAAAGAAACAAGAGTAAGAATCCAGTTTCTAAGCCCAGCTCAGCTAAAGATTTACTATGTACTCCTGGGCAAGTCACTTCACCTCTCTATACTGTAGTACACATCTAAAAGGTACAGTGTAGCCATACATGGAGATATTTAAATGGAATGGGGTACCAAAAGCCATAAAGTTGCATTCTCAGAAGGCCAGTTTATTTTTGCAGATTGTCAAGTTAGTTAAGCTAGTATGGCTTTAGAGCTTCTGTCATCTCAATGTCATTACATTCCTGTACGTGGGCCTGATTACAGTTGTAGAGTGAGAACATTCATACTCACCTGTCTTAAGGGCAAATGGGCAAAATACCTATCAATAGGCAAAAATGTGTGTAGACATACAGGAAAGGCAAGGTTACTGCCATATAACCCCTGATGCTATGATTCCTTTGCTGCTGCCCAAATGTACAAAAAATGGTGGAAAACTAAGCTGAAAAGACTAAGAAGTCTCCTTCAAGGGAGCTGCAAAACAAAGATTTTGGTAGATATCAAGGGATTTATGGATGCCATTTGCACGGACTGGAATATGGCTTGCAGCCAGCCCTGAGCTTCAGATCAAGTGCGTGACAATCATGATGTTGTGTATATCAATTTCAGGAACTGAAATGAGACAGAATAGCTACGTTCCTCATGAACTAACACCAGACTCTGGAGAGAAGGGAGAAAGGTAGAGGAAGACAGGGCCTTATTATATTGTAAAAACCAAAGAGACTAAAATAAGCCCCAAAGACATAGGCATATCAAGTGCTGATAGCAATACTTCATTACTGGCAAAACATAGGGCATTTTCTCAGCCACAGTGGGTATGCCCTTCTGACTAATATCAGAGACTGAACCTGCAAGTGAGGGTATTTTATGGTATGTGTCTTACAGCTCCACTAAGAGGAGAATTTAAAATGAAAATACTGTTAAGGGAAGAAACATAGTGAAGGGAATTAAGATAATTTTCATTATGTCAGGCAGTAAGAATAAACCAAAAGAGACTGCCTACAGCAATAGTTCCAGACCTGTGGCTTAATAGGAACCTCTTGCCTGCCAAACTTTCAGATATTGCTTGTGGCCACAGAGAGCTGCTGTCAAGCTGCAAATTGATGGAGAGGGCAAAGTACAACATTGTATGGAGGGCATTCATTACATCCTCACTGCTGCTGCCCTTGAATCAGCAAAAATGGAGGGCGCTGGCTTATGGTTGCAAGTGTAGAGGGTAAGTGTGGGGGAAAAAAAAGAGATTCTGTGTAATTAGGTAATGGAAGACAAAGTTTGAAGAGAAAAGTCATGTCTTTTATCAGAGTAATGGCTATAACATAAAAAACAGACAAACTTGCAGACATGCTATACCTTCTGCAAACTAATGTAAGAAGGTATAAGAGATCAGGACAGACAGCTAATTTGAGCAGCAGAGCCCTGGTTTTCTGGCACTTGTACATAATTATATCTTGTGTAAGACTAATTTTTGTTTTGCCCAGGCGGATCGCTCAGTATTAACAATTTTAGGAGATGTTTGTGGAAGAGAGTGGTAGAGATGAAAACAACTTAAAAATCCAGACAACAAAACTAACCCAAGTTTAGGCGTGTACATTTCACATTGTCTATCCATCCATCTCCAGGTTATTCTACTTCCTTGATAAAAATGAGAATGACACACAGTGCTATTTTGTGTTTAATCCCTTATCTATGGAATTGCCAAGTTTGGATGCAAGAAACAGAAGTAAATGTCACTAGATAGGAAAGTAAGGGGAATTGCTTCACTGAGACATCAACAGCATTTTTTTACCGAGCCACTAATAAGGGAACATGTTTTCTCCCTTTCTTTTCCCCGAGTCATTTCACCATCACATTGTAGCCAGGGTTTATGTCCTATTCAGAAACCTGGGAGCAGAGGCTATAGCATGGGCCTCTTCCTCCTTCCACTTCCAAGTGGATGCCTGGCATTGCTGGCTGCATCAGCTATAGTCTTCTATGCTGAAACATAACTGGTGGGCAGCTCTTTCTCATCCCGAAACCCAGCTCCTCCTGCCATGCCCATTTGCTAAAAACTCAGTCATTATAAAACATTTCTTCTCCAGACAAATATAAACGTGATAGCTTCTCCTGCTACTGAAGAGAGTTTAGATTATTATTTTTTTCTAAGAAAATTTTGTGCTGATAGTGTGCTGCTAAATCATGTCTTGGAGACTGAAGCCCTTTTGCTCCTAAGTTAACTGCAAGGCAAGTCAAGCATTATGAACTTTCTCTATGGACACAAACACACATTGAACACACACAGACATTGCTATAGAGCTCTATAGCACTCCATTCTAAAGAAATATCTTGTAACAATACTGCATATTACGCTTACAATGCATCAAAAAGCTTTACAAGAACGTTAAAAAGCAATTGAGGAGAAATTACGTTCATGTCTGGCCCCTTGAGACCCCTCCACATTCCACAGGAGACACCAAAAGAAGGAGGGTCAATGATGACAGATCTACAGTTAGCAGAAGCATTTTTCTTTCTAGGAATTTTGCCCCAGTCGCTATGATCACACTGGATGTCTCAGAGACACAATAGTCTAATCTCTTTCAGAACAACCTTAAAGTTTCTGGGGAATCTGGATATCTCTTTGCTTTGTGCTTCTGACTAAAAAAAACCAAAAAAACAAAACCCATTCATTATTTCCTTTGCTCTGTTCCAATAAACACCCTCCTTTCGAGCACAGTCCTGAACCCCCATTGTCAAGGAGCAAAAACTTGATGCACCTGTGGTGGAAATGAAAACACACTTAAATCTTGAGCCTTGCAGCTAAGACCTTACTTGTTTAACTGCAGAAAATGTGATGCAAATTTAGCCAACACATCTACCCTTAAAACTTCATAGTGAAAGAAGCGAGCAGCTAAGCAGATCTGTACCTTTGAGGCAGGTGGTTGCACTCTGCTGTTTCAGGATCTGTGTTGAGACAAAGCAGTGGGAAATGGCACGAGTCTCATAACAAGATAACCAACTTGCCTCCTGCCTTCAGCACAAGTGCTTAGCAAGTGCCGAAGTCTGCAGAGCCATGCGGGACACACAAGTCTTTGCCACAGAATCTTCGCGTTTCCCTCATGAAGCACAGCCAATCAAGCTGGCAGGTTGTAAACCGCAAACCACACAGGAACTCACAGGCACGGTAGCTTACTGAGCTGGGTGTGGGACTCAGCTTAGTGTGGTTTTATTCTCTTACTGCAAGGGTTACAGCTGCTCTTGAGCAGTTTCTCTGAATGCTACAGGTGTTTGTTGTTTCAGCTGCACCCCATAACTGGTTAACGCTGAAATACTTAATACATCTATCTGGAAAGCACTGGCCCCTTTGGACACAAGTAGTGATGGCCAGGAGTAAGCCGTCAAAGGCCTCCTAAAACCTGTCCTCTTCTCTAATATGGGGTGACAGTGGTGGTCATAAGCTATCAACATTTGAACTTGTGGAGCACCTCTCCTGCTACACATCCCATTTTATGTGACGCAGTCCATGGGTGCATACATACAGTGCACCCACATGTGAAGATTCGCTTGTATCTCTGTAAGCAAACACAGTCAAATACAAAGGCCATCTGTGCAGGCATAGGCCAAGAAGGAGTTGATACCAGAAAGAGTCCGGGATTTCATCAGATTCTGCAATTAATGTGAACTGGAGGGCTNCAGTGCACCCACATGTGAAGATTCGCTTGTATCTCTGTAAGCAAACACAGTCAAATACAAAGGCCATCTGTGCAGGCATAGGCCAAGAAGGAGTTGATACCAGAAAGAGTCCGGGATTTCATCAGATTCTGCAATTAATGGGAACTGGAGGGCTCTCTTCAAGCTGTGAAGAGGTATGAAAATCCAATTCTTGTAAGAATACAGAAAAGGCACATTTGCCTATTTCGTTGTCGCATCAGTTTAATCGCTAGCAGACGTGCATTGCGGGAGGCTGGTGGCCTGGACAGTGACCACCCAAAGCAGTGACGATTCATCTGGCTGACACCCACGTTGATGTCTCTTTCAGATCGCAAAATATTTACAGACCACATAAATGCCATAAAAATAGAACTACAATTAAGTCTTTCTCCTTAGGCAAGTAAAGGCTGAAAAGACACTGCTGGGTTACCACATGAAGCTGTCCCCCTCACACCTCCATGGGTTCGTGTTCCCACCACCCCTACACAAAAAAGCAGGGGTCTCCTCTTCCCCACAGCAGGGACTGGTGAGAAAGCTGATTGGGTAATAAAGGAAGAGGTGGGCTTAAGAATGTGAATGACAGCAGCTCCTCAAGGATGAGGAATGCTTGGAAGCCAGGGAGAGGTGGGGCTTGAGGAGTGATTGGCAACCCCTCTGAATGCAAGGAGCCTATGGAGGAAGCGAGGGCTGGTTGACAGCATTGTGATTGGATTAGGAGAGAAAGGAGGCGGATGTTTGCAGGTGATTGGCAGCAGTTTGGCTCTCCCAAGGAAAAGGTTACCCGACAGTCAATGCTGTGCGGACTTCCTGAGGTAACGAGGAGCAGGGACGGGGGATAAGAAAAGGGCAGCGTGCGTCCACCCGTGTGCCACAGAATCGTAGAACGCTTTGGGTTGGAAGAGACCTTAAAATTCACCCCCTGGCCATGGGCAAGGACACCTTCCACTAAATCAGGTTGCTCAAAGCCCTATCCAGCCTGGCCTTGAACACTTCCAAGGAGGGGACATCCACAGCTTCTCTGGGCAACCTGTTCCATTGTCCTCACCTACGTCATCGCCATTGATAATTAACGCCACACATTAATTACACTGGATCAAGAGTTACCCCTGCCCCACGCTCATCTTGTCCTTGCTGGGGCTTGGCCTCCTGAAAGGCTGTTTTCCTCCCACCTTTTCTTCCCTGCCCTCAGAACTCCAGTCCCTCCTGCTGCCTGAGTGCCGTCTAGGGCCAGCTGGGCCCCTGTGGGAAAAGGGACATGGGTGATATTGGAAAATGGGTTGCTACTGGAGAGCAGAGAGCCCACTTAGAAACCACAGCCCTTGCCCTGGCCCTTGGGCTGCCTGGTGCTGTGCCTGCAGCTGGTAGCACCAGGCATTTCAGAGAAAATTAAAAAGGAATTGACATCAAGTGAAATTTCTCCCTGCAGCCATCACTCTAAGACCACTTAAAATCATAGTTTAGAAACATAATCTAAATTCTGGCTAGTAGACTGTAAGCCAGGAAAGGACCATTTGCTGCAGTTGAAATAGAATAATAAATTATCAAGTTCTTGAGCCAGTGAGATCCAAACACCCTGATTTCTTGAAGCTGCTTTTCTTGACTTCGTAGTTGTTTGAGGATCTGGATGGGATTCAATTTTCTTGAGTATGGTTCATGGCCTGGACAAATGGGCCGTGCTTTTTCCACCCTGCTGCTCAAAGGCAGCAGAAAAAAATGTTTTAACTCCTAATTATTGTTGACTTTGAAGAACAAGCCGCCAGGTTGCTCAGGTTCCGTCTGTGTACCTCAAAAGAGCACAGGTGTTACAAACAGAAATGGGTACAATTTTATTGACAATACTGAAATGTCTAATATTGAAAAAAGTATTCTTAATAATATCTTTTGCCCAGAAAGTTACAGAGAAGGATTAAGATGTTTTGTGAATTTCTATTAAATTACTCTTTCACCATTTTTAATGGTTTAAGTACTTCCAACATGAAATGTTCCGATTTTTCTGCTTAAAACAACTCTTTGTCTCAAAATTTACTTTGATTTACACAATAAAAAATATTTTTGGGCAAAACACAACTTATCATTTGGCCTAAGATAAGATACTCTCAACTATTCAGCCAAAAATATTTTTTGTTTTGCACTAGAGATGTCGATCTTGCAAGCAAGTTAAAAATCAGTTATATATGCAGCATTGTAGCACTAATTACATAGAGTTGGCTCAAGAACAGAGGAACAGAATGCAAGAATCAAATGTTGATGTCTTGTCTACTAACACTAAGACCTAAACAGTGTTCAGCTTCATTTATATGACATGATTTGTCTGACATTAACTTACAAACAAAAGCAAAAGACAGCAAATTAATGCATGGCTACATCCAGGCTCCAGGCCTTTATAGTCTTAATGGCTCAATTTGAATATTATTTAAATGTGAACATCTACCAAATTTTATAGTTCAGGGTTTTTTTGATTTTGTTGGGTTTTTTGTTGGAGGAGGATCTTTGAGGCTAATAACTTGTTTTAGTTATGATTCAACTATTTTGGCATATTTTTATCCATAGCACATCCTACTCTATTAGTGTCTTAGAGTACTGGATAAATAACTACATCTGAGCGTTAAGAACATATGATTTGTCAATATAGAAGTCCTGTGCGGTATTGCCCCCCAAATACTTTTATTGTAATGCCACGTCACTGTAGTATATTCTTTTTACACCTCTGAAATACTCCTGAGCACCTGAAGTGAGGGGAAGGTTTATGCTGGCATTGTTCATGTTGTTCTTTTTGTATGCATATAGAATTTCAAGCTGTCACTCTTGAACTTTTCACCATTTACTAAAAACGAAGAGACAGCAGAAAGCATGGCATACCCATCAAAATCCTAGACCGAGAAAAATCAAACCGAGTGGGGACCCAGATAAGGAAAACATGAGTACTAAATTTTCTGTTAAAGCAAGTTAGGTTTGCAGGAGGATTATCTAATCAACTTGTAAAACAAAGCAAATCAATGTATGCTGCTATATAACCAATGTCACAGTGCAACTCTGACAGAGAGAGCCAGAAACATACAAAAGCAAGAGGGGAACCTCATGATTGAAATTTTGAATAGCTTTATTGAAAGACATTATAAAATCAGTTTCTCTCAACGGGAGAGAGACAGATAAAAATGGACTCCATTTGAAGTGCAAACAACAGAGAAACACAGCGAGTTGTAAAACATACAGCACCCTCATAAAGATCCCACTTTCTCTCAGTTTCAAGTGTTTGCAACTGTCTCTCCCTGTGAAATCTTAATGAAACCAATATATTTCCCATCTAAGTCATTTGAAGATGTGTGCAGTTTGATAAAAAGGTTAATTAGCTCTATTCTTTAAAAAATTAAAAAGGTACCATTTTGATCTTTTGCTTGAAATTCATGCCTATCCTTCATTAAAAACGTCCCTGAGTCCGGACTGTGGTAGCTAGCAGACCGGAGAAGCATGCTTGTAAGTGGGGCTGTGGGGAGGGGACTCAGACAGAAAACAAACATTTATTATGAATTTTAATATTTTTACCTTTTGTTCTCATAAAGTGCATTACAGATTGTCTCCCTTCTTGAGGCTGGGTGTTTGTCAGGGCTTGAAATGAAATTGATACATGATGAAGGTGGACCCTTCTCTGGTGACTCAGCTGGGAATTGCACAGAAATCTACCCAGCCTGACGCAAACTAATAAAAGGAAGGGAGTGGAATAGGAACATCTCATAAAGCTGTGAAATGACAATTCACAAGCATCATTTAAATAATTTGGAGGCTGCATTCCCTTTTCATGCTATTACTGCATTGACTAAAATGCACCTCCTATTGAGTATAGCAGCTGTGAAAGCTGACAGAACCAAGCCAATCAGTCCAGAAACACTGTTACTACAGTTTAGCAGAGCAATTCACAGGCAAATGGAAGTGCTTGTTTTAATTCCTTCACCTCTGCTCTTGATTAGAGCCCTTCAGCAATTCCCTAGACAGAAGGGTTGCAGTAGATTGACACGAGACATTTCCTTCCCTTCTCCCTGGTTGCAGATACTGTCCTTTTGGTATAATATGTAACTTTCACTGGGTCTGACATTTGCATTTGGATCTTGTTATAGGTGTGATAAAAATGCTAGCTACGGTAGCACCATAAGTCAACTGAAGCTGTGGTTTAATAGTAGAAGGTGTTAGGCTACGTTTAGACAAGCTTACTGGAAAATAAAAGAATCCATTTCTTCTTTTACTTGCTAGTGCTCTATGTGTTCTTGGAAGACTTTTCATTGGGAAACAACTGAATATGGTATTTTCAACCTATAAATGTCAAAGCACTTAATTATTATGGCATGCATTATTGAGTAGAACCAAGCCACTTTCCTTCTAGTTTGGTGTCAAACTGTAGTCTCTCCAAAAGGAGAGGCCAGGCATATTCTCTGTATTTTCTCATTGGGTCTGTCATGGTTGCTACATTTTTGGTTTAGGACAGTTGAATGGGACCAAGAGGTTACTGCAGAAAGCGGTCTTTTCTGTCTTCCAGTTCTTCGGTTTTGCTCCTGTGGAATCCCAATGTTGGCTGTCTTATGCAGATGAGAAATGGAGAATGAAATTACTTCTGTCTCTGCTTCTTTCTCCAGAATTTTAAGAGAATTATATAATGTTTGAGATGTTACAGTTGCAGAACTGTGTTGAGTTTTCTGATTTGGAGAACAGAATAAGCACCAGAAGAAATGTCTGGCATCACTTACTGATTCTAGATGCAAAATAACTTTTTACTTATGGCACTCAGGAGACACATGGAGAACTTTATGAAAAACTATTCTGAGGCCAAAGTGAAAGTCAGAGAATCAACCTCTAATGGTCCTTGGGTTGCACTCAAGTTCACTAATGTGAGAGATCAGTGAGCTAACTAACATACAGTGCAGTTTCTCTTTCTGAGATTATGGACATGGTATGCCACTGGATGAGTGACTATGGAAAGAACTGGAGGCATGCGTGTAAGTGCCTCACACAGCTGGATTGTTTTATCAATCATGGACCAGAGAAAGTCAGATACCATTGTCAGCAAGGCTTCTTCAACACTGAAGAATTTTCATTATATGGTAACACTGGAAGGAATCAAGGATGACTTGAGAAGGCCTGACAATTAAAATTAGGAAGTTTGGGGGTATTGCTTAAACTAATTGCTCAAGGAAAGATAGCAAGTAATTACAGCTGCACAAAGAAATTAGAAGCAGAGTAAGGAAACCCAACTTTCCTGTGTTATTTTCAGAAAAAAAATACTTTAAAATGCCAACAACTTTACAAGTAAGAACTTAGGAAAAATAACATCACTGCTGACTTTAGGCTTACATATCAGTGGAAAAATTTTTAAATATAAAGACAGATGAGCCAAAATGCTGAAAATTGACAAGAAATTAGCATCCATTTGATATTTCTGAAAATTAGTGGCTTGAAAATAGCAAGCAAGACAAACTAATATTTCCTGGCTCTAAAATACATATTAAAATAGATTGGGGTTTATATTGCTCTCTCATAGCTCTATTTTCCTAGATTAATCAAGGGAATTGTACCAGAGTGTGCAGACAGAATCTGTGTACATGAATTCCTAGTTATACAAGGACTAATATGCGAATAGGGTAATTAACAGTGCAGTGATAGCCCAGATGACTTAAGTTACTAAGCAGCACCCCAGGTGTATGTCAGTTTGACAAGTTTCAGCAAGTGCTGAAGCAGTTTCAGCCAGCAGGTTTGCTCATTCTGCAGTTCTGACAGATGCCACTGGTAGAAACAAGCTGGTTTTGAAGCAAATGTGATTTTGCCAAGAAATCATACTAAAAATGCTGTAATGCACATAAAATCGTTATAATGGTGTACAGGGTCATGCAAAAGGGCCCAGTGTCCTCTAGCTGAGAGTGCCAATAAGATCTATTCACAGAAAATGGGCAGGAAGAGAAGAAAGAAAGCGGAAAGGGAACTTCCACTTGTTCATCCTATTGCAGAGTGTTTCTTCTTGCACATTACTGACACATTACTTGCACATTACTGATGGAAGAACAAGAGTCATGTTCTATTCTTGCCTGTATGATAACTGGTATCTACTAGATAGAGGAATTGTGTATTTTAGGTATTGTCATCTGGCATATTATATGAGAATCCAAATTTCGAAAACTACTTTTTCTAAGGAAAAGAAAGAACGAAGCACAAGCAGAGCACCAGAGTTTTCATTCAAAAAGAAATCAAGGTAGCTGATGCCTGTATTTTCTATATGATAAAATTTTTAAGATTTAAATGAAATACCCTGGAACAATTATCAGAAAGTCAAAGCCAGAGAAACAACCCTCTTTTCCCTCCCCCTTCCTCACTGAAAATACAGGACTCTCAATTAGAACTAGGCTTATTTACATAGGACACCAAATTGTTCATCAAATCAATTTTCATTCTGGGGAACAAATAGATGGATGACAGCAATATGTATAAAACTTATTCCTGCTGTAGTGATCCATGAAACTGCAGTTAATTTTGCTGAAATGGACCATTATATTTTTAAGTAGAAGTGAAATAAAATGAGAAAGAGGAGGTAAACTGCTAGGAATTGAACTTCAAATACAAGATTAAATTATTAGTAGGAACGCAGCACTGCTGGGAACAGCATGAGCTGCTAGATGAAGCCACTGACCTGTTGGCTTTCAGACACAACCAAGTATCTGACTTGCCATACTAAATTAGATGAATTATTGGTAGTGATGGTCCTGTCACATTGCGCATTCATGTCCCCAAGTGATGTATGTGAAAGCGAATTCCCGCTGATACAAGCTCCATGCAGCTTCTACGGGCTCTAAGGTGCCAAAAGCCTGCATCTGTTCTGTGCAAGCAAATAATTGCATTGTGACACTTCTATAGTACAGCTGTGCATAATGATTTTTCTTGATTTTATACTGATAGATGACATAAATTCAAGACTGTTTAATGATTGTGCAAAAATCTGGGGGCTGCGAGATTAGACTAATGAAAACTGTAACTGTACCATGATAATTTGCATTTCAATGCGCTTTTTTCCTCTCTCAGCAAAAGATGGCATGTGCTTCCACCTCACCACTGCTTAACTTGAAAGTAATATGTGGTTTAATGTGGTTTCAGAACAAGTCAGAAAAACCAACTAACATTTGGTCACTCAGTTCTAAGACATGTGGCAGCACCTTAACTAGCTATTGCCCTTCATCCGAGTTTTGATAACTGACAATACGTGCAGTCTTATTCCATCCCATTTGTGAAGTAAAATGTCTCAACTTCAAAAGCCCTCTGAAAAGCAATTTGAAAGCCCTGTACTCGTTAAGGACCAGAAGTAACCACCTGACCTACCAGCTGCAACTCCAATTAATTTGTCCATCAGGTCAGTGTATTTAGGACACCCCAGGCCAGAGCTCATCAATGTGACACTACAGGGAGACTAAGGGTGTTATCAGATTCCATGCTTGAAAAAATCTTCAACAATAGAAATGAATGAAAGAGAAAAAGTAATACTCAGAGAAGGAGATCTTAGTACTGAATTTTCAGTTTTATAATTCAAAGAGAGGAGGAAGCCAGAGGTCTTCCAGTGTCTACAACCTGTCTCTTGAGGCATTCTGTAGCATATGTTAATGTCTGTTTCCTGGGAAAACCAGGAAAAATCTGCCTTATCTTCCCTTTCCTCTGGTTCCTGATGGCATCAGACAAACAGGCATCAAGATGACGAGAACATAACTAGATATTGTACCTCCTATACTATGCTGTCCTGTAAGAGGGCTACTATCAAAGGCTGTTCACCAACACTGTATTTCTCTCAGCTCCTACCCGGTTCAGACACTTTTTAACCTAAACAGCTCAAGCTTACATTTTAAGAATATATGTGCTGAAACAAGTTGATTAAAAATGAAAATGCTTTCCATGTTAAAAAAGTGCTGTTAAATACAACATTAAAAATCCATCCAATGCAAAAAGTAAAAATTATAGGTCAGTGGTTTTAGAAAAAGGGGGAAATTGAAGCATTTCGGAATAATGGATCTGTTATAGTACTCTCCTGCGTAGTCACAAATAGGGTTGTACTGTGAGTGTTTAAATCTAGGAAGTATTTCTCTGTCTCAGTGTGTTTGTCTATTGTGTCAGTCACTGTTTGGTACAACTTGGTTTGACCAAAAGGTTTCATTCAAAACTGGAATAGCAGGGTTTATTGATGGTTAGTCTTAAAAGAGCATGACAAAAAGTACACTGGGATCCCACAACCAGGGAAACAAAGAATTGCTTTGGGTCAAGACTGACGTGCCTGTGCAGAACTAGGAAGAGAGCATCAGTAGGGGAATAAAAAGTAAGCAATTTAAAGGACTCTGGTTCAAACTATGCAACAGTATTGGGACTGAAGAGTACAGAGATCAATACTAGAAGAACAGGCATGCTGTAGAAACTGTAGATTAAACGCTCTGAAAAGGTGGGTAGAGATCAATAGAGTGGTTACAGTAGATTTTTGTAACACAGCTTTCTTTATGCTTCATCCCAGTCACAGATGTCTCACATAATTTAGAGACTACTGGTATTCACACAAACTATGTAGGTTATATAGGTAAAAGGAGAAATTAATTACTTGGGGTTTAGGCAGGATTCAAAAAAGTCCTCCACTTTCCAAGTGGATCACTACTTTCCAAATAAAATGTCAGATGATATTCACTGTGAAATAACATGGGAATAAGATGACTGTACACTAGTGTTAACTAAGTCAGTATGGCTCTGTGCCACAAAACAAAGAGAAATTGCCTACTGGTAGCATATTTTCAGTTATTTTTGGACAGCTTTTACATACATATTACAGAGGTCTAAAAAACATCAAGGCTATTTATTCATGAGTAAATAATTCTACATAACATTTAAACTATAAAATGAAAGGAGAGGAAACTTGTGAATAATTAATATTGCCAGCAGTTAATTTTGTTCAGATAATCTTCTAAAATGCTGTAAACTTCATTTGAGCTGAAGTTGAAGTAGGAAGCTTCACTAAAGAAGCCGGTGTTCAGTATCAGAAAAAATACACTCAGAACTTTTGGCTTATTTTTCTAAGACTTAAATGCCAGATATTGAATACAAAGTTACACGACATGACTATTCAAGTTGACATTACCATCCAAAGCAACCGAAGCCACTGTGTAAGGCAGTTTAGTTGCTGGACCTTTCATTCTGACCCATCAGTCCTAAATGTTTTTTGCATTTTAGATGCAGTCAGTATAACATAAAGGATATAATGTTGTGTAATTTCACCAAGAGAAAAACAGAAGTGCTGCAATTTTTGGACAGCATGACAACAAATCTTGTGTGATGTGACAAACTAATTTCAAATAGACAGAGATTACACCTCTATTGGTGTGGATGTATGGTCTACTTGCTGCATGTATTGCAGAGAGAAAGTATATGAAGTCCTTGCTAGACCTTCCTCTGCAATAACATCTAAGATTTATCTACGTAGCAAATCCAGGTGCAGGATAGCAGGAGGCAACTCCATGTTTATAGCAGCTATAGCGTATGGTCAACAGTTGGTAGGCATGCTGTGTTTAGGCGTTTTGAGGTCTTCAAACATGGCTTAGTGTTTCCATACCATATGTACTGCAATATCTAATCACCATAAGAGTAGAGTCTAGTGTTTCAGGACAATTTATTTGTTGGCTGATAACAAATCAGCTAACACTTGAAGTGCTATACATTACTAATAATTTTATTTTTTTTTTAACCAAGACAGAGAAAACCACTATAATCTGCAGCTTTTCTGCTTTCTACCTCCAAGCTTGCTTTCTACTTCTCACCGGACAGGAGCCATACCCTTCTCCCTCTTCCAGAAAACTTTTTTTTTTTTCCAGAAAACATTTTCAGACAAATAGTTTCAGCTAATCTGTTTCTCAAATATTTGGAACACCGTGTAGCTCCTAACAGAAGAACCTTCAGAAATAAATTTTCTATGGGTGATTAAATCATTCCGATATAAAAGGAATTCCTAAAAGCTTGTGTTCTTTTTTCTTTTGCATTTCAATAGTTCCGTATTGCAATGTTAGCTTCAAACAGACTTGCATGGGAATCACCAGAATCTTTGACATGATTAGATTTTTTTTCTACGCTAAATTCTGTTTACAGTTAGCTAGGGAAAAACAATACCAAAACTAAGAAACTGAAGAATCAAAGTGCCTCCAGTGT
Organism: Steatornis caripensis; assembly: GCA_013398225.1. Classification (NCBI taxonomy): domain Eukaryota; kingdom Metazoa; phylum Chordata; class Aves; order Caprimulgiformes; family Steatornithidae; genus Steatornis; species Steatornis caripensis. The sequence continues at coordinate 52,018 of VZSC01000155.1, read as the reverse complement.
GTTCTCCACAATCCCTTAAAGAATGTGTATCTCACCCTCATAGCCCCATAAGTTTTTCTTTTCAAAGCAAGTTGATGCTGAAAGATACACCTAAGTACTTCACAACACAGCAAAGGGAGGCATTTATTTCATTATAATTCCTATGACTATGTGCAATAATCCAAATATATTCAAATTTCCAAAGGGAATCATCCCATCCCTTCCTCTCAGCTCCAGCTATGCACTTGTGCAGAAAGTTTTACTCATGTAAACCCAGTGGAGAACCTAATAACTTTTAGAAGGATTAATTGTTTTTTTCCAGTGTAGCTCCCTTAATGTCATGGTTGAAGTTCTAGGGAAAAGTGGGCAGGAATCCGTGTTGGGGAAGAGGAGAGGAGAAGGGAAGTTGAGAGTGCTTGCTTCAACAACTGCCATTGGATGCATCTATTATCTATATATCTATTATCTATAGTACAAAATCACACCCTTTTACACAACTCTGGCAATGACGTGACACTTGAAAGCATATGTAAATTGCACTGCATTTGCAGCCACTCTAAGAATATTTTACATTGCCAGGACTATGTGAAAAACTATAGTGCAAATAAAAAGTAGATTAAATACATGCACTGTTGAATTCAGTTACCTGTAGCTTCCTTTGATCAACTCTCTCTATGGAGAATGTGCTGGATAAGGGCAATTTTATTCTATTTACTGAGAAGTCCTAGAAGGCAGTGAATTTAAACTTTTTGATCAGTGGAGCCCTAAAGTTGGTACAGTTAAGTAGAAGTATTCTGCACAGAAAATATAAGCATAATGATAGTAGTCATACTTTTCCTAGTTCTCAGATCCCTTAAAGGCAGATGATGCAATTGGTAGAAATACCTTGAAAATTTAGATGGAAGTCTGAGAACCCTGTATTACAAATAAATTAATACAGTTAATAAAAATTACATCAGCTTTCTTCAATATTCTACAGCAGTTACAATACGGATGTACAAGTGCTGGCATAAAAATACTTAACCAGATTGAACATGGTTACAAAGACTTTTTCACTGGCAGTAACATAAATAATGAAATATGCTCAAATAATAGTGTATGACAACTGTCCCTATAGAAGCTAGGCAAAAAATGTGGTCAGCTCACCCCGCAATCCTCAGGAGTGAAAGTTTTAACAGAGATAATGCTTTTAGTTACATAATCTTAGCAATGTATTATACAAAGCTGGGAGGAGCAGCTCATACACCAGAAGGCTGTGCTGCCATTCAGTGTGACCTGGACAGGCTGGAGAGCTGGGCGGAGAGGAACTTGATGAAGTTCAATAAGGGCAAGTGTAGGGTCCTACAACTGGGGAGGAACAACCCCATGCACCAGTACAGGTTGGGGGCTGACCTGCTGGAGAGCAGCTCTGCGGAGAAGGCTCACCTTGAGCCAGCAATGTGCCCTTGTGGCCAAGAAGGCCAGTGGCATCCTAGGGTGCATTAAGAAGAGTGTGGCCAGCAGGTCGAGGGAATTGATCCTCCCACTCTGCTCTGCCCTGGTGAGGCCACATCTGGAGTGCTGTGTCCAGTTCTGGGCTCCCCAGTTCAAGAGAGACAGGGAACTACTGGAGAGAGTCCAGTGGAGGGCAATGAAGATGATGAGGGCTCTGGAACATCTCTTCTATGAGGAAAGGCTGAGAGACCTGAGTGTTTTTGGCCTGGAGAAGAGAAAACTGAGGGGGGATCTGATCAATGCTTACAAATATCTAAAGGGCAGGTGTCAAGAGGATGGGGCCAGACTCTTTTCAGTGCCCAGTGACAGGACAAAGGGCAATGGGCACAAAGCGGAATACAGGCAGTTCCACCTGAACATGAGGAAGAACTTCTTTACTGTGAGGGTGACAGAGCTGTGGCACAGGCTGCCCAGGGAGGCTGTGGAGTCTCCTTCTCTGGAGATATTCAAAACCCACCTGGATGTGTTCCTGTGCACCCTGCTGTAGGGGCACCTGCTTTAGCAGGGAGGTTGGACCGGATGATCTCCAGAGGTCCATTCCGACCCCTACCAATCTGTGATTCTGTGAAAAGCCAAAGGAAAAGACAAATTGTGAAAACCTTATTTAAATAACAAGGTTTTTTCGTTCTTGGTATTTAAATATTAGAAATTGCAGTTTAAACTCTCCTTAGAGCAATAAAGAGGACATTTTTTCCTTTTGTATGTCAACTGTATCTGTATTTTATCAATCTAAAGGCTTTAACATCCGGTGTAGTAGGTGTTACCATCTTCACTGGCATATAAGTCTTCTAACTTTTCAAAAAATGACCACATGTGGACAAAGCTCAAAACACAGTCTCAGTTTTTATTATGGCTTTTTTTAGACTGATGATTCCTCAGAGATGCCCAGCAAGGGTTAGCTGAAAACACCTTTATAGCATTTTATATGCCTTTAACCAAATCCCAAGAATAAACGTAGATTTTATCCACCATAACCAGAATGACATAGCCCTCTCCATTTGTTTGGAGGGGGGTTGGGGGGGTGGAGGGGAGTCTCTTGTCAGCTTCTCTCCCTTGGCCGTGAATTATACCAACGGCTCTCCCGTATTGCCTTCTTACCCTGAAAGAATGAATGGTCTTATGGTAGAGTCACTGCACTGGATACAGCCTACATTATTATTTCTGTCACTGATTTCCTGTGTAGTCTTGGACAAATAATCTCTTTATTCCTCCAGTGGTAAAATGAGGCTAACACATCTCAAACTCATAAGGATATTCTGAAGATCAGTTGATTAGTCTTTGTGAGATACTCTGATATTAGAGAACAGATGCTTCAAAAAAGCCAGTAAATATACAGCGATCTTTGATTTCTGGTCTTCCACAGCTTTTTTTTTAAAAAAAGCTTTCCACTTAATAAATCCCAGCTGGATGACTGTTCTTTTTTACTCAGCAGCTCTCACATTAGTTTTCTAAGGTGGAACCAATTTTCTTCCCATCTCCTTTTTTGGAGCTCTTTACCCTTTGCAACATATGCTTTCCAAACATATTTATTTGCTGCTTTTTAACTTCACATTCCCAAGTGCCTTATAAATGCATGTATACGAAAAACTTCAAACAAAGAAATAAGACTGCTGCAGGGATACTACATAGCAGACAGATAAACAAGCTGTTAAATGGTTAGCTATATGGTCCCTTCATGATCATATTGAAACACTCACCGTGGCAGGTATGGGAGAAATACCATATATTCTACAGAAACTGCAGGGAGGAGCTTTTAATTGTGTATAATGTAATATCATCAGGACACTAAAATTAACCTATTCTTTTAAGTGTAATTTGGGATAATTAACCACTCCAAGTAATAAGGATTTGGGGTTTTATGTCTCATCCATAGTTGGTTGCAAGGTCAGCATCTTNCAGGACACTAAAATTAACCTATTCTTTTAAGTGTAATTTGGGATAATTAACCACTCCAAGTAATAAGGATTTGGGGTTTTATGTCTCATCCATAGTTGTTTGCAAGGTCAGCATCTTCTATGGATGTTGCTGTAATAGAAACTCAGAGAAATATTCTGCATACTAAATTGTCATGACCCATTTCAACAAAGTTCTGCCTGGAGACTCTTAGCTGAAAACCGATAAGGCATGGTCCTAGTAGTCTAAGTGAAATATGGAGGTAAGAATCCGAAGTGGGTGCGCATACAACCTATGTCAATTTAGGGAATGCTCTACACTGCTATACACCTCTCTGCCGAACTGGATTCTGCATTGAAGAAGTCTGCGAGGGCTTACTACCTTCTCTAGCAAAGCCAGTATGATTCAGGACACTGTCTATATGGAAAAAGCTATTAAAAGCTTTCATACAGCATAACTTGAAGCAGCCAAAAAAGAAAACACATACACTAAATAACAGCAACATCTTTTCATCTTCTTCTTATATTTTTTCACATTTGTCTTAGGAATAAAGATTTCTCTCAGGAAACCGCAATCTTAAAAATTAGGTTTTCAACTGCTCCCTACTCTCCTGTTTTGCTCCATGTTTTATGGGGCACGTGTCTGACATAATGCAGCAATAATGTTCCTTTTAATGTAGTAAGTAGAAGTGGGGGAGGGGATGGTGATCCTGGTTTGCTGGGTGTTCACTCATCTGTATATTTTTCACATAAATGAGCAAAACAACACAGCTTCTTATATTCATGTCTCCCCTGTTAAAAAAGGAAGCATGCTTCAGACACTGCGGATAAAAACACAGAAGGCAGCAGGTAAGAACAGAAGGGCTGCGTTGAACTGTGAATCTGTCTGGCTTTGTCAATTATCATAAAGAGTTATAAAATCTGTTAGTATTCAACTCCTGCCATTGGCAGTTGGCATTGCAGTTAATGGACTGAATGATGCCTCAGAGGCATTTTCTACCAGATTAACTCCAGGAAATTTAACACCTGTGTAAAAAGTATCACCCCTCCCTCCCAATAATTAAACCCCCCCAAAATCTCAGCAGAACATTTTTCCAAGGCAGTATCCATGTCACATCAAAATCAGCTTTCCCCAGCCTCCAGGCAGGGAGCAGTGGCCCAAGAAAGACAAGCTCTGGACAGCTTTGATATGAAAAGACAGAGGCCTATTTTATAGATAACAGTGCTGTATTTAGAAGGGAAGAGTTGATGGATACCTAATAGATTTATTTTTAAACATCATTCTATCCCCCCACCTTCAAAGTAACTAACAAATAGCAAACAGATGGTGTTAGCAGTCAAGTACTCCAAATGAGAATGTTATCTCAGGGGCAGGGTTGTGGGGCCCAAATAACGCAAAAGAAGGTAGTGATTTTATCTGTCATCTTTTCCCTCTGGTATAAACGCAGTAAGAACTTGGACTTAACGATCTCTTGCTGAGTCTCTACCTTATTCCCAAATACACTGGGCCATGGTATTTTCTTGCCTGGCTTCCACTGACAGGAATCAAACTTTTATTGCAACAAATGTACAAATTGCCGTTTGAAAATTACATTAGAGATAAACCTCCACGGTTTGAGCATTAAAGCTTTCTCTGGGTCCTCTGTTTCTAGGTTGCTGTATTGGATCTGCAAAGGTGGATGCTCAGAATACTTCAGGGTAGTTTTTACTGGGACATTGTGGTATCTTGGGGTAGAGTTCATTTTATCTCACATTGTAAAAGTGCACTCAGAGATCCCAGTGAGATACCCATTTTGAATTGTGCCATGTACTCACTCACATTTAACAGTGTCTTACATCATGGGTAATCCTGTTTAAATCAATCTGGTGCTACTTAATACGAATAAAAATATCACAATTTGACTCAGCAACATAGGCAGGCATTGGGCTAGTTGACTAAGTTGCTCTAGCATCTGGTTACCAGTCAGCAGAAATGAAGCCACCCAGAATGTAAAATGCTGTGTAATTTGCAGGATAACATTTATTAATAGTGAATAAATGCGTAAAAATGTATATCTAGAAAATTGTGTGGATATTCCAGGTGAAACTCTTTACGCCCTTAATGCTGCACTGGATGCCTGGTTGCTGGTTTCTGCACAGAGACTACTTTTAAATTAGTTAATTAGTATCTAGTTACCAATGTCTTGCCTCTGTCAAGTGTAATAAATATTTCACCCTGATAGTTAAAATGTTCAGTTTGGAAGCTGTTTTATACACAAATATACCATTCATATTACTCAAGGTGTGTGCATAATGACAAAGTGCTGAAAGATTTCAAAGCATTGAAAACCAATAGTCTTCAAGTTAAGGCAAACATGCCTGTGCTCTTCCCTTAATATCAGAAATAGGGAAGGGCACTGGTATGACCTATATTGAAACTGGCAAACTGGAAAAAGAAAAAAAGATCTATGCAATTATCAAGCAGCTACTCATTTCTTAGAGTTTACAGTAGAGAATACAGACTGTGGCTGGATCTGAATTCAGCCGCCGGGTAAATGAGATTTTCAGCAATTGAATTGCAGAGCAGCAGGAGAAAAGAGGAATAAAAAAGGAAGAAAATTCAAACCCGAAAGATTTTATCTGTCCTAGGAGAAGCACTTTTTAAACAAATTGTAACCAGTTATAACTCTACACTGTATGACTCTGAGGACACATTCTCCAGCCAAGACAACTAATCCTTTGTGCACTCAGGAGGAATATGCCCCCAAAAATTTTATGACATCTTACGAGGAAATGGAGGGCAGCCTCATCTGTGTCTTACTCCTACCAGCCTGTCATGATTATTTCAGTGGGCTCTGTGAAAACCTCCTGTAACTCGTTTGCCACCTTCTTGAATACAAATAATTTCCTATAAACTGGGCCCCCTGCTCTTCAAAAAGGTTTGGAAATGATGTATTTTTTTGTTTTAAAAACATTATTATATTATGGCAATATTCCACCATATTCTTGCCAAGTTTCTTATTAGTATCAGCAGCATCTACCGCAATCCAACTCTTCCCTCTGCTCAGCAAGCTGCCTTCTCAGTGGATGATGAAACCTGGCATGCATAAAGAGTAAATCTTATTAGCAATGCCCACACGTGCTGTGCAAGAGCTTGTACGTGATCTACAGTGCTGAAGGAAGACATGCAATCTGATTACAAAAGGGGATTTTGTAAAGGGTTCATCTCTATGGTTGCTCAGTCAGCACAGGCAAAGCTTGCACATCTCTTTTTTTAAATGGTTTGAGATACAATCTGCTTCAGCCCATTCTGATTGCCATGCATAGCCCACAGGAATTTAGGAAAGCAGGGCTTTCCTTTCCCTACTTTTTCATGCTTTGTAATACTAATATTTAGCATTTAGAAAGCACTTTACTGTTTCAACTCGCTGTCTAATTAAATATCACTGTAAGATACTAACTCCCCTAAAAAGGTAACAGTTATTCAGGCATAGTACTACTCAATGATATCTGATATTTTGCACTTCTGTTCTAAAAATAGGGAACTGCTGTGATTTCTCACAATATGATAGCAGCAGGGAAACACTGTCTTTTTAACAGTAATGACATTAGGTGGTACTGTTCTGACATCAGGGGCCTAGTTCTTACTGATGGTAGCACTACTGTAAGGCAACATAAAGAGTTTTTAGGTATTTGAACACTACCAGGTAGTTTCATTCCCATTTTTACACCTTATGCCACATTCCCCAGTTGCCTAACCTGCTTGCATGTTAGAATGTTCCTGAGCTCCAGCTGGAACTAAATCCAGAAGTTCTCCTTGTAAGAAAGTCTGAGCACACTTCAGATGTGATTGCAGACCATTCCTAGAGCAACGTATTCTAACATGTCCTGACAGTCCTTCCCGGTACAGCTCAGAGCATGCGTGAAATAGTCAGCAACAAATTATAAAAACATAATGCTGGCAAACTAAATTAACATAATATGATCATCTATCACAGAATCACAAGATGGTTGAGATTAGAAGGAACCTCTGGAGACCATCTAGTCCAAACATACGCTCAAGCAGGGCCACCTAGAGCTGATTGCCCAGGATCATGTCCAGATGGCTTTTGAATATCTTCAAGGGTGGATACTCCACAACCTCTGTGGGCAACCTGTGCCAGTGCTCGGTCACTCTCACAGTAAACAAGTGTTTCCTGACTTCAGATGGAGCCTCCTTTGTTTCAGTTTGTGTGCATTGCCTCTGGTCCTGTCAGTTAAAGGGAATGGAATAGCCTGCAGTAAGACAAGTAGATGGAAGCTAATCTACGTGTTTCATTCCTGTTTCCAACTGAAGTGTGTAGCACAGGACTATCCCGCACGAAATCTTTGGTTCATTTCAGGGAATGAAAGATGCAAGTCTTGCAGATCATGATGACATTTCTTTAGCAATATCAGCCAATCCTGGATGCAGGGTTTGGCATTTAATATGTCTTTAATTCCAAAGGTGTAAAGTATCACCTTCAATCAACCTGACAAGCATTTTTCTTCCAAAATTTAGCCTTCAAATCCAGAAATCTCAGCAGCAAGTATCACACAAATCTTTAAAATTGGGCAGTAGCTAGGACTCGCTGCTTTTAACTCTCTTTTAACCTTTGCTGAACTGCTGTTCTTTAAATGGCTGCTACAGCTAATTTGTTCCCTCTCCCAGCATCATCAGTCATTATTGTTATTATTATTAATTTATTTAATTGTTTATTCTCACCGGAATGGTGGAACATAATAGCCATGTCATGGTGATGCAGCATGAAATCTGGAAACCAGTCCTGGTCATGTCATGGCTGTGTCATAGTGGACAGAATGTTGGCAGTGGCCATGGAACAGAGAAGTTGTTGACATGGTGGCCCAGGATGGGTATAAAAAGGGCTGCATGGGGCCAGTCTAGTATGTGAGGAGGGAGAGGTGAGCAAGGGCTGAGAGGGAAGGACAGAGACAGAAGAGCAGGGACAGCAAGGGCTAACTGTGGTGGTGGCAGCATGGGGTGGGAGGGATAGGAATTAGCTTTTCTTGCTTCTCCAGACACCATAAATATGTCAGCAAACCATGGCATATTGCTGTCCTCTCCCTCCTCAGCCACTAAGCCAAAGAGCTGTCAACGTGCTACAGGACAGATAAGATAGCCCCTACCTATACTTTGTCATGGTCTCGTGGGGAGCTGGTAGGTCCCCACAGCCATGGGCAAAGGGAGATCCACATCCATTCTCCCCAATTGGCCAAGAGCTGGGTCCAACATGAGCTCCTGGCAATATCTTGAATGCTGTAGTGGCAGAGCACTGGTGGTGGCCCAAATCACTGTGGGGTTGGTGACATGGTGGGCCCAGGGCAGGTGTCTCCTGGCTGTCAGGGAGAGGTGGAATGGATAGCCTTGGTGTGAGGCTAGGTGAGCCCTGGGCAGTGAGGCAAGGGCTGCCAGTGGTGACAATGAGTGGCTATTCCATTTGTTGATTCTCCGGTCCATTACAGCCTCAGCCTTAGTCAGGGACATGATGAGACCATGGTATGCTCCTGTCATCTCCCTCCTCTGCCTCTGAGTTGGAGAATGTCATGACTTCCTACAAGGATATCTACCTAAGGACTATGGAAACACATATAGCCCCTGTCTCTACCCTGTTATTGTCCCACAAGCAGCAGGACAGTGCCTGCAGCCATTGAGAAAGGGAGCTCCACATCACCCATCTTCTCTGTCTTAAACATATCTAAAAATAAATTTTCACGTAACCATTGGCTGTTTTTTGCTGTCATTTTTGGGAAACTTTTGGGGGCTTTTCATTTTGCATAAGGATTGCATAAGCCTCAATTTCTTAGGAAACTGGGCTAAAAAAAATTCAGAGCAAGATCGGAGTCTGCAAGTATGGATATGTAAACCAGTTTGATGCCTTTTTTGAGCAATGTAGCAAATGTGTATGATAAAGGAAAGAGCAGGTCCTTCAGCAGTGTAACTGAACCCAACTGGCTCCTTGCGAGCTTGTGAGAATCCCTTCCACATCTAGACTTCAAACCTCTTATGGGCTCTCTAGGATGCAGAAATGAACAAATCTTATGTTTAGCATCAGAAGAGACAGACTCTCAGCAGAAAAGCTGAAGGACTTGGTTTGATTTATAGGCACCAACTGTTACACCCTGTAATTAATTTCATTAATAGGGCTGAGATCAGTTTCCTTTACCAAAAAAGTGGAAGGAAAAACTTCAAGTGAAGCGGCAGAAAATGTTCTCAGTATGAGCCTACACCACCTAGACTGAATTTTTTTTTTGCTGCCTTTCTGGTAGTAATGCTACCATCACAAGAGCAGCTGAACAACTCTACTGTAGCAAAATAAGCTTTCTTGCAAGACGGGCAAGTGCAATGTACTGTGAAGTTGCATGTGAGGACCTGTGCTTTTAGGGATAAGGAACATACTATATGGCAACCAGCTGACCTACATTTACAGCTGAAGACATAAAGCTGACCCAGCTAACCTACAACACAGAGGAGTGCTTGTCAAATGGACTGTGTCTTTTAAAATGATAAACTGAGCAGGAGCAGCAGCATGGGGACGCGTTTGTTCTACTGCCATGTGTAAGAAGCAAACGAGTTCAACATAGCACAATGAGCCACTGCTGGCAGGGAAACACAACTCAGAGTAATTCCTACCTCCTCAATATGCTGTGCTGTGGGGAGGAAAGCACACTCTTGGTATGTGGAGGCAAACCCAAGCTTGGGAGTGCTTCCCTCAGTGAGTGAGATGGCAGCGTGGGCTGAGCTGGACAAACCAGGTGAGTGCTGGGGCCTCGATGTAGCCAGTAAGTCTGGGGCAAAGCCAGTGCTGCTGTGCTTTCACTGCTGCCAAGCCCATGGCATCAAAGCTCACACAAGCAGTGACACCCAGCCACAAACACGGCTTGCCTTGTGAGCGGGGGATAACAGTGCACTTGTAGAGTTGCTAGGTCATAAAGACAGGAGAGGAGGAGACAGAAGCAAAACCTTCCCCAGGTGCAGTGGTGACAATTGCATCAGCATGAGGACAGAATCTCACACACATGGGACCAGATTTTTAAGCCCCCCAAAATGAAGTAGCTCTGTTGAGATCAGCACAGTGCTGCTGCACACTGTATGAGGATCTCCCTGTTGGCATAAATCAGCCTTTAGAAAAGCAGAGTCCCAGTTGGTTTGCTGAGTCCTGCCCCAGATACATTGACTTTCTTCAGAAGACACTTCCCTGTCCCTCTGTGGGGCTGCATGGTCGTACGACCACTGAAGAGCACATGAGCAATTACTGCTACAGTGGAAAAGGAAATATGTAAAAGGAAAATTGAAAGTTACTACAAAACAAAAATGCATATCCTAAACCTGCCTATTGAAGACAAACCATAACTGTTAATTAAGCTGCTTTGCCTATAGTTAAATTACATCACAACAACATTTCATTCCTGCAAGCATGAGTGACCGTTCTGTATGTTTGAGTTTTATAAGAGAAAACCTGAGCGAGGAAAATAGCTCTGCTGTGCTCAATAAATGTATGCAAATAACCACAGTAGCAAGCTACCACTAATAAAGTCCAGTTAGAAAGACATCTCCCAGATTACTCGGTGTTACTTCTCTTTCGATTTTTTCAGTTTTTAGAAATCTAAACAGCTTTTTTCAAAACTTCACCCAGACAAGACCTTTCCTGGGACCAGCAGCTCCTACCTTGCTCAAGGTCAACATGTCTGGTCTGGTGGGATGAAATGCTGTCAATGAAGATAGAGTTCAAATCTCCATGAGATAAATCATTCACTGTCAGAATAGGTATCTGAGTTTACTGTCAAAATGACATCACACAGAGAATATAAGAATAATTGTACAAAATGATACCAAAGGTTCACCTACTTCAGTACCCTCTGTTCAGCAACAGGAGAACATAAGTACTGTCTCGGGAAGGACTACAAGAAGCAGAATAAATGCTGGCTGATCTTTTCCTAAAAAAACTCTAGCTTCGAGTCATGTAGTAGCTTAGAGGAACTCACATAAAGAGTGTATATAGAGCATCATGTTCAGTAGCCACAAATGTATTTTTCCTCTGAATTTGTTCAGTCTGTTTTTGAACCTCCTTCTGCTTTTGGCCTCCTGAAGCCCCTGTGATGCTAAGTTTCAGAATTATATGCCGTGGGGAAAGGTGTTGGTTTCAGTTTGTATTAAAGCTAATTTATTATAGCTTATAAATTCACTGAGTGCCCTTTAGTTCTTGTGTTGTGAGAAATAACAAGTAGTCATTTCCTATTCACTTTCTCTGCTCCACATGTCTTTTATAGGCCTGCATAATATCTCCTGCTTTTTTTTCCAAGCTAATGAAGCCATTTAGTACTTCCTCCTGTTTAAACCATTCTGTACCTTAAATCATACTTGCTCTCCTTCTCTGTAGTCTTTCTAGTTCTTTGCAATAGTCAAGGTTGAAATTGCACCAGGAATTTTTACAGCAGTACAATGATGCTTTCCATCTTACTCTATTCTTTTCTTAGCAACTCTTTGTATTACCTTTGTATTTTTCACCTCTGCAACACTGAGCTGGTGTTGTCACAGATCTCTACATGACGATTGTAAGATGTCTTTTGCAAGCACTAATAACTAATTTAGAACCCATCACAGAACGGCAAAGAACACTGAGAAGATAAAGATACTTAGGGTCTGAAAGGAGGAGGATTGTGACAATTCTAGCAGATTCAGTTAGCAGAAGCTATGTGGTAGTTTTGCAGTAAGCTGGATTGATTTCTTGTGTCACCTTCCTACATAGTCTCTGTTGATGTAGGGTAACGTGGAGCTTTCCTGCTTTGTGTGTTTTGAAAATTCCTTTGCTTTCTTGCTGGAACCTTCATAAGGAAATGGCTTCAGAATCTCTCTGTTGATCGGGGCCAGTCCTCAAATTTTTCTCATATGAATCTAGCACTCTCAGTCATCTTTGAGTTTCATGTAATTTCTAACATAGCTCCCTACTAATTCTAACTGAAGATGGTTTCCATGTCAAACTGGAATACTAGAGCCTAAGAGATGGTTATTTTGCCAGATACGCTAAAATAGCATTTACAGGCTCATAGTTATTTTAGTGGTAGGGGATATCTCAGAAGAGATGTGTGTGTGTGCCACCTAGATTTAGAGGGAACACAGATATGTGCAGAAACATGAGCTTGGACTTTGTCTTCTCAAGCCTGAAGAGGACGACATAAGCCATAGTGGACAAATAGGAAGGCTTCAGGCAGGAGGACACAAATAATGCAAGGAAAGTTTTGGAGCAAGAGAGATCAGGCAGCTCCAAAAAAAGCCTTTCAATAGACATATACAAGTTTAAGCAAAACAAACTACAGTATTGAACTCAAACAGTTCAATTGCTGCCAAATGCATCAGTCTAAATGAAGGCAATGCTACTTAATGCGCTGCAGTGTACTCCACAGCTCTTGACAACCATTTCACTCTTTGACAAGATCTTGGAAAGGAGAACTGAAATTGCAAGAAGATGTCCTTCTGAACATGGGAGATAGCATTGCTATTGATCTTAATTGTTTTCTTTGTAGCTGGCTTTGCAGTTTTACTTCTGCATATTTAAATAGCTATAACTCCTTTTGCTGGCTTCTAAGAACTCATAAGTTCAGAGGGAAGAGTCAGAAGTTTGGGATTTAAGATCTAGAGAGTTAAGCAATTACAAACATGCAGCAAAGAAAAATTTAGACATTGGGCAAAATACCAACTAAAAATACCTACTGTCCATCACTTTATCACCACATCAGTTCTTTTGATTGGTTTAACTACAACTGTTCTGCACTAAGACCTTAAATACAGTGTGGTTTAGATCCCAAACATTATGAATTTACTTTCTTTAGCTATTCATTAAATTTGCAGTCTCCTTCAGCTTTTTTTCTTCCATTTGATCTTGACACAGTAAAGGCATGGCTATTGGAATAGTATGTTTGTCAAGTGGAGCCTGATTCTCATTTAGAAACAAAACATTTAGAAACGAAAAAGCAAGCCATTGTCTCAATTTGGAATTGAACCTAAACAAATAGTTTTAGAGACTTAAGAATGGTCTGTCAGTTTTCCCAGTCATTTTTCATTTCAAAGTTCTCTATTTTCTTTTCAATGTGAAACAAAACACAGAAATGCTGAAAGGATTTTTCCCCCCCCAGTAATTCTGGTCTAGTTTTTCAAGTCTAAGAGGAGGAGGGAAAACAAACATCAGCCAAACTTTTGGATGCTTACATGAATTAAACTACCAAGACTTTAAAGTTGTGCCAGCTCTGAGCAGCGTAAAAGGATTTGGGCTTCTGCGATATGCTTGCTCTTTGTTGTCAGAAAAAGGAGCAAACATGCATGTGGGCTGTTCTTTTTTTTTGGTCTACTTTTCTTATTGTTGTTGCAATTGTCTTGAAGAAGGATAAACAAAGACAAGAGAAGTATGAATTTCAGGGCGCTTCCTGAAGAGCTTTGTGTTCAAACTTTCATTCTGTTCATCATCAGGCAACTGCTTTCAACTTCTCCATGTCTGTGTCTGTTAACCCACCCACACTGCAATCCTATAAGATCATGCAAATTTATGTCACTTACTGTTACTGCTTCCAGTCATATGTCAATCACAGTTACTCCCTGTCTACCCTGGGAGGCTGTCAATCTGTTATCAGGTCAGAATCACTTTAACCTGCTCTAAGAATTTATGCCTTTCACTATGACTGTAGTACAGAAATATCCTCTGCTAATAACGGGGGTTAGGTGTAGATGCAGTTAAACTTGTTCTGACATACTTGGAAGTTATTCAGCATCATTTGATCTATATTTCTTCTCATCATCCTCCACTAAGCAAGTTACTTCTATTCCAGTATAGAAAAAAGCTTTAGTTCCCTCTTCAATGGCATTCAGCAGTGCACTTATAAACCCAAGCCATCTAAACAACTGGTGTCCTGCTGTAGTTTTTAAGCCTTTTCTGTAAAGGGAGATAAGCATCTCAAATATTACATGCTCGGATACTAGTTTTGTGTGTTATCAGCTAGTATGCAAGCAAAGAAGCTTATCAATTTTTTATTTCCGCTTAAAAAAATCAAACCAACTTCAAGGGGAAGTCAACTAGAATTTCACCTTATGAAAACAGACGTGAATTGACTGACTTCACTGGGCCAATACAAATTCATCGCACATGAAGACCTGGCCTACCATTTGGACAGAGTTAAAAGACTTCTCCCCATATGACCTCACATCTATTTCACTGACTCTTGCCAAAGTTTCCATACCCAGGAAGGTATATCAGTTATTCATTTCCTAATAAGTGCTATGTTCAAACAGGCTATATTCCCTTTCTTCCATACTTGGGATGCTCTGAGTGTGGTTGCATATTGCCTTCTCTCAGTTCCAGGTATGTCTAGCCCTTTTATACCCTATTACACAATAGTGCCATGCAGCTCATATAATTTAATCCTCAGGTGTTTTAACACAAAGGGTATGATAAAATATAAAGTATTAGAAGTACTATCAATGGAAGTAAAACTGTCAACTGGATAAAGGAAAGCCCTTCTTAAAACATGTCTTTTCAATAACTGATATGGAAACACAGTCCAAAGATTTGATTTTTTTTTTTGGAGTAAAGTTTGATCTAAGCACGAAAGTTGCCCTTTAGTAGACTAAGTCTACTAAATAGGTCCTCTGCTTTGTTTTAAAAGCAATCAGAGAAACCTGTGAGTGCTCATTGAAGGATCCTGTGTTCTTCCTGCAGCAACACAGAGCAGGAGCAGCTCTAGTTACAATAGAAGCACTGGTGATATTACTACCTGCAACAGGGGAAATTTATTCTCCTCTAGCCCCTGTTGCACAGAAGAGAAGCAAACATTCAATTATTTTTCTTGTTAAGTGTCCACTTCTAACCATCTGAATTCCTCACGATTACATATGCAATCATCTGCTGCCTTAAGCATTTAAAATATATTGTCACGTGGTCCAACAGGTTCATTACACACCAATATCAGTCAAATAGGTTGTAATTTGTAACCACCTTGCCCTTCTTCCTCCTCCTCCAGCTTAAAATGAATGAAAAAAATCATCCTCATAATAAGCAGTGGCTTGTGTATGAACATTCACTCTTCCATTTATAATTTCTGTATGTCTTTTTCATCAAGACTTGATAGTGTTCAGTGAAGATGAGCAAATCTCCTCCACTACCACTTTATCATCATCCTGTTTCGCCAGAAACTCTGCAGATGAATGGCCACCAGTGGTTAAGAATGCTGTCAGTGATGTCTGAAGCAAAAGTGTGATGTTTAAGGAGCACGCAGCTTGAACAGGGCATATGTCCTGGTTAACACAGGATCTTCAGCTTCCTGAAGTTTGTCAATGTAAGTCTGTTTTGAAAGTTATTGCTTAATGAAGTATTAGCCCAGAAAGCAAAACATGGCCTACCCCATATATTATGATAACTATTTAAAAGTAAAATCCAGCCCACCAGGAAGAAATACTACAAACAGTGATTTCAGAAGAGCTTTGGTTTGATTCAGGCAACTATTCACAAGTGCAGATGTTAAGTCCTTGTTCCTGCAATTTCTACCCTATGGTGTTAAAGTCCCACATCAGCCCTGTTGCATACAGATTATTAGCCTCTTTGCTTGTTTATAGGCATCCTTTATCTTTACATTTTCCAGCTTCTCATTTTAAAAACATATAATTACATTACAAATTACGAACCAGAGAACAATACAGTGGAGTACCAAACAGCCTCTGGAGACATTCAGCGCTGCAAGGGGGACATTTTAAAAAATACTGAAGAGTGGTTTGGGAAGGATGTGTAGCAGGGGAGCTTTTGGATGCAGACAGGTTTAGGGAGACAGCAAGACAGGTCAGAAAATTAGAATCAAGGATCAGAGCCAAATGACATGAAAGTGTATTTCAGACCAGGAAGCTGGAAGGCAAAATTCTTAGGTTTATTGAGAAAAAGTTATTAATATTTTATAGATCCATTTTGCATAGTGCTAGCATAATGGAAGCAGTCCCTGAAACTGATTTTTCTGTATATGGATTTCTAACAGCTGACATGAGCTTAAAATATCTTTTTATGTAGGAGCAGTTCAACTTCCCCCCAATATGTTCTGTGCTTTCCTTCCTTCTATTTCACTGGGACTAAAATCAGCTTCTTTGAGGACAGTCCACCTCTTCCTCCTGCTGCCTCATCTCCTGCACCTCCAATGAGCGTCCTCTATAACGTCACCATTGATGTCACTAGCAGAGGGCTAAGATGGTAAATATAAGGCATGGGGTGAAAGAAGAATCAGTAGTGGGAACAAGTGAACTTTCAAGAAACCAACAGACTATTTTCATGGCAATGCTTGTCTCCTTAGAGATGAAAAATGAGGAGGAGTCAGATGAAGTAAATCACAGTGATTAGAAAGTGAATTGGGTTTAGATTTTTTTATGTATTCAGTGAGATTTCAGTAACTCTTTAAATTCATAATGAAGACATGCAATTGAAGACATGAAACTGAAGACTTAGCCTAGCCGTAAAATTGTATTTAGGTATGCATGTGGGCAATAGATACAGAAAAAAAATCCTGTTGCATTTTTTTCCTTGTCATTGACTATAAAACCATAGGAGAATGTGTTACTATTAATTGTGCATCTAAAGCAGGCCGCAAATTTCTTTCTGAAAAGTCTGTTAAAAGAACTGGTGGTCGCGGTGGTAATACAACAAGAAGAAGGTTCGGTTTTACTCCTGCTGATGCAATAGGTCACCACAAAAGCTGCTGCAGTAAAAAAACAATTAAAGAGCCAAAAGAACGGAAAAAACTTAACTATACACAGGACTGCAGTCCCCTTGCATTCATCCTGAAAAGGAAAATAACCGTTATATCATATTAGAAAGCCTCAAATAAATTGGAGAGACTTGTACTCCTATGGATATAGGGTCTGTCCCACAAAGATTGGAGTAATGGACATAAATATTTTAACATGGCCATAGAAAATGCCTATCTTAAAATGCAGTGAATTTAATGCAGGAAATAACCACTCTGTTTTCTATATTGTTTCTTATCTCAGGTATTGTCAATTTGACTGTATCACATACACGTTTTCGCTCTCACCACACATATGAAAAGCATAGAACAGAATCAAACCAGAGAAAGGAATTAAAAATAAATACTTTAAAAAAATAATAAACAAGCAAAGGTGTAACAGAGCATCTGCATTAATTATACTTCTCCTCATAGCTCTCATACATCCCAAATTCTGTATGTTGCCATCACTTGGTGTTAACTGAACAAAATGTCATCAATCTCATCTATTACCAGTTACATTATCAGCATCTAGAAAGCAAACAGCTCTGTATCTAACTGCTAGATACATAATCACTTGGCAGTAACCTCCATTAAATCAAGATACTGTCTTTTTTAAANACATCCCAAATTCTGTATGTTGCCATCACTTGGTGTTAACTGAACAAAATGTCATCAATCTCATCTATTACCAGTTACATTATCAGCATCTAGAAAGCAAACAGCTCTGTATCTAACTGCTAGATACATAATCACTTGGCAGTAACCTCCATTAAATCAAGATATTGTCTTTTTTAAACTGTTACTGTCTTTTTGGTGGAGATTATGACCTGTGCATTTGAACCTTGTAAAACAAAACATATGAATACTTTCTGTGTGCTTCAGTGTGAGGCCAGCTCATTAGCTTAAGGTAACGGTGGTGTTTTGAAACAACTTAACCGACATGAATACCCACACTTGGAACGTGAGAAGGTATTTTTGCATTCCTGGCAATAGAGAGATTTTTTATTTTTATTTTTATTTTTTTAATGTAAAAGCTTGCATTCTAGCAGATGGTTATGAATTAGGCTATTGGTCTTGACTTTCTAGCCTAATCTTCAGCAAGCCTTTTTTCTATATATTTTGTTCATGTTTACCATTACATTAGGAGAGCAAGGACTGTAGGAAAAAGGCCAGTGATGAGGAAATGCATTTGTTTAAATATTACTTGTACTGGTAGCACCTGGAGACTCCTATGAGGTCTTCATTTTGCTGTGAGTGGTGATTTAAGAAACAGTCTTTGAAGAGCTTAATTTTGTTTTGTGAGAAAGCAACAGGCAAATCATGGGTGGGGGAAGGGAACAAGTGACACAATTTTGACTAGCTTAATCAGGAGCAAAATTGTCTGTGGCTGCAGGAACTGTACTTGCCTAAGTTGCAGCTTACCGGTAAGTGCTTAATTTCATTTCTAGGAGAAAGAACACTACAAACAAGACTACTTCTTTTTCAACCAGATTTTTCCTGCTGACAAAATGGTGGAAAACTAGCAGTGCTCTCAGTTAAAGTAATTCAAGCTCTTCAAAAGCAGCCCCCAATGCTAGTCTTACTTGTGCAGCCTAGTAATGCCATGTGTATTTCCTACTTAAAAACTCAATTTCAGATCTGCTCAGAACCTTGGCTACATCCCTTAAGAACAGAGAAAAGGTATAGTTCAATTTTTAATAAGCAGCAGCAACCTGAAATTGGTGCAAGCTGCTTAGCTCTAGATAAAACTACGGCAGTTAAACCACAGTTAAAACCCCAAAGAGAGAATGACTGAGAATCAGGAGTGCATCCAAAAAACCTGCAGCATTTAATTGACTTTCATGATACACTGCAAGCAAGGTATGACTACAGTCATATGAAACTTTAAAAAAATCTACATTTTGTTTTCTCAGTCTTTCTTTTCTTTGAAAACAAAACTAATTTTGTTGTTCATATTTCCCATGCTGGAGGCTTGGCTACCTGCAGTGTATTGCAGTAAAATTCAAGACTAGCCTCTATAACAAAACAGAAGATGGGTTATAACTGAGGCCATCATATTTCCCTGTGGTAACTTTTGAAAGAGACCTAGCAGCTTATTCTTGCCTTTCTTTCTCAGCTGCAGCCAAAAATTGCTCCAGAATGCAGGTTCCCTTACCTTAATACTAGAAGTGCTATAGCAGAGCACTTGAAGTTTACTGCCTTTTAAACTGCCCTGTGCCACAAAAAAGACCGTGGACACCGGAGTCAGACCACAGGCATGATAGAGAGATGGTATTGATTCATTATGTGGAAAGAAGAGACTGCTCTGCCTCTAACGCTTTTTCAGCATCTTCAACTTGCTCTGTAAAAATAGCCCCGAGTTTGCCAGTAGGCATCTTTTAGAAGGGAGGAATAGACTTAAAACATGGGCCTTGGAATAGAGCTGCAGTAAGAAGTCATTCTCTCAGCTGCATTTATAGATCCAACCAGTTTTTTACGTACCAATACGCTAAAGAAGCAATTCTGCATTTGAGTATCTTATTTCTACTCACTGCAAGTGAGAAAAAGTCAGACCTGCAGCCTTTACTGTAATATTCTGCTCAGACTAGCAGAGATGAAATATGGTAGTCAGACCACTGGCCTTTTCCTCCAAACTTTCTCCAAGAGTAGACAAGTTTGATGCTTAAGTGCTGTTCTCTTCAAGGTAGACAGTGACAGTAAGATTTTTTTCATCTCTGAGATGTCTAGAGCAGCTTGACTTCTCTCTGGTTTAAACCAGATTTGGCTACTTGTAGTCTAAGTGGACCTGCTGTCCTACCATGTTCCTTGACCTGGATATGCTCTGATTTTCTGTTCTTTTAAACGTTGTGAGGGATTTGTTGAAAGTTTTGGCTGTATCGGGACAATTTGTGAGATCTGAGTATGTAATTTTTTCTTAATTCATTCACCCAGCTCTTGAGAGTTTAAGCATGCTGAAGTCTCTTAAGATGGTGACTATCAAATTCATTGTCCCTTGTCTAAGATGTACCAAAGCTGCTCATGGCTTTAGGAGCAAGCAAAAAAAGTTTGAGACACTCAAGCCCTAACTAGCAGGCTGCACTGCAGTAGTGCAGCAATAAGAGAACAGCATAAAGCAAATTTATACTGCTTTTACCTTCCCTATGTTCCCTCACTGGCATCCGGCCCATTTCTAAGCTATGTCAGACCAATTTCTAAGGGATAGTTTTCCTTTATGTCAGAGTAGCAACTGAGTAATTAATTCTTTTTTACTTAATTTTGGAAATGAGAAAAGGTGAGTAACAAACCTTTCAACTACATTACAGGCAGTTTTTGCAAGCAAAGTAGTCAGATCTATTTCTGTTTAGATAAAACAGAATATATTCCTTCTGAGGTACAGCAATGAAAACAGAAAATAAATTATTTTTAAACATTAACTAGCTGACAGTGTAAATACAACGAGCTGCTCTGCAACTTGCACTATGAACCATTTCAAATAATTTCCAGGTATCTTTGAGAGACAGAACTGAGAAAGAACTGTTGTCTAAACAGCCAAATCCTTCTGTCCTCAGTGTTGGGGCCAAAGATGTATTTTCAGATCACATCTGAAGAAGCTGTGCTTCTCTGAGAAAGACTCTCCTCAGATAACCCTTTTGGCTGGTAACTCGTTGGTCTTTTAAAAAAAAAAAAAACAACAAAAAAAAGTCTAAAATGACTGTTGGGAAATACTTCACAGCACCAAGACTGAGCCAAGCCTTCATTTAGTGTTAACAAATCTGTTAAATGTACAGATCTGGTCTCCAGAAAGCATTCATTTGGCCTGCTGACTTCCTGTGAGCACTTGGGTATCTGCACCAGAGCACGATGCAAGGAGCCCTGAACTGCTGCCAGATCAGGGCAAGTTTGCCGAGCTCAATGTTGCACCGCACAGACGAACTAGTCAGGATCCAGATGCAGCACCGACACATCCACAGAAAGCTGTCTCAGGGCTAAAGAGCCCAGCTTTTTCAGTGCAATTTCCTATGCACAGCTCTACCTCTTCTGGATGTGAGCTTGTCCACGCAGCATGGGGTGTGAGGAAGAAATTAGAACAGTAAATAACATCAAAATGTAAGTAGCACTGAGATTTGTCTCTATAATCTCTGTCTCTGCTTTAATGAGGTTTGCTACACAAAGTGGCAGGCATCAGAACAGGCCTGGCTCTTAAAATATATTTGATGCCACGGATCATGCCAAGTCTCCACTAGCTAAGGATCTTACAGTCGCAGAGGCTTTACATCATTGAACATGGGTAAATCCTGTTATCCTCTCTTTTTTTCTCCCCAATGGGATGGCATTAGGGTTGTATGAACAATTTCACCCAGCTGTTTCAGCACACAGAACAAAAGAACTTTCCTTTTTCTGATCCAAACCACGTTTTTTCAATTAAAAAAAAAATCCAACCCAAACCAATTATTTTAAAATGTTTCAGGCATCTTTAACCAAAAACAAAGCAAAGGAAGTGAATGACTGTGAACCTTATCAAACACTTGTCAAGCAGCAGCTTGCCCCAAAAAAGTGAGATGCAGTAGTTGTAAACGTATCATCAAAAAGTGCCTGGCTTTTTAAGAGAATGCTTTAACTATCCACTTCGAGAAGACTGCAATATAACTCTTTTGTCACTATTTATGCTGCTCCCTTTGAATTAAACACTTAAGTGCTCATGACTACAACACAGGTATCCCACTTCCCAGATGAGTGCCTAGCAGTTCATCCCCAGAATTTGGCTCAGTGGATAAGTCAATCATCCCATTGCAAAGCAGAACAGCTACAAGAGGAAATTTCTGAAACGTATTTATATGATTCTCATAGAGCCTCTCGCCGACATCCAGGATTGTTTGCGAGTAAAGACAAATTGACAACTTCGACCTTTTTGTTAATGTGAAGTGTATTGCCAAAGAACCTAAGCTATATTACAGTGCAGAGAGTTTACGTTTTTGTATGTTGAGACCAAGTAGTAGTTAGGAAAGGTAGGTTTAGGTCTTCTCAGGTAGAGAAGGGATTTTTCATTTCTTGGATGATCCTGGGTGAAAATAGAAGAAACAAATTCCTTCAGATTCCACCACCCAGGAAATTAGATGTTAATTCTCGAGTTGTTTTGGAAAGACTAAATAAATTACTGAACAAGAAGTCACCAAACCTTTCTCTCTCTGCTAACTAGACACTAAGAAAAGTCACCAAAAAGTATCCAGAAACTAACATCTGCAGTTTATACCATTGCCAAGATTAGTTTCATTACCTGATGGAAAACCAGTAATTCATGCCAGCAGACATCCAGCTTTGTGTTCAAATAATATGAGTATTGTAAAGAATAAATTTTATTGCTGGTTATGGATAGGTAGGTCATGGCAGGCCTGTCTTACCCATCAGACCACCAGCCACAGTTTGTGGTCGGTTTCAGCTAGTGCTCTTCTCTCAGACAAAAAAATATGACCCTTTCTTACTTCTATGGATTATGGTCAATGACTCCTGCTTTATTTGAATACATGGACATTCATGTTTTTTTAGCACCTGTGATGTGCACACCACTGATCTCCAACGTTAACCACACTGTTACAAAGGCTATGCTTCTGTTTGCCTCAAAGGGGTGCAAACACACTGATTTGGCACTTGCTACCTCAGAACTGGAGCCTCTTTATTATGGTTTCTAACCCTCTACCCATTAGACAGCTTCACACGTTCAGGTTGCTGATTCAGGCGGGTAATTTGGGCAGAAAGCCACTTAGTTCAGCAATCCAGGAAGCCTTGCCTTCCCTCCTTGTTTGCGAGTAAAGACAAATTGACAACTTTGACCTTTTTGTTAATGTGAAGTGTATTGCCAAAGAACCTAAGCTATATTACAGTGCAGAGAGTTTACGTTTTTGTATGTTGAGACCAAGGCAGGTGACTCTGAATGCTTCAGAAATTGCTAGGAGTCTCTGCTGAAGTCCCACTAGCGTTTGTACCGGCAACAACTACAAGGGCTGTTTGAACGTGGTGCCTGCCTTCAGGGCCCACGTGGGCAACAGTGCTAGAGCAGTAGGTGATGGCAGTACAGAAGTTAGAGGGAAGGAGGCAGTGCTGGTGAAGTCCTTGCCCAGAGTAGGGAGGGCTCTGCATGGACAAGATGGCAGAATGCCATTTACAAGCACTTTCGCACTCCCGGCTTGTGATAAACGAATGAACCTGTGTTTCTCACAGGCAGGGAGCATGAGGTTGTGCTTGAAAATAGCATCTGAGGCACGTGCAGCTGGAGGCTGACGGTGACTGCCCCAAAGCCCACCACAAGCGCTCGGTAAGGCTGTAATAGTACCTGTTCTGTTCACACTCCCATTTGATGCACAGCTTGCAGAGCAGTGGGTCTACCCAGCTCCTGCTGAAGTCTCTGGTTTAAGAGAAGACCTTTTCTAATAAGAGGGGCAAATATGCTTCTTTGGTAGGAGCTCTTGCATCCCTTTGAAACAACTTTATATTTTCCCTCAGTCATTTGCTTCTTATTCCCAGAAGAGCATATTACTTGCAGAACCAATGCCTCGGTATCTTCAGATCATTGGATAATTTTTCCTGATACTACAAAATGCACCTCTCTCCTGCTTTGTTACACACTGCACATTCTGTTGACAAGGGTATTCTCACCGTTATAAACACAATTTTCTTTTGCTTTCACTGCCTATGGTTGTTTTCAAATACCCCATTTTGCAGGCTTGTGTGCCTGCCTTTAACTGAAAACAAATGCACTTCAATCTGATAACCCACTAATCTTCCACTGCAGCACTGTCCACTGAGTCCCAGAGAGATAATAGTACTTCTTGTATTTTTTGTTTATGCTGAGCACACTTTGCCAAAATTAAACTCCTGCCAAACCATGGAATTTGTAAGAACCATGGTTGTTCTTCCAAATGCAAGGGATTGTCTTGGATTATTTTGTTTTTCACAACATAAATATCTTTGTATGTGGAGGCTTTTTCGTGTGGACTCTACCTTTACATTCTCTCTGATATCTTTTCTTACAGCATTTTGAATTTTCTAGAAGAGGAATGCCCAACCTTTTCTTAGCAACGAGACATCAACTTTATGACTACCTATTGCATATATAAAGACTGCAACAGAGCAGTTTCTCCTCCAGTGCTTTCTAGATGTATGTTTAAGCCTGTTTAGGTCCCTTGCTCGAACCACATAAAATCAACGTCTCAAGTATATTTTCCATAAGCTGTTGTATAGACTACCAAACTTCTGTTTGACAAATTCTTCTCTTTCTAACCATTAGTTTTGGTTCTCTACTGACTGTCTTTTTCTTGGCCTTTAACTTTGTTACCACATGATTTTTCATGACAAACATCAAGAGACCGCAAGAAGTAGGTGAAAACACGGTTTGCCTCTTCAAACCATTTGCCGCCTATCCTAAGATTTCCCACACTTTCCATCTTTTACAAATGTAGTACCTTCCAAATTTCTGTCGCATGGTTTCATAATTGAGTTTTACTGTTTGAGTTAACAGAAAACTATTTAATACATCTAGTGCTTCAAACCCAGGTACTGTCAGAAAATAAAGGTCTGTTCTGATTGCCTTCCTTTTTCTGGCATCCATTCCTTGCAGCAATGAAGTTCTGTTTAAATCCTTTCCAACTGTCTTCCATAATTTTAGAAAAAAAAAAAATCATCTTGGATGAGGCTTTTAACTGTACCATTTTCCCATTTGGGATATTGTTAAATTTCACTTAACTCCTAGTACTGTTATTGCTCAGCAATCACTTAAAGTCTAATACAAGTCTGCTTCATTAAGCCTCTGAGAAGAATTGCATACCTCAAACTGCTGCACAAGAAAAGCTACCTAATTGTTTCATGTGGCTGGGCCAGATCTTCTTAACTACAAAATCATGGTCAGAGGGCATCAGAAAGCATGGCAGAATACCATGCCATTCCTCCAGCTGTTACCCAAATTTTGAATCATCCAAGTCAAATGTACCAGGCCCTAGTATTTCCAGATTTGTGCATTAAAATTAATTTCCATTAAAACACACTTTTTTGTTCTTTTTGAGATTTGCAGGAAAACAAAGCAAGCAGTAAACTCTTCCAAGCCATCTGTGTCCCATCTCCTTCCCCCAAACCTCAGCTCTGGGAGCCTAAAACTAGCCTAAAACCATTTTTACAAAACCAGGAATAAATGGACCTTGATTTTTTGAGAGTGGTCTGCAGCCAGCTGCTCAGCCTGGCACGGTGTACATGCCACAGTCGTGTCTGCAGTGCAGGTCTCAGGCTGTGCCCCAGTGGTGAGGTGGTGGCACCCTGTAGTGTCCTGCACAATCTGGGCCCTCAAGTGCTGAGATCGGAGAACACCCTGGCTCCCTCCATGCCTAGGCATACAAGAGGACCATGCACACTAGTTCTTATCTGAACACACCACTGGGACAGGGGTCTGGGCACACAAAACAGGGTTATAAACTACACCGTGGAGCCCACCTGCCCCAGCTTTGACTAAAATGCTCGATTCAAGCACCGCCAGCACTCCTGAAAACTGTGCACTCTGTTGAAAATCCACAGAAGAATTTAGGACCCCAATTTTAAAGCATTTAATCTGTAAAAACCTTACTGTTTTCACAGCAGGCCTACCTCTGATGTGTAGAAGGTGACAACCCCCACCTCCTTTGTGGGACAAAGCTCAGGAGGGTGCTGCACAGAAGCTGTCATTCCTTCACACACAGTCTGTTTTTCTTTCAGAAGGTTTATGGAGCTTCTTGGAATGGCAGAAGCTTGGCTGATAGCATATTTTCTGGCTTACCTGTTTGTGGTGTTCTCTGATATCAAAGGAAACAAGTGTTTGGGGGGGGGGAAGACAAGGAAGATGAAGAGGGAGAGAGGAAGGAGATGAATTCAGTGAAAATGAATGATAAAAGCAGTATTTCCTGGTATCAGATCTGTTGGAGAGTTTTGGGCAGGTAGGACAGTGTCTACACGACAGTGATCAAGTACTAGCATGAGAACTAGAGTTCAGTGAAGAATGAGAGCCACCCAAACCACAGGAGAGGAAAAGGATCTGCACCAATGACATTTCTCAGGTGGAACTCTGCTTTACAGAGGTTATACTCATCAGCTTCACATCAGTTTCCAAGGTGAGAAAGCCAGAAGACCTCAGCTAGGGTATACATATTGTTATTTAACTGGAAGACCTTCGGATGTGTTTTCTGCTGAAGCTGTAGCATGAGGGCCCTGAGTGAAAATGGCTACCCAAATTTAAGATGATTAAATCTTTTTCAAAACATATAGATTTGTAGAGACATTTCATGTCTTTCCATTACTGGAAGGATATTATCGACTCATCTTTGCGTAAGTGGTGGAAGAAAGAGGAAAAGAGACAAGAATTAAAAACCTGTCTCAAATGGGTTGTCTGGTAGAACATATGCAGTCATTTCAGGACACAATGTATCTACCTTTAAATCAGTTAAGTGATTAAAATTCCCCACTGTATCAACTGTGTAGTACTACAAGCAATTACTACACTGGCCTTTCTATTATCTCTGAGCTCTATTTCTTTCAGCAATGTAATTATTGAAGGCAAATCTTTTTCACTTGCACATTCTCAAATCAAGAGATAAATTAAAACTTTTAAAAAAAATCCCTTGTCATGCTTGCTGACTCTGCTTTGTAATCTGTAATGGGATATGGGATATCAGGCTACTGAAGAAATTGCTTATAGAGTCAACCTCAAAGAAAAAAAGATCTAGCTTTCTCAAAGAAAGCTCTGGTTAACAGTGCATGAAGAACAATGCAGTACATGCCTACAATGAGAAGCTAAAATAAATCAGCAGTCAAAAAGGAAACAGTAGCACGGATCTGCAGGTGCAAGGACTCTCAACATCAGCTTGTGCAGCCCAGAATTACAGTACAGCTATCAGAAGAAACTGCACTCTGGATCACCTGGAGGAATCTCTCACATAACAAATAAGGCTACCTTCCTATACAGACCTCATACTACTTAAGTGCCCTTAATTTGAATGTAGCTGTAAGTCACATGCAAATCTGCATTTTGTACTTCGGTAGGCAAAGTATGCCATGAACACAACCAAACTGTACAACACAAGATGCTGTTTCGCTATTGCAATTGTGCATACACTGAAATGGCATGCCCCAGGCTCAGAACTGCCAATGGAAGGTCTGAGAAACTCCTTGCACCAGGATCTTCTGCACATCAGTCATGACGAGCAACTTGTAGCTCTGTTAGGACAGCTGAACTATCAAGTCTGCCATGAAAAAATGACTGAGAGGAGCGAGTAAGGGAGGGGGACCACGTTAGCAGAATTTTCCTACCATTTAAGGAAAAGAAGGGAAAAATATTAACATGTGCTATATGGCTCTTGGATTTCTCTGCACACGGTACCTTCTGTCGCACATCAGTTGAAAGAAACACGGGTTTTACTCAATTTTTACATAGGTCCTACAGAATTTGCACACATTCCTTGTATACCAAGTAGGTATGTTTACTCCTCTTTTTAATTTAGCACACTTTCTCTGCATACCTGCCAGCTGTGTATTGTGTTTTACACTCTACCACGCTGAGACAGGACAATGATGTGTGACAGCCTCCGGATACACGTACGGCTCTTCAGTCTTTTTACGCAAGCAGCTTCCAATGACTCTTACTTGGTGGGAGTTTTCTGTGCAGGCTGGAGATCTTTCTCTACCTTTCCTTCTCCACATGGCTCTAAGTTTGCTAATGATCACATTTAAGACCGTTTGGTGCCAGCAGCTAACTTTTAGGGCTGCTCAGTGAATACGTTGTATCAGTGCAGGATGAGTGGGTGGAATGTTTTCTACTGTTTTACTTTTTACGGGAATATAGAACTAATACTGTGGTTTCAACAGTTGTGCTGTCACTGGTATGGCCACAGTGATAAAGAATAAATTGTTCAGTCTTGACAAGACCTTCATCAGCAACAGCAAGATTGCACATTAGGTTTCACAGCATACGCACTTCAACTGCATTCTATGCATCTGTGGTGCCATCAACTATTTAGGGTATTTTGTGTATACACACACACACTTTTTCTTTGACTTCAAGCTTTGATGCTTATGGCTTAGTTTATAAACAAACAGGATCCTGAATCTTGACATTTTACTTCATTGCAAGTGCATAATCCTCAGTACTCTGACTGGGACCTAGTGCGTTGATGAGAGTTGCTGCATTAAGAACCACAATATCATCATTAGAAAGAGTTTTTTGCAAGAGTCTGTGTAAAATCAATTTTACTGGTTGATTTTAGTTCGTTATTTTCAAAGTAAGATGGGCATTTGTTTTCGTGCCAAATATTTCTGTAAATCATCTGTATTATGATATAGTCAAGCATTTATAATTTCATAGTCAGCATTAAGAGCAGCCAGATAACCAACAGTTTCCATGTCACTCCACAGTGCATTATATTAATTAGCAAGAAAATGTATTTTGCATTTTTCATTAATAATGGGTCTATTAAATCTACAGGAAAGTTTCTGTATTAATTCTGAGTGTTCTGCCTCCAGACTTGTCTCAAGCCACAGATGCAATGGAAGCCAACATTCATGGTTAACTGTGGAGGTACAAAGAAACATCCTATTTTGCAAATGTTTTTAGTGAGGGCCTTGGAATTACCTTCTCAAAGGACAGAACAAACACGAGAGACATGATGTCTTCTTCTCATGTCATACGTCAGATCTCAACATTGAAATATTTTCTCAAAAAATGTTTCAAGCCTATTGTCTAGAGGAGCTGCAGAAAATATTTGCTTCAGAAAATAATACAAAGCATATTCTGTGATCCCATGGGCACATAAAAATCTTGTAATGAATGTTTTTGGGGAAAAAACGTCTCTCAATGACTTTTGCCTTCTCTTGGGATTCAGCTGTCCTACCATCTTTAGGCCAGTTACCAACACATGGCATAGGCATGCTCTAAATTTTACAACAAAGTTGTTTCTCCTTAAATTTCTGGGCACATTCATTGTTCTCTTTCTGACATAAAAGAAGAACTGAATGAGCTGTCATCCCTGTTGTGTGACCAAGACTCACTTGTTTATTCTACAAGATCACAGGATGATGAATCATGAAGAGATGTGAAGCCTGTGTTTAGAAGCTGCAGATTAGTTTGCAATAGTTTGATCACTTCGGCTCACGTCATAGGCCATTGATCATAAAATCCCAAAGAACATGTAAGTGCTTATTCTTATTTTTCTCATACTGAGGTCTTTGCTGATTTAGCCCCCCTTTGGAGATACATGAGGAAAACCTTTTGCAGCTAATCAGGCACTGTATTAAAACACAGTACTGGTTCAACAGCTAATGAAAAATAAGGCAACACAATTCATAAAGGGCTTTTATCATATGGATACTAGATTGTCAGCCCTGTGGAAAGCATCTGTTCTATTGCTGAATTGGGTTAAAGTTTGTTTTTTTTTTCCAGCTGCCATTGCAAGTAAACTTTTTCATAATTTTGGTGGTCAGGAACATTTAGCATCAACTATGCACTGATCGTATCAGAAAAGTTGCCTGAGAACAACTTAATCCGTCATAAATGGGTAAAGAGTTTTCCTTATCTTGACAGTGGCATACTGATGCTTGATTATAAAATCAACTTTAACACTTACAAAATATAAAAAAAACAGCAAGCAAAACGTAAACCCAACAGATTTTCCAGAAGTGTTCTACCACTCATGTTTTATAGTTGTGTTTGATTTATTCATTATTGTTTGTGCTGAGCTACGGAGAGTTAGACAAAATTGCTAAGAGATTTCTATCTTCTAAACTATACAATTTTCTCATGACAAAGAGACCCTCATTGTCCTCCTGGACACAAGCTTTGCACAATGCTGTCCTGTCTCAAATGTAATGAAATCATCAGGGTCTTCCTGACTGTAACTAAGTTACAAGAAGAGAAGTCTCCATTCTCTGTAAACACAGTCCATTTAGCAGGAGAATAAGACATTCTAATCGATGAGAATTTAGTTATCTTGAATAGAGATGTTTTATCATATTTTTTTTTAATTCAGTAATAAAAGACATTCTCAGGGAGTGCTAAGTCATTCTCAACTTCATCAGAATGCACGGAAAATATCCTTTTTGCAGTAGTGCCGTGCTTCAGAAAGAACCTAGAGTGCAGGCATGATAAACTGCTCCTATTGCCTTCATGTCACCAGCACTTAATTTTGCCAAATTGATTTATCTTGAGAAACTGTAACAATTACCTGAATACAATGTTTCCCATATCGTTACGGATTGCCAAGGCAGGTTGGAAAGTGCTGCATCCCACTGCTGCACTATTTTAAAAATTATTATTTTTTTTAGTTTACTCTTTCATCAATATTACTACTTGTAGGTAACTTTTTCGAAACAGGGCTCTTCTTTAAACTATACAGCAACCTGAATACATTTCAAGCCTTTCTGACTTTGCTGAATTGTATCTTAACTGACAAGACTTACATGTTTTCACTTTATTAGGCAAGAAGATGGCCTTCAAGTAATTTAACTAGCCAAGCCGGAAGAGTCGGTGTCCTAAATTACTGAATATGCAGAGGTTTAATGCAATAGCCTGTTCTGATGTTGGACAATACTCATTTACCTGCTTATTTTTAACAAAATTGCACAAAATTCTCTATTGATAGCACTAACATTAGAATAAGTCAGTAATATATTGGGGGGGAGGGTAGGGGGGGAATAAGTATTCGTTTTCATCTCATTTAATGTATGGGCTCAGTGTCTCTGCCTGACAGTCTATCTTGCAGTTTTATTCCAGTCACACATTTCACACCACACAAACATCTAAGGGATCTTAACATGCATCAGCAGAGAACCTGAAGGAGGAGACTTGGGTCATTCACAGTGCCACCTGGGTTCACTTAGTATTAAGAAATGTGTGATTAACAGACATTGTGTGTACAGTGGGGAGGAGTGACATTATTATAATACAATACAATACCATATGGTTTCGCAGCAGGTCAAGCTTTATCGTCTGATCATCCCGTTCATGATCCAACAACATATTTTTTGATTACAGAGTGATCATATTAGTGAGGAAATGAGACTACTCCAAGTTTACGATTGTAGAATGCAGAGCCCATTCTAAATGCACAGAATAAGCATAAAATTAAGATTATAGCCATGTAAACTCTACATCCTTGATCAGTTAAAGTAGCTTAGCAGTTAATGTTTACAGACATGCAAACCCTTCTCTCCATTTAAATAAATCAGAAGCACTGTCCTTCAAACTCCAACACCAAACCTCATTTTTCTTTGCTGATCTGGCACCAGAGTAACATGACTGAAACTTTCCTTTTGATTATTGATGTTCTATTCATAGAAAAGAAACTTAGATTTAGCAACTTATACTTATGTGCAATTTGCTATAGTGATTGCAATTTGATATTCATCACAGTTTCCCTTAAATTATTCTAAAGAACTACTTGATAGAAGTCAGTTCGTCCCTGGTTGTGGCATGGCACAGCTGGAGAAGTCACCGTCTGTGGGAATCTCAAGCCTTCCTTCTCTGTAAATACAAAGGTATTCAATAAGATCTTCATCTAAGATTCTTGAAGAAAATTACCTGTCATGGCATAAACCTCAATGTCCTCAAATGATCATGTAACAGGTGAAAGATAGGGAAAAAAGGGTTTTTTTAGGAGGAGGTCACCAATAAAGTCCCTTAGGAATCTGTGCTGGGAAATTCAGAAATTATATACAAAAAGACCTTGCCATGCAATGATAAACTTTGCTAAGAAGCCTAAATTAATCACACTATTGAAGACAAAGATCAACCAGAAAGAGTTGCCAAAATACTGAACAGAAGTGTTATAAAAAGGCAGAAGAGTTCTTCACCTACAGTGTGGGTAAACAACCACTCATGGGGAATAACAGCAACTTAACGTACGCTGTAATTAGTTTTGACATGACAATCACTACTTTGAAACAAGGTCTTAGTATTGTGAGAGAACTATGAAAACATTAGTTCATTGCTCATCAGTGGCCAAAAAGCAAGAGGAAAGGTACGACCGATTAGGAAAGGAATAGAGACCAAAGTGGACCATCATTATGCAAATGCATACGTTTAGGTTGTACCCAGATGTTGANAAAATTCACTCATTTAAGTAGGAACCAGGTCAACAAGTATTTGCATCAGATACATATTAGCATACCCATTAGCAAAAACCTGATGCAAATAACTGCATTCTCATTTCAGAATGACTATTTCTGGCAGAGTTTTGGTTAGTTAAGATGTACAATTTTAGATGAAGAGTCGTTTACATTTGCCTTTGTGCCATTTCCCACCAGCCCTATTTGTTGATTCTTAAATCAAGCCTGTATAGAAAGAGCTCAGCCCACTTTTCCAGGTAAAATAGTAAGTGTGGCTAGGGAATGACTTGAATACTAAGGCAAAGAAAAAATGAGGACATAAAAAATAAACAAAATGGTAGCTCTGTAAGTAAAGCATAGTTGAACAGTGGAACTCCTTGCCAAAGGATGTTACAAACACCAGAAGTTTACCTAGATGTAAAAAGTGACTGAACACTTCCATGAGAAAGAATCTATTAAGTATCATCACATCTAAAGAACCACTTGTAGCTGAGAAAGACCCTAAGCAGTAATCAAGCTGGCTGGTCTATCTGGTTTGTCAGGTCAGATGTTCTTGTGGCACATACCCACTTGTAGAGTACACTGAAACGCGTGATCATATTTATGCTGAGCCATTTACACTCTGACCACCACGATTACAACTTCCTCCCCTCCCCCTTCTGCGATTCATTCTTTTTCTGTGACACTATTTTACTTTGCTGCCTTGCAGGTGTTGCTTCCTGCCTTTCAGAGACAACCCAAACTACTTCACAAACAGGGGGCTTAAACAGGAAAGGAGATAATATTGCCTCAGCCCTGCTTCCTGCGTCACCCTGAAACCTCCTTCCAAGAAACAGTTAGGTGCAAGCACTCTGAAAGCCATGAAAACCATCTTGGTTGATCCTTGATCCTGTCCCCAAAAACATCACACGTAGCCATCAAAACTCAAAGTATAGATCTTCTTCCATCCAGTAGTAAAGCTTCGGTGAAGACCATCAACCTTACTTCTTCATTCAATGCCTTTCAATCCTTGGGAAAGACTATAGTGAACAACGCAATTCTGAAGCCAACGCCTTCCTCTTGGGATAGCATGTAGGCAGTTGGCAAGCTTCTCTATCCTTTTCAAAGATCAGGGGAGTTTGCATGGTCCATGCTACATCTATTCAGGTTTCTTCATTCTCTCCACTCCCAGTCTGCTTCCTAGTGCTTGCTGAACGTGAATTCCCTGATAGCTCAGCGAAGCACATCAGCCCTTCACAGTTTAGTCTGTATTATGAGCATCAGCCTTAGCGCTGCAGGCAATTCTGACCATCACCCCAGGTGAGTACAATATTGAATATGCCAAGCTGCTTCAATGGCGTTCAGGGTGTCCAGGGTTTAAGTAATCACTATAATTTAAATCATCATTATTCAACAGGAGGTGTTATTAGTAAAGGCTAAAATCTAATAATGAAAATCAGTAACAATTGTCTTTAACAGAGCCTTTCAAAATCAGGCAACATATCCGTGCATATTTGCTTATATGTTTCTAGCTCTGGGGAGAGGCTCTGGCTTACCAATCACCAAACCAAAGCGCTTCAGTTACTCACACAGCCTGAGCACCTTCATCAGGGACATAGCATGTTTTTCCTTGACCCCGTCCCCTCTTTTAGTCCCTTGACTTTGAGGGAATTCAAACCTTACTGCTATTTCTAGACATTCAAAACCTGCTAAGTTAAAAACTATCATTTCTAACATTTGCTACGCAGGTCCATAGTCAGAGAGATGTCCTTAGATCCACATGAAAACAAAAATGTGTTTGTTTTGTTAGCTCAGCTGAAGGGGCAACTCTTGCCTTGCCACGCTATAGCATCATTCACTACTGGGGAATAGCAGTGACGTTCAGAGCATGCACTCTGCTGGGGGAGATGTCACTTTGCCAGATAAATTTTCACTTCCTGCCCATAGCTGTTCTGTAGCATGTAGAAAATCGTTTCAAAGCATCACAGGGTGAATGACCACTCTGAAGATGCTGGAAGACGCACTTTATTCCAATAGAGAGACATTACTGCCAGCAAGAAAATACTAAGCATTTCCAGATTAAAAGAGAAGCCACTACCATGGAGGTATAGAGCAGAGAAGCTTTTGTCTCCAGCAGACTGTCAAAAAAAAAAAAAAAAGCATCTTCTGTGGTTAGTGGCACTTGGAAATATACAGTCAGAAAGCCAGTATTGAGTGTTGCAAAAAGCTGATATGCAATAGTTCAAATTTACATATCTCTAAAATATTTTTGAAATTAATAAATTGTTTTCCGTTTGGTTAAAATATGTTATTCTCGTAAGAATAATATAATTTTAAAATACTTTATATAATGTAACAAAATGATTGCATCTTATCTGCATTCTCATGTGAGTTGGACCAGTGCCCAGTTATGCACTGGCATCTCGCATCAGCACGTTACCATGTGACAAGTAAACGGCAGAACGTTGCCCACAAGGACTCTCTGTCATGTCACCTAGTGAAAAGAAGACATAAAACTCTAAAAGACACCAGTGCATTCCTCCACAGATTGTAAATTATGCCAGTTCCAGACAAACTCCTGCATCCAAAGAAGGAATACACTGAACGGTAATAAGTGGCTGAAGGGTTATTTCAAACCAGCATAATTAATAATCTCATAGGCTGAACACATCCCCAGCTGGGCCTAGGAAGCAGAGGAAGAATATCAAAGTAGCATTCCCACTTGTGTATTTAGTCCTCAGTGTAATCTTGTCACTGGGTTGCAAGGCAGAGCTCACAGGAACAGTGTAGAAGATAAAACTCACAGGTGGAGAGGGAGAGAAGAGCATACACAAATCTTGAAGCCAGCAGCTCCTCTGCCTGTAAATCTGCACCTAGATATGTTACTATTTAGTATGCTGTGGGCTGGGTAAGTGCTTTCTGGTACATAGATCAGGCCAACATCAAGCTTGGGACTGCGCCAAGGACAGTGCGGCACTCTGTGTGACATGTAAGACTCCGTTGCACTCAGACTTTCTCAGGATGCTTTTTTTCTGTAGGTGAATGGCTGTTCTGGAAATCAGAAACCAAATCCTTGTTAAAATTGTAGGCACTTTTGCTGACGGTATCTCCCATTTAACTCTCATGCTCTCTACCTCTTCTGATACCCCCAGGCTTTCCTTCTTGAGAAGGATGTTTCATCGCTTTCCAGTGGCAGCCCCTCAATCCCAGAGCTGTCACCAGTCAGTGGCGTAGCTCTACCTTTCTCACATTGCATACTCCACCCTACAGGTTACAAAACTCAGCCTGCAGGAGCCGATGAAGTGCAGAGCTAGTTCAAGCTTCATCCTTCCAGAAGAGGAGCCACATAGCTGGTTGCTGTTTACTGCAGACTGTCAATTTTCCCCTTCCTTGAGATGGGGTCTGAAAGGTGCAGTAGTGGCAACTGCTGTTCACAGTTTTTGCAGAAAGAAGTAATTGCTTTCGAACAAAAAGCAGACGCCATAAATTTATTCTTCATGTCAAAACTTCAGCTTTAGTTTAGACAAGTTTCTACTCAATAATTTAATGTAAACACATTTTTGCCTTGGATAGGGGAAAACAGCTTAAAAACAATCCTCAACAGCTAGAGAAGCAGTTCATGAAGTGAGTTAAATATCTTTTGATATTTGTAAAGCTTCAGTTGAAGGTTCAATTTTATTTTTAAATATTCTTGTGAAGCAACGTTTCTCGGTATTTTCTCTTTGAGAAATGAATGTGATTTTCTTACTCTCCCTTTTGATTTCTCATTTGGCGGTCTGGGTCTTGCCACAGTTTCCCTCTGCATGCTTTGAGAAAGTTGAATGATGAAATGTGTGGAATTTGTTCTATCTCAACCTGTACAACTGAGTGATCCCACAGCAATATTATAGATAAACGAGCAGCACTCGGTGGTGGAAGCTTATGGCTTTTAAAAGATCTTAGTTTAAGATAAGTACAGTGATGGTCGATCCCATACTGGCCAGAGTACATGACAACCTAACAAAATAGCACTACCTGGAGATTTGAGGTTTTGGTCCCCACCTCAGCATATAGTTAGATATGATTCCTTGCTCATTTGCAATTAAGCTTTTACAATTACTTTTGCTACAGTATATAAAGATCTCCCAGAAAAGCATAATGCAGCCTCATTATTTCCTTATTTTTGTTCCCACATCTCCTGCCCTCACTACTGTCTATTTAAACTGGTCAAACTTTTAAAATTCACTCATTTAAGTAGGAACCAGGTCAACAAGTATTTGCATCAGATACATATTAGCATACCCATTAGCAAAAACCTGATGCAAATAACTGCATTCTCATTTCAGAATGACTATTTCTGGCAGAGTTTTGGTTAGTTAAGATGTACAATTTTAGATGAAGAGTCGTTTACATTTGCCTTTGTGCCATTTCCCACCAGCCCTATTTGCTGATTCTTAAATCANAGCATACCCATTAGCAAAAACCTGATGCAAATAACTGCATTCTCATTTCAGAATGACTATTTCTGGCAGAGTTTTGGTTAGTTAAGATGTACAATTTTAGATGAAGAGTCGTTTACATTTGCCTTTGTGCCATTTCCCACCAGCCCTATTTGTTGATTCTTAAATCAAGCCTGTATAGAAAGAGCCCAGCCCACTTTTCCAGCTAACTGGTCTTCTGTAAAATACAGCTGCATTTAAACTGGGGCCTTGAGGAGCTATTTTAATGTGGCTAATTTATTCTATCCTCACTGCTAATGAGGATTCAGAAATTAAAATTTCATTTTATGAAGATCTGCTGTAATGTTGATTTCTATTTCTCTCTTATGTGTATTTTAGAGTCAACCATCCCTATGGCATCAACTTCTTTCACATCTTTGTCTCATCTCCCGATTCAGTTGTTCCAGCAGACAAATGATCTTTTCCTTACTCCTGCCACAATGTTTGTCTTTACCTCAAGGGTTCTCTTCCATTTCATTCAATGAGCTCAGGAACAAGGTCCTAACCTCCAATTCTTCTTGCCCCATGTAGGAAGAGGTAAATTAAGACTCCATCATCCTGAATCTCCTTCCAGATAATTCAGGAGATGCTGCTGAAAAAGCAAACAGTTTTTGTGGAATCACAGAATAGTAGGGTTTGGAAGGGACGTCTAGAGATCACCTAGTACAATCCCCCCTGATAAGCAGGTGCCCCTAGAACAGATTGTACAGAAACATGTCCAGGCGGGTTTTGAATATCTCCAGAGAAGGAGACTCCACAACCTCTCTGGGCAGCCTGTGCCAGGGCTCTGTCACCCTCACAGTAAAGAAGTTCCTCCTCATGTTCAGGTGCAACCGCCTGTGTTCCAGTTTGTGCCTGTTGCACCTTGTCCTGT
>VZSC01000155.1:0-14112 GCA_013398225.1 Steatornis caripensis | reverse complement strand
GAAGAATGCCACTTATCGCTGGTCTCCACTTGGACACAGAGTTGTTGACCACAACCCTTTGAGTGAGACCATCCAGCCAATTCCTTATCCAGTGAGTGGTCCATCCATCAAGTCCACATCTCTCCAATTTAGAGACAAGGCTGTCATGTGGCACAGTGTCAAGTGCTTTGCACAAGACCACGTAGATGACGTCAGTTGCACTTCCCTTGTCCACTAATGCTGTAACCCCATTGCAGAAGGCCACCAAATTTGTCAGGCATGATTTGCCCTTAGTGAAGCCATGTTGGTTGTTACCAATCACCTCCTTATTTTCCATGTGCCTTAGGATAGTTTCCAGGAGGATTTTTCCACGACTTTACTGGGCACAGAGGTGATGCTGACTGGCCTATAGTTCCCCATGCCTTCCTTTTTTCCCTTTTTAAAAATGGAGGTTATGATTACTCTTGTCCAATCAGCGGGAATTTCACCAGACTGCCACAACTTCTCAAAAATCATGCATAATGGCTTAGCAACTTCATCCGCCACTTCCCTCAGGACCCATGGATGCATTTCAGCAGGTCCCATGGACTTGTGCAACTTCAGGTTCCTTAAATGGACTTGAACCTGATCTTCTGCAGTGCATAGTTCTTCGTTCTTCCAGTCTCTGCCTTTGCTTTCTGTGACTTGGGTAGTGTGGTTTGAGCACTTGATAGTGAAGACCGAGGCAAAAAAGTCATTTAGTACCTCAGCCTTCTCCATATCCCAGGTAACTAGGTCTCCCTTTTTTCTTTGGGAGAGGGCCCACTTTTTCATTAGTCTTGCTTTTATCACTGACATACCTATAGAAGCTTTTCTTGTTACCCTTGACATTCCTGGCCAGATTTAATTCTGTCAGGGCTTTAGCTTTCCTAATCTGATCCCTGCCTTCTTGGACAATTTCTCTGTATTCCTCTCAGGCTACCTGTCCTTGCTTCCACCCTCTGTAGGCTTCCTTTTTTTTGTTTGAGTTTGTCCAGGAGCATTTTGTTCGTCCATGCTGGCCTCCTGGTGGTTTTTGATTGACTTCCTTTTTGCTGGGATGCATTGCTCCTGAGCTTGGAGGAGGTGATCCTTGAATATTAACCAGCTTTCTCAGGCCCCTCTTGCCTCCAGGGCTTTATCCCATGGGACTCTACGAAGCAGGTTCCTGAAGAGGCCAAAGCCTGCTCTCCTGAAGTCCAGGGTAGTGAATTTTCCACATTTCTGTCCAGTGGGAGTTGGAGTAAGTTTCCTCTGCAGAACACTGCTTGCATGCCCTGCACAGCCTTTTGCTGGATGCCCATTCTTTATGGATACTACACCAAACGCAATGGTCTTGAAGATGAAGTTCTGAGGCTCCAAGGCAATGTAGGTATTATGGTCCAGGAGCTACAAATAATTAAGAGGCAGGTAGCAATCATGCTTAATGTCATTCAGCATCTCAGCAGATTCTGGACAATGTCCTCTAAGTGTTAATGATGCTCTAGTCACTTCTAGTTCTCAGGATGACTACATCAGCTCATTTCCAACTTTGTGACTTTATTCTGTCACAATACATGTCACAGGCCATCAGATTTGATTTATAGTGTTCAAGTAATTACAATCAGAAACACAGAGATGTTCAATACTCTTACTGAAAATAAACTTCTCATATCTTGTCCTTTGTACTTTGTCNCTGGACGAGAACCTTGTACTCCTAAACTACTTGTCCCCTTAAAGGCAGCAGTTTTCTCACTATAAATACCTTCTGGGATCCATAGCAGCCCTCTTCTGGTGCCTGCAAATGATTCCCACAGCTTGACTTCAAGTCCTTTTTGATATGAGGGAGGAGAGAAGACTTAACAACAGGGAAAAGAGCAAAAGCTAAGAGACAGCAATGTTTCCTCAGACGGTGTGATGGGACAGAAGGGTACAAACCCAAGCAAGGATTCTGGCTCTGCAACTTATTTAGGGAATTTCTTTCACTTCTACCCCTCAGCATAGTAAGTCTTATACAGCCCTTAATTTGAAGCTTGCAGGGGAACTGACCACTTTGGGGATCCTCAAGACACTTTATAAACAGAAAAATAAGGAAGTCTTATCAGCAAAGCATCAAGAGAGTAGTGGGGAAATACATAAAGGGATAGTACAAAGGAAGCCTATGGGAGGCTAAATGAAATAGCAGGCAAGAGGTGGAAGATTTAGGATCAAAAGCTAAAAAGGACTCAAGCAAAATATCTATGAAAATGTTTACTGCATCAAGAAGGAAACCACTACCCTAAACTTGGAAATATTCTATGCAATANCATGTCACAGGCCGTCAGATTTGATTTATAGTGTTCAAGTAATTACAATCAGAAACACAGAGATGTTCAATACTCTTACTGAAAATAAACTTCTCATATCTTGTCCTTTGTACTTTGTCACTACCAAAACTATTAGCATGTCCTGTTTGTTCAAAACCTGATTTATAACAACTCTAAACAAGTATCTACTTTTCTAAGTGATGGACTTCTTAAAGCATTATTTTACAATTTGTTTTTCATCCCGTATACTGAATAGATTCCGAAGCACTGTGTTTTACAATTAACAGTCTCGTCGTCCTTCTGCAGCAATCAGAAATTTTCCTCCTGGCAGCTTGCCAGTATATGTTCTGCATACTTTACAAAATAGCTGGCAGCTCCTTCCCTGGCTAAAAAATCAAAACAAAATAGATGAATTTTCCATTATCCTCAGAGAAAAACTGTTGCCAGGGCAAAGAACTGATGCAGGTGTTGTTGCTGACCGCTCGTAGGAATTGTACAACACCCGGTGAACCACACAACTAACCCAAACACATTTTGCTACTCTACATCACAGCAGTGATAAACTAAGCTCAGTCGATGATAACTAAAATAGATGGTTTAACTTAACCTTCCGAGCACAGTCTAGATACATGCATGTATTTTTAACAATCCTGTGAACTACAGAAACAGCTCTGCCTTAAAGTTCTTGAGATATTCTCACTCTTAGAATATCTCCTGAGCAGGTACTTATGACATGGTCTCTTCAGAGTCTTAGCCAGAACTTAAGACATCTCCCCAGGCAGGTCCCTAAACACATACAAACAACCTGACCTTCAGTAATGCAGAATGCATCCACCGTGACAACAGTGTGCCAAAACACCTAAACCCTTCTTTCCATGACAGGGGGTTTGTAGCTGAGAAAGGAATTGAATCCTTTCAGCAAAGAGTGTCACCAATATGATTCATTCAGGTTGAATGGAGCTGAATGGTTGACTCAGAGACCTCTAAAAATACCCATGCACTGAAGAAAACCAAGGTTGTAATTCATACATGACATCCTTCCTTTTAAGCTAATATTTAGCTGATCAACAAGATGTAGAGGAAACAAGGGCTCTGTCTAGCAGAGGCGGTACAGAAATTCTGAACACTTGATTTTTTTTTTTTATGGTAACCTTGTTTGTGGCAAATCTTCACAAGTAAAAAGCCCTTCCTGTGTTTTAACTACAACTTCAGTATATTTCACTTAAGTTCAAAGTCATCCTTGCAATTCTGCTGAAAGTATATTTCATTCCCTGTTGTGAGCTGTCATATAATATTGCTGAGAGACAACTGAATTTAACCTCAGGAATAGCAGAGTTTCAGCTATGACTCAAGTACAATATGTATAGCTATTTAAGCACTTCAGGATCTATTAGGGGAAGGGGTATTGATGTGTATCAAAGAACATTACAGAAACACAGGAACTTCACAGAGAATACCCTGCTTCCCATCCTCTCAAAATTTTGTAGTAATTTCAAATCCAAAGAGTCCTTTCAGATAAACAACTCATGTTATGCAAAGGTGCCAGCTACACTTCATACAAAACATAACTTGTCACAGTGTTTTATAATATCAGTGCACCAATTATGCTTTAGTCCTTACTGGACAAATGACCTTCCATGCTGAAGGGTGTTCAGTACACCAAGGCAGCCGTGGCTTTTGCTATGCCTCTTCTGAAACAGCCTGGGATGCAGAGACATGGTGCTTCCCTTGCACGTGCAGTGCTGTGGTGCCTACAGACATTTACCCGCAGCAGCTGTAGGACCCAGCTGTGCCTCCAGGCACTTCTGCCTGGACAGCTTGGCCTCTGTGGCTGGCAGTGTCTGACCACACTGCACTGCCTGCTCTCTTGAAAGGCAAAGCAGAGCCTTGAGCAGAAGGGGAGAGAGAGAACAACAAGGGGTTAACAGATTTATGTGTCAACATGAAGAGAATCAGCTGATGGTGCTGAGGGGGCTGAAGAATATGCCTGATGATAGCAGAAGTCCATCGACTGGAGAAGCTAAGAACTGGAAATAGGAGTGGATACGCCAATAACAGACTCAATGTGGCTGATTTCAAGTGGCAGTTTAAACACTGTCTGATAAAGGACTAATGGGAGAATAAGTGACTGGTGAGGTTTGTTTGGAAGGCATCACTCAGCAAGAGAGGATGGATGGGCCCCGATCGTCATGCTTCGGTGAAAGAGACAACTGCTGTTAATCAGAAGCTGTCTGGCACTGATGAATATATTAAAATCCACAGTGGGCACATTGCCTTCCTCCCTCCTTCCACCCAGAGGAGCAGCTAGAAGGTTTCTGCTGTGGCTGCTGCTAGCGAGTTGTCTAAAGCTTTTTGCATTTAGAAGATATGACCCCCTACGGAAGGTTTTTTTGCCAAGAATTTGGCCTCACCTCCCCCTAACCATGAAGGTATCTGAAATAAATCCAAGTAACCCCCATCAGAAGGGCAGAACACAGGGATCTGATGATGTATAAAAGATGAAGATAAAGAGCAAACAAGCACAAAGAAAATTACCCTGATGCTAGCCCTCTCTCTTCATTCTCTGTTAAAGTAATGAGCCAGTCGTGGTTGTGCAAAAAAACCACAGACAGCCTGTTCTTCTGCAGTACGCACAGTTTTCCCTTTCTCATCTCAAACTACTGGCAAATATTTTTGTTCAACATTAATCTTTCTCCATGACCCAATTTCCACCTCCTCCACAATTTAGGATATTTTGGCAGATGCCTGTAATTTTTATGAATTACAGTAAATGTCAGAAAGAAAGCTGCTCCTCCCATCACTCTTAAAGAGCTGGAAATAAACCCCCATGTCTAAGGTTATAAAGCTCAATGCTGCATTTTGGAAGATTGCTAGAACAAGTTCACTTAGCAGCTCTGTTAAAAAAGGTTTCCGGAAGAGTTTCTGAATTCCCTCAAACCAAATCAAAGAACAACACAAGCTATATCCCAATATGGTTTTTACAAATGCTTTTCCCATAACAGCTTCAGCCTGCACACTCATTTTAACATCAGTCCCTTAATGTTTTATACTTTTTCAGATAGATTTGTGACTGTAGAAATCTTGAAACAGAATTTTTAAAGTTAAGCTGGCTGCAAGCTGAACTAACGGTACTGCACTGATCCCAAACCTCAAGGCTGGGTAAGGAAAGAAAACTATTTTGTGGTGCAAAGCTACAGAAACAGGTACAAGTTCATATTCACTCTTAGGCATCTGATGGGGTAGAGGTGAACTCTCTTTCATCAGCCTCACATTTTTCTCTTTCTAGTTTCTCCTCCAAGCCAGTTACCGCTCCACAAAACACCAGGAAAATGGCTTTCCCCAACTGGACGAGAACCTTGTACTCCTAAACTACTTGTCCCCTTAAAGGCAGCAGTTTTCTCACTATAAATACCTTCTGGGATCCATAGCAGCCCTCTTCTGGTGCCTGCAAATGATTCCCACAGCTTGACTTCAAGTCCTTTTTGATATGAGGGAGGAGAGAAGACTTAACAACAGGGAAAAGAGCAAAAGCTAAGAGACAGCAATGTTTCCTCAGACGGTGTGATGGGACAGAAGGGTACAAACCCAAGCAAGGATTCTGGCTCTGCAACTTATTTAGGGAATTTCTTTCACTTCTACCCCTCAGCATAGTAAGTCTTATACAGCCCTTAATTTGAAGCTTGCAGGGGAACTGACCACTTTGGGGATCCTCAAGACACTATAGTGGGAGAAGTTATTACAGCAATGAGATATTATCTTTCTTCTACATATCTGTAGCTTCTATATGCTTTCAAAGAACAGAGACTACATTTTTAAATAAAATATGCATTTTAAAATTCTCATTTAATAGTGTTGGACTACAACTTCTGAAAAAACCCAATGAATCTGCAATACTGAATGAACATTTCTAGTCTCAAGATTAATTATGTTAATGGTCTAAGCAAAGCTAATCTCCTCTTACTCAGACAAATCAGTATTTCCATGTGGCTCATTAATCCCTGCCTCTTCATCTGAAGAGGCCGTGCTTCATAGGACCAATGTATGCAAAAGAATAGCATGCCAGGAATATCTCAGACTGGAAGTACTGAGAACAGTAGAAGCATTACCTGAAATTATCTAGAAATCTAAGGTAGCATTTTGTGCTCTGTCCACCTTTCGTTTATCCCTCCCATTTTAAAGAAGCCCAGAGCGTACCATCAAGTGCTGTGATCTGCTACAATCCCATTGAGACCAGAATTTGGTA
This sequence comes from Steatornis caripensis, assembly GCA_013398225.1. Lineage (NCBI taxonomy): Eukaryota > Metazoa > Chordata > Aves > Caprimulgiformes > Steatornithidae > Steatornis > Steatornis caripensis. Next base: position 7,587 of record VZSC01000155.1, on the reverse strand, counting down.
TTTAAGGAACAGCCATGTAGGACGCATTTTGTCAGAGGAAGCTTCTGCCACCAGGACAAAGGCAAAAGGAACCAAAGCATCTGCAAATCTAACAACCTTGCCACTGATGTTTATTCATTAATAGTGGTTAAGAATCATCTCACTGACTGATGCTTACGTACGGTTTCAGTAAAAGGGGACAACTGAAGAAATGTCTTCCCAATCCTTTCAGTCTTTCTTCAGGGGTCGGGCTGTCCTATCCCTACCAGCTCACCCAGGTACATACAACTCCCTGAAAAACGAGCAGCCCAACACTGAACTCATGTCCACCTCCAAACAACCACAGCCTACATTTTGCCTCTGTACATTGAGGATGGGCCTTGGTTATAATCCTCAGCTTTCAGTACCAATGCAAGAAACAAGCACAGACCAGTCAAGGTGCAAAATTTACAGCACTATTAAGTTACATTTGTGATAATTTTCAGGACTTATATATGATCACACACAAAATATATGACAAAGCAAGCAATTAATTTGTTCGTTGTGTTAGGCTTCAGGATCTAGCCTCGGTATCATCTCCCCTTGTGCATAATCCCTCCTGATTTAAAATGACTTTACTGCTCTCTCAAGGTATTTGATCCCTGAGGCCTGAAATCCTCAGCGTGGGTGCCACTGCTCACAAATCAATTGCTACTGTCACATACGATATTGACTCCTACAGTGCAGTGCCTTGGAGCAGCAGACGCAAAAATGCCAATTTCAATTACTAAACAAAATGGAAGATTTATTTGTGATTAGATAACAAGAGGAAGATTACCACTAGCTACATTATGGGGAAGAAAAAAAAAGAAGAAAACAGAAATCAAATGTCCTCACTTTGCAAAAGATACCAAAATCTATGTAGTACTGGATATATCCAGCTACATTTTTTTTCTACTCTGTTGAAATAATTGATATCTATGTACATATAAATACATATACACACACACAGTTGCACACAACAACATACCCCTTTCTGAGTGCAATTCAGACTAATGAGAGGGAAGTGTGACAGTGATTTTTCAGTGCATTCCCCTGAACTCCCTTATGCTACAAAAATTTTGATGAATTTTAACCGGACGCTTTTAATCATAGAATGGTTTGGGTTGGAAGGGACCTTAAAGATCACCTAGTTCCAACTCTGCTGCTGTGGGCAGGGACACCTTCCACTAGACCAGGTTGCTCAAAGCCCCATCCAATCCAGCCTTGAACACCACCAGGGAGGGGGCAGCCACCACTTCTCTGGGCAACCTGTTCCGGAGTCTCACCACCCTCATTGTGAAGAATTTTTTTCTAGTATCTAATCTAAACCAGCCCTCTTTCAGTTTAAAACCACTACCCCTCATGCTATCACTCCATGCCCTCATAAAAAGTCCCTCTCCACCTCTCTTGTAGGTGCCCTTCAAGTACTAACTGGAAGGCTGCTATAAGGTGTCACCACAATCTTCTCCTCTCCAGGCTGAACAACCCCAACTCTCCCAGCCCGTCTACAGAGGAGAGGTGCTCCAGTCCCCTGATCATCCTCGTGGCCCTCCTCTGGAACTGCTCCAACAGGTACATACGCTTCTTATGTGGGGGCTCCAGAGCTGAATGCAGTACCCTCAGTGGGGTCTCACCCGAGCAGAGGGGGAGAATCACCTCCCTCGACCTGCTGGTCACACTTCTTTTGTTGCAGCCCAGGATATGGTTGGCCTTCTGGGCTGCAAGTGTGCATTGCTGGCTCATGTTGAGCTTCTCAACAATCAACGCCCCCAAGACCTTCTTCTCAGGGCTGCTCTCAACCCATTCTCTGGCCAGCCTGTGTCTGTGGTTGGGATTGCCCTGACCCATGTGCAGGACCTTGCACCCGGCCTTGTTGAACTTCATGTAATTTGCACACACCCACCTCTCAAGCCTGTTAAGGTCCCTCTGGATGTCTTCCCTTCCCTCCAGTGTGTTGACCACACCACACAGCTTGGTGCTGTCGGCAAACATGCTGACAGTGCACTCAGTCCCACTGTCCGTGTCACCAGGAAAGATATTAAACAACACTGGCCACAATACTGACCCCTGAAGAATGCCACTCATCACTGGTCTCCACTTGGACACAGGGTTGCTGACCGCAACTCTTTGAGTGAGACCATCCAGCTGATTCCTTATCCAGTGAGCGGTCCACCCATCAAGTCCACGTCTCTCCAACTTAGAGACAAGGATGTCATGTGGGACAGTGTCAAATGCTTTGCACAAGTCTAAGTAGATGGCGTCAGTTGCTCTTCTCTTGTCCACTAACGCTGTAACCCGTTGTAGAAGGCCACCAAATTTGTCAGGCATGATTTGCCCGCAGTGAAGCCATGTTGATTGTCACCAATCACCTCCTAATTTTCCATGTGCCTTAGAACATGGGAGGATGTGCTCCATGACCTTGCTGGGCACAGAGGTGACGCTGACTGGCCTGTAGTTCCCCATGTCTTCTTTTTTTCCCTTTTTAAAAATGGGGTTATGTTTGCCATTGTACAGTCAGTGGGAACTTCACCAGACCACCATAACCTCTCAAAATGCCGTCTAGCATCATTGTGTCCGGGCACCCCATTGGCATAATTCAATTTAGCCTGACAAAACTCTCATACGCGAAGTATACGTCATAGTAAACACAGGGAGACGAGTGGAGCTGAAAGCCTAAGTCCAGGAACTGCAGCAGGGGGGTGCGCCCTGGTAAAGACAAGAACTAGGTCTAAATCTCCAAGCCCCTGACATCACCCTCTCTTGAAGGGCAACCCACACCAGAACCACATCATCTCCTGGCAAAGAACTGAAGTGCAATTTATCTTTTTTTCCCTGTTTTGGTCACTGCTTCTGCTGACATTTTTTCAGGCCTAGCTCCGCCAGCAACAATGACCTTCCCTTTGGAGCCCTGTTTCCTGATGCCCAGACCCAAAGGACTGCGTTATGCCGTGCATCACACTCACTGCTGCAATGAGTTCAGCAATCACCAAACCCGTGCTGACAATGTCACCCCAGAGAGGGTGACAGCAACAGCACAGAGAGCAAAACTTCTCTGCATCTGGTCCAGTCAACACTACTTTCATCTGCAGATGTGGCACAGAGCTGTTACCTTCCTATTCCTCCAGGTCCACCTGAACAGCAGCAGGAGACGTGACTGCAGCCCACGCAGGCTAGATTCGGCAGAGGTAGCCGTTGCAGGCAGGCAGGTTGCGCAGATGTTTGTGCGTGTGTGGCCAGCTAATGGTATGACACCTGCAGAGATGGGTGTGCCTCTGTTCTCATTGTAGATATTTTCTATCTGCAGTTTAATCTATCTAGAGTATGTCTGTACGGGCTGCAACTTGGCTTCCTTATACTGTGTGCAGAAATCTCAGTTGTGTTACAGTGAGCAAATTGACAACAGTATGAGGTGGTGATGCTAGAGACACCAATGCACCAACCACTTCCACCAGCAGCAATGTGTGGGCAAGAGGCAATAAGAATTGGCCAGTGCAGACACTGCCAGTGGGGATTTCCTCTTGGTTCTTGATCTGGTGACGTCTGCAGTCCCTGACTTTGGCTCACATGTCATACCAAAAGCTTTTTCTTTGATCTGCTATTTCTTGGGGGTAGGGAGATTGTTCCTGCATCTCACTACAGTACTGGGATGCGAGTGAGCAAAACAGCGAGATCCACGGAGGTTGCAGGGCATTATTCAGGGAAGCAGATCCACTCAATTTCATGTTTTCTCTTCTGCTGGAGGGGGAGGTAGGGAAAGCAAGAGAAAAGCAGAGTAGATACACTTCAGCTCTTATTAAGAGAAAGAGTACTCCAGGCAGATTTCACATATCTTCTGATTCAGCTCAGAGCATGACTGCAGGAGATGTGCTGTGAAGGGCAACATCTGAGGCAAAAGAGATATAGAATACAATCTGCACACCCTCATACTTTCCATTCCTCTACACTCCTCTAATCCTATCTCTTTCCAGTTTAGCCAATATATTTCTGGTTAGAAGTTGATGCATAAGAGAAAAAGGAGAATGATTTCCTGCAGTATGGCTTCCTTTTTTAAAATAACATTGCTTTTTTGGACTAGCAACATCAACAAGGTACATCTGTCAATAACACTTAGGAAAACACAATATTTTCATGTCATTGCAGATCCTTGTGCTGGCCCTTGAACTGCAACGTGAGTTGAAGTTCTTTCTGAGACTATTAAAGCACAAGGAACATTTTCCTGAATTTATTTTGCTGGAATATTATGTGCAGGACATTACTTTAGAAATCTAGAGAGCTCAGCATTTAGACTTCCATTTTTGCTTTTAAGACATCACTGATATTAAGATTGACTCTCATGTGCAAAAGGGATGTGACTTGTAACTGGAATAGGCTAGATGCCGTTCTCAGTGGCACCATCAAAAATATTCCCACTACAGCCTTGGTGCAAAGGACAGAACAAACCCTTGTCTTTTTTAGAGTCACTACCCTATGTCCAGCTCTAAAAGGTGTAACTCATCTTGGTTTTAGATGGGTAATTCCCACCTTTCTGTAGCTTGAAGTGACTTCAGTTAAAAAAAGCTAAATTGCAGTTGCTTATCTATGTGTTTTGTTGGGGTTTATTTTACTGTATAAGGGTGTCACATTCTCAGGTCAACTGACATTGCGAAGATGCATGGAGCAGGTTAAGAAGGGGTGCACTTCTGCGACAGTGGACCCTGATCCTTGGTTCATGGAGAGTGACAGACAAGCCCTCACGGACTTCAGATGGCTTTGACTCAGACCTTCTGCATTAGGTATGCCACAGGCCCAAGGTGTTTCCCACAAGCCCTGGGTCAGTTTTCAGCAATCTAACATCCCTGGTAGGACCTCATGTCTTCCTTCATACTCTTTCTCTGCATCCGTTTACTTCAAAACTGCAGCTTGTAACTAGCTTTTTATGTGCAGAAAGGGCAAGCTGAGTTTGTCTTTCTGGATTTACTAATGCCTCAGATCACAAAGAACACTTAGAAACATTCTCATTGACTTCAGATCAGAACATCTAAGTCAAGCAGGCTAACAGGGAAGAGTATGCTCATTGATTTTGCAGGAATCAGCAAAAGAAGCCCCAGTTTTGCCTGAGCGAACAGTTGTAACCTCTATGAGGCAACAGGTGAATCCTACAAAGTTCATAAAAAAGTGCACCAAAAGTTAAAGAAGTTCCATAGCAAAAGTTTTTTAAATAAGCACCTCATCTTGCCAGGACTGTTTTGGCATGCTGCAACCAGGAAAAGCACAGCCTGGCTCAACAGGCTGTTTCCCCAATGGAAAATCAAACAGCTTGGCTAAGGGAATTCACAAACTCTACTGACTTTTTTGGGCAGAGTCCATCAATCCCCTATCAAGGGATAAGGGCTCAGCCAGACCTCACCAAATTCACAGGCAGTGCTAGGAAAGCATATAACCAATTTGGACCTGAGTGATTCAGCTCGTGGAATTTAATATTACCTATGTGCAAAAGTGCAGCCCAAACAATTTCCATCTCTCTTAACCCAAGCAGGAGGGCTTATGCAGTTTGGGAACCTCGGTTCCTCTTCCACAGCCCAGCACCACTAGCCTATACTGCAGCTTTTGGATAGGATCTTGAAGTGAGTTTGCTGTTGTCTGGCCTTTGGTCTGTGGAAATCCAAGCAGGCATGAGTCAGAAAAGCTACATAAGTGCTGGATGCTCTAGCAAATTCTACCTTTTTGGTCTGCAGCCAGTGAGTATTGTGAAAATTCAAGGAGGCCTTGCAAAATGCTTAAAAAACAATTCCTAATTTCATCCGAAGTCACACTTTATGTCAACATACCATCAAGGATTCTCGCAGAAATAGAGTTTCTAGGCCAAGTCACTTTTGAGATAGAGCCTGAGAAAAAAGCATGTGCAAAAAGCAAACAGCACAGTTGACATCAGGGTTTCATTCCAACAAAACAGCTTTAAATTGCCAGAAATATGGTTTATTGGCCAGACATCATACAAACAAACAATCAAGAGAATGGACTTTGCTACCAAGGGATTTAGAAGGCTTCAAAATTTGATGCAAAGCTAGTTAAAATCATTGCCACATAGACATTGCCAATTCTCCTTGCTGTATGCACATGTACACAAGTCGTGTAGCCACAGGGTCTAAGTCGCTGAGGGAAAGTATAAGAAAATATTCCACTTTTGCAGAAATGTTTACTTCAGAGGCACAATATGTTCTGACAAAGAGGGGTTATAATATACATGATTAGGAGTCTCTCATTGTACCAAAATTTGGATATTGCAGCTCTTCTAAAAATTGGTCTCTGACCACACACAAGTTATTTAATAGCACTTGGCATACTAGTAGCACACACAGCATTAGCAAGCGTGACAGTCATTGCTAAATAAACTGTATAGCTTTATCAATGAGCAAACATTGCAGATGCACAGCAGCAAAATCTTTATACAACATGCTTCACATATGTGAGTGTGAAAAATAGTTTCAAATCCTCTTTCTTTCAGCTGTGTCCTCTACTTGCAATGTGGACCTGCCTAATATTGGTAGAAAACCCTTTTGCTAAGGGAAGAGGTTCCTTTTGCTTTACTTTTAACTGGGTGAGAAATCCTCATTCATAACACAGTCTGCACTTTTCCCCATCTATACAAGTTCACAGTTAGACAGAAATTAAATGGTACATTTTAAGGAGTTCCCACTTTCAAGGACATACACCTTCAAGCAAAGTCCATTAGGGAGATATTTGCAAGGCTGAGCAAATCAGGATCCTTGCCTAAAGACCTCCACATTGTCTGACACGTATATCTTGAACCTACCAATGCACATATGATATAGAGGTAAAGTAGTCCACTCTTTGCTTTCTAATGTCACTAGAAAATGCCCTGCTTAGCAAGACTTGAAACTATTTCCTTTGGCCTAAGGACAGCCTGAAGCCTGTGCCTACCCTAGAAGATTAGGATTTATTTGTTGGGACAACACAGCAAATATCCTCAGTTCACAGAGTCTTCCCAGTGATGACCAGACTTGCAGTAGACTATGGCACCTCATATTGACAAAACTGATGTCTGCATTGGGAGCCTTGAAGAAGCACTAAGAAGCAAATATACCTACCTGACCTACAGCTAGCTGCAAACTAAAAAAAGGTGAAGGGATGTGAAGAAGGATACCATTCAGTGAAAGATGCAGCTTTAACAAAAAGGCTCACTTCCTTAGTAATAACACTTCTTGGGTGAGTATAATGGGTTGAGATTCAGACTGGATGAAGATTATGAATTTGGATTTTGGGGGAGGGTTTTGTTTGTTTGTTGTTTTCAGTGTTTTTTTGACTTAAGACATTACAGGAAAGACTCAGAACATTCTGCCATGGGTTGAGAGATGCCCTAGTTTGACCTTTGCAATCTCTCAGTTGACTAAGCAGCATCAAAAAACGAGCCATAATATTTTCAAACGGAAGCTCTCACTGGCTGTCTTGAAGCACCAGTCATCTGGCAATGAGCTGCCCTTGTATCATCACAGGAGATGCACTGGCCCATCATTGGCTTGGACAGTAGTATCTTTGGGTACCAGAGGTTTATACCTGATCTACCTGGGCAAGTCATAGAATCATAGA
>VZSC01000137.1:22323-49015 GCA_013398225.1 Steatornis caripensis | reverse complement strand
AGCCTGGAGAAGAGAAGGCTAAGAGGGGATCTGATTAATGCTTATAAACATATAAAGGGCGGGTGTCAAGATGATGGGGTCGGACTCTTCAGTTGTGCCCAGTGACAGAGCAAGGGGCAATGGGCACAAACTGGAACATAGGAAGTTCCATCTGAACATGAGGAGGAACTTCTTTACTGTAAGGGTAACAGATGGCTGGAACAGGCTGCCCAGGGAGGTTGTGGATTCTCCTTCTCTGGAGATATTTAAAACCTGCCTGGATGTGTTCCTGTGTAACCTCCTCTANGTGAGGCCGCATCTGGAGTACTGTGTCCAGTTCTGGGTTCCCCAGTTCAAGAAAGACAGGGAACTACTGGAGAGAGTCCAGCAGAGGGACACAGAGTTGATTACGGGAGTGGAGCATCTCTCTTATGAGGAAAGGCTGAGAGAGTTGCGTCCGTTCAGCCTGGAGAAGAGAAGGCTAAGAGGGGATCTGATTAATGCTTATAAACATATAAAGGGCGGGTGTCAAGATGATGGGGTCGGACTCTTCAGTTGTGCCCAGTGACAGAGCAAGGGGCAATGGGCACAAACTGGAACATAGGAAGTTCCATCTGAACATGAGGAGGAACTTCTTTACTGTAAGGGTAACAGATGGCTGGAACAGGCTGCCCAGGGAGGTTGTGGATTCTCCTTCTCTGGAGATATTTAAAACCTGCCTGGATGTGTTCCTGTGTAACCTCCTCTAGGCACACCTGCTTTAGCAGGGTGGTTGAACTAGATGATCTCCAGAGGTCCCATTCTGTGATTCTGTGTCCTGATCATGAAATGGAAATATTCTTTACTACAGACCTGAATACCAGCTATAGGATGAGATATAACTTTTCTCTGCTGCTGTTTTGCTTCATCATATTCTATTGCAGCAAATGTGATTTCGTATCTTTCTGCCCAACATTTCTGAGCCATGGTTTCATTATGCTGCTCATTTCTGCATAACCTTGTCTACAAACTCTGCAGTGTCAACACAGGACAGAACCTTCCCTGATAGTCAAAGTATGTGAAAGTTGTGTGCCTTGCCTTCTGCCTACACTTCACGCAGCCTTGGAGTGTGGCTGACCTGGTACAGTGGTTTCTGCATGCTGGTAACATTTTCCGCAATCTTTTTCACAACTTTAAGCTGGAAGCAATCCGGGACCTACTACTATTAAGTGTAGGCATCAGCTTTTACCCATCACTGCAGTGGGGTCTATTTGTCTCATTGTCAGATGCTATGAAACTTGATGTTTCAGTCCTTCTGATGACCACTTCATAATGCTCTCTGCAGTACATTCTCCCTGCTGCCCTCAAAAAGATCTATCTGTCACACAGCAGAGATTTGCTACAGAGCAAATTATAGCTACTTTGGCTTCAAGGACATGAAATATTTTTGAGCTCAGTTTCACAGCCTACTGCAGCTAAATTTACTCTAGTGACTTTCCTTATTTGGTTTGATAGCATGTCAGCAGCTAGCATATAATGATATAAACTAAAGAGCCTGCTAGCATATATTATTGAATGTAAATTCTCATGTCTTCTATGCTTTTATGAAGTTTTCACTTTAATTGTAGTCACAGTCCCATATCCAACAAAGAAATACACAGGAAGATTATGCCTGCATATTGCCTCTATGAAATTGTGGTGCCCTGGAGTCATGGTTTAGGCCCAGTCAGCAACAAAGAACCACATTGACTCCTTCCCCCACACAGTGGGATAAGGAATAAATGTAACAAAACCTGGTGGGTTGAGACAATAACAGGGAGGGTTCACTCACCAATAATGGTCACGGGAAAAAACAGACTCAACTTGAGGAAAATATTTCAATTTAATCAGTTATCAATCAAAGCAGAGTAGGATGAGGATACACGAAAAGCCAGATCTTAAAAACAAACCCCTTCCCTCAGACCAGCCTACTCCTCCCCCCTCAGCAGCACAAGGGGGACAGGGAATGGTGGTTGAGGTCGGTTCACCAGACGTTGTCTCTACCACACCTTTACTCCTCAGGCAGGGAGGGCTCCTCACACACTTCCCCTGTTGCAATGTGGAGTCCCTCCCACGGCAGACAGCCCCTCGCAAACACCTCCGACATGAGTGCGCAGTGCAGCCCCTCAGGAACACACCACCCCAGCAAGGGCTGCCCAGAGTCGCGGTCTGCTTTGGAAACAGTCACCTCCCTTGGCATAGGGTTCTCCATGTGCTGCAAGTCCCTCTCTGCTTCACTGTGGTCCTTCAAGGGCTGCAGGTCCCTCTCTGCCTTGCTGTGGTCCTTCATGGGCTGCTCCACTGCAGTCCTCCATGGGCTGCAGGGGAATCTCTGCTCTGGTATATTTTCTCCTGCCTCCTTCCTCACTGACTCCTGGTATCTGATTTCCTTGCATCCCTCTTCTTCCTCTACTGTAGATGTCAAGAGCCATTCCTTGGTCTCATCCCCTTCTTAAATACGTTATCGCAGAGCCTCAGCTACTGTCTCTAAATGGCCCCACCTCAGCCCAAGGTGGAGCCAACTTGGAGCTGGGGGAGCTTCAAGCAGCTTCTTACAGGGACAACCTGCCCGTGTAGCCCCTCCCCTGCTACCAGTGCCCCGCCACACAGACCCAACACACCTGTGTAGTAAGGGGGTGTCCTTACTTCTATGCCTTGACAAGAGCATGGCAGAAATTCAGTTTAAGAATTTAAAAACTCTCAAGTGGCACTTAATATTACTTCTTGCTCTCACATTAAACTCATTTTTGAAACGGCCCTAGAGATACAAAATTTTCTGTGGTTTTGCATCTGGCATATAGAACACATCAACCAAATTTGAGCAAAGTTTCTTCAAGTCATAGAAGAGTCTTTTCATAGTATGAACACACATCTTTACATATTCTTCTCTGAGAATTGCTAAAGAAACCTTCATTGAAGTTGAAACTGGAAAAGCTGAGGACTGCAGAGACTTTTCTCTACCTTCACCACCCTACCCAAGGCATTTAGGCTTTATTTACAAAAAAATGTCACGCAAATATCCACATTTACCCACATACTTTACTTACATCCAGCAGTGATCTGGCTGGGAGAGCAGAATCAGTAAATACGCTGCCAGTAGTGCTGAATAGCACATCTAGATTTACTCTTCTCTCTGCGTTAGCCTGCAATATCAAGAGTACTATACTGCTTCCTGTACCTAAGTTATCCCCACATGCCTGAAACAGAACGTAAATGCCTTTGAAGGTTTCACCATGATCTGGCCTCCAATTCTAGTCCAGGCTTCTAAATGTATTATCAGACCCTGAGTTTCTAGTTACTTTCCCCTAGAAGTTCTTCATTTTAGGAGTGACACCTTACAATCCACCTTGTATGAAGACCACATGCATTTGTGCTGCATGATGTTGCAGTTGAAGTAGAACAATGGTTCTAAGTGTTTAATTTTGTCTCATAGGAGAAAACTGTGTCAGTTTGTTTGGCATATCTTAATTTCCCCTCTCTCTTGGCTTACTTCATAGACACTTGACAGTAACCTCTTCTTGAAGGGATTACAAGTAACTCAGTGGTGTCTGCTGTTTACCCTCCATAAGTACAGCCTCTGATTAGCTCACACAAGAAAGTCATTGTGTTGACATGGAGGCAGGGACATGACTAAACCTTCTTTATTCTTTAGGACATTCAGGGACCTTTGTGGGTAACTGGGATCTCAGTGAACAAAGGCACTTAAGTGCTTACATAAATAATCACAGCAGGACTGCAAATTGTAGTCTCAGGGGGAAAAAAAGAAAAAAACCCAAGGCATTAAATCATCTAAAGCAGAAACACTTTTAGAATTAATTACAGTTTCAGATTGTTGACTGTTTTTTTTTTTAGTCTCAGATAAATACATGTTTCCTAAGCATGGAAAACAAATATCTAGTATAATTTGATTACTTTGTTTCTCTTCTCTTTTCCTTGTCAGCCTCTTATCATAAAAAAAAAAAAAGTACAGCTAAAATAAAAAATATTGCCATGAGGTGATTTAAATCTTCTACCAGCTACTAGCAGAGTGAAGATGACTGTTTCATAGGTTTTTAGCACTGAAAAATAAATCTCCCTAGATCAAATAAAATATAGAAGTCTGTATTTAAGTCTGCATTTAAACTAGGTTTCTTTGAAAAGTTTACAAATGTCTTCAGACTTTATTAGAGCCATAGATAATGTATTATCTTAGGGCTGAAACCACAGATTTTTGAGTGATTTTATTGTATCTTATGAAATTTGGTATGCATGCTTCTTGCTGTTGTCATCATTCTTGACTTTCAAGATGTATTGTTGGTTTACATTTGGATAAATGCCCTGCAGGCATCTCCTTTCTGTTGTACTTTTATCCTTCAGGTTTATTCACATTTTCAGAAAGAAACACTAGAAGTCTTCATTTTCAGTGCATGATGTCTTTGCATATGTTTTGCTTTGCATTTATGTGATTGTCCTCTTTTCTACCTAAAATTTTTTTTTAATGTAATCAATTCAATCCAAGAGAACTGCACTATCTGGGTCTTGGAGTGAACACCCATCATAGAAATCTCTATTGGATTAATATTACTCAATATTAGAAACACACAGAAATATAGTTTATCCTGGCTAAAATGTATACTGCTTGTGCATATTTTGATTTTTTTTTTCTGAAGGAAGATTTTATATATTTATTAAAGCCATTTTCAGAATAATACTTTTGAAAAGACTTTATATATATTCATCTTATTAAAATGAGTTCTTACATAATGTCTGCTCTTTATAATCATAGTAACTACTTTTCCCAAATCTTATCTCAATTTTAGGAAAAATAATTACACTGAAAATTAATCCACAAGCCACATTTTAATCTTGAGTATGCAGTGAAATTAAAATATTTCCATGCTCCTTATCATTTGAAAAATCTGCAAATGATGTTTATTAATCAAGGATCACTGGGAATTCTCTTCCCAGATGCTTCAGAATTTATGCTGGAGTTTTACAACAAATTGATATTACTGTGTAATAGTATATTGACTCCCCTATATTTTATTATCAGTGAAATTAAAATGATCTGAGTTCCAGGAAGCCTACTTGACTTTCATGATGTGAGGTTTAATGTACGTGGAGTCACATTTCAGGTTTAGTGCAAGCACTCCTCAGTCTGAAGGCAACTGACCCTGCCTGCTGCTAAAGCAACACTCTATTTCTGTGTTCATTAGAGCATTGCTAGGGACAGTTAACCACAGCAGCTCCTTGATACAAGCCCATCCACATCTCCCTCTAGACGGGAATCCTGATGAGTGCTATTAGATTAAGTTATCTGAAACAGTGATTTTCTGGCTCCTAGCCACACTTTTTGTCCACACAGGAAGCTTTTATGCCTTAGTAATATTTTGCAGATTTACAACAGTTAATTAAAAAGCCAATCGAGCCAAAAGTTTCAAAGATGGATTCTGAAGTTTTCTTTACTTTTAGTGGGTTTTACATTAAAAAGATGAGCTGCTTTGCATTCATTAAAATGTTCCTAGACTTGACTGGTATTTCATATGAGATTTGTTGTTGTTTTCTTAGGACTGTGAGGATTCTAATAATTTGTCTTCAGACTTCTTTTACATCAAGAAATCTCTGAAATTTCTGTCTTAAAGTCTCTGGTTCTTTTCTTTCCTTCTTCTTCAAAGCTTCTATCAACTTTGCTAGCATTTGGGAAGAGATTGCTGCTAATATCTGTTACACTCCTTGGAAGGAGAATATCTCCCTTGGAGTGTTATTAATGTGAAAAATCACAGGTAGTTTCCCACAAGGAAACAGGATTGCTGTTATGGCTGACATCAGCCTTTTTTTGGGGGCTGTTAGCTAGCAAGAAAGTGAACTTTCCAGAGAAAACGTGGGCGTTCCTTGTTTTCACTAATAGTATATTTTCCAGTCATCTCCAGTGCTTGATTGTCCCACAATCTCAATAGAGAAAGAAGTAATAGACTTTGAAGCTTCACTCTTCAGCCTACGAAGAATCCTCATAGATACTGGAGTTTTATTATTCAAACATTTATTCAACACAGAACAAGCACACTTAGTCCACCAGTGTAAATGTTCTGTATATGGACTATTTTTTAGGACACTCATCTGAGATGCCAGAGATCCAGATTCAGGTATCTACTCTTGTTACTATTAATAATTCTGTAAAATGCCCAGACTCCAAAGGGTTTAAGAAAATGTTATATTCCAGAATAACTGCCTTGGAAATATAAATTCTGCATTGATATTAATCTGAAATAGAGTATCTGGTACAGCCAGAACTTCTGTGGGCCTTCCTTCCGCTTCCTACATCAGCTTCGTGTTCAGGAACATTATTGTAGGGTGATCAGTTTCTAATTTTGGTTTGTTTGCTTGTGTTACATGTTTTCTTCTTGGCAGAAGAGGAAGGACCAATATGAGACAAGAGTATTTCTTTTTCATCCATGAAGATATGGAGTTTTTCACATCACTATACCTCTGTAGCAAAATCAAACTACATAGGTGAAAACATCAGCTAAAGCACAGCTGTTATAATTAGCTTCAGTTTAAGTAGAGCTATTTAATTTTAAAGTGAAAGAAATTGGAAAAGAAATATTTATGTACTCACCAACAGTTGAAAGAAAATTAAAGACTTTCTGATTTACAGCTATTCTTTATTTTCTTTAACCTGAGATTGGTACTTTAAATTAACATTTTGCATATGAAAAATCATTCGACATGCTAATGACAGAGCAGGAATAGGCTCAATACCAGCAGAGATTCTTATGTGTTGCCGTGGTTCAACTCCAGCCTGCAATTAAGTATCACACAGCCACTTGCTCTCTTCCCCTTGGTGGGATGGGTGAGAGAATCAGAACGATAAAAGTGTGAAAACTCGTAGGTTGAGGTAAAGACAGTTTAGCAAGTAAAGCAAAAGCCACATAGATGCACAAGCAAAACAAATAAAGGAATTCCTTCACTACTTCCCATTGGCAAGTAGGTGTTCAGCCATCTGCGTGAAAGCAGGGTTTCANTCTCTTCCCCTTGGTGGGATGGGTGAGAGAATCAGAACGATAAAAGTGTGAAAACTCGTAGGTTGAGGTAAAGACAGTTTAGCAAGTAAAGCAAAAGCCACATAGATGCACAAGCAAAACAAATAAAGGAATTCCTTCACTACTTCCCATTGGCAAGTAGGTGTTCAGCCATCTGCATGAAAGCAGGGTTTCATCACATGTAGCAGTTACTTGGGAAGACAAACACCATCACTCAGAACATTCCCTTTTCCTTCTTCTTCCTTTGGCTTTATATTGTTGAGCATGACGTCATATGGTATGGGATATCGCTTTGGTCAGTTGGGGCCAGCTGTCCCAGCTGTGTCCCCTCCCAACTTCTTGTGTACCCTCAGCTTACTCGCTGGTGAGGTGGTGTGAGGAGCAGAAAAGGCCTTGACCCTGTGTAAGTACTGCTCAGCAACAATGAAAAAATCCCTGTGGTATGAACACTGTTTCCAGTACAAATAAAACTGTAGCATGTATTAACTACTACGAAGATGATTAACCCTATCCCAGCCAAAACCAGCACATATTTGTAGAATCTATCATTTACTACACAAGTGTTCAAAGCATTAGGTTACTGTATACACCAAATTTTTAAATCTCCTCCTGCTCTCTTCTTCCTGCCCAATGAATAAACTATATTCAGAAGGATTTTCAGAAACACACTTTTCATCCAAGTCTGCTCTTCTCTCACTTAGGCTTAGTAATGATGTGAATTTGAGGTACCTAAGCAGCTCCTATCTTAAAAACAGAATTACAAACTTAATTCCGACTACTGGGAACCTGTTTTTTAAAGTAAGAGGTTGTACAATTTCCTCTTGTGAATCAAACTCTAAATATATTTATTTTCCAGATCTTTATGGCAAAACATATATATTTATGGATATATATATGTACACACACATACATATAGTTACTACTGACATGGGTCTTTTCAAGGGCCATGGTAAAAGAGAAGACTCTAAAAGAAATCTTTTATACTTGAGCTTTTCTCCGCGGATAAAATCCACTGAAATAGCAGATCATAGTTGCAGCAGGAGCAGAAGAAATGAAAAAAGAAAATATAATATAAGACTTTATTACTGTATGTGTTTTCTACCTCTTTGAGGAAAATTGAAATGAATCATGTTACTGAAAGAAGATTATGTACACTTAGAAAGGGTTTACAAAGAGAGATAAGATTTGCATTTCATGTAACACTTCTCTTCAGATATCCCTTTGTCCACTTTTTTTCCTTATTTTTCCTTAATGTCAGATAAGTATACATCATCACTGAAAACAAGAATAAGGAGGAAAAAAAAGTTTTTAAAAAATATAAACACAGGAGAAAGATCAATTGAGGAAGGTTTTTGAGGTAAGTTTTTTAATAATGTATGTGAAATACAAGTGATGCTAATAGGTTAACAAGTGTTTTGATCTGAGAGTACATGGCATGGCTTTTTTCTCTCTTCTCTATCTAAAATCAGTAAAATTATTTTAGTGTCTTAATTGCTTTTCCATTGCAAGGAAGAGTTGATTCTCAATACACTCTGAGTGCTGTGTTTGCTCTGCTTTTCAAAGGTGTTACCACTATAGCCATGGTAAGTATAATGACGATGAAAATATTTGGGTTTTTTTACTTTTTAATAGACATGACACACTACTAGTTAGAAAATAATTCTCTGCAAACAAAGGAAAGCCAAAGAAAATTAAATAATGAGTGTTATTTTAATGTTAATATGAGTAATGTTATGTCTTTGTCACTATGAGAATATCTGCAAAAAATTTAGCACTGTAACAGAAACCTCATTTACAAAAATGACTGAGCCAGTAATGATTCTGAGATGAAGACAGAATGTTCTTAGATCTAAAAATGTTTAAATTATAATATTTTTTATCTGAAGAATGTTTTCTGGCAATGAAATGATGTGCAAACAAATACAAGCACAACAATAAACACAAAACCAGAAAGTTAAGAGGCATACTAGAGGCATGGCAGATTAGCACTTCGCATATTTATGACTCATAAACCAAGAGCACTTTGAAGTAATGCAAAACAGTTTAATAGAAATGAGAAGTGTGTCAGAGACATCAAAGAAAAGCTCCATTAAATCAATATTAATCTGAAGTGTTCTGTTACTTAAAGAAAAAAACATGGTAATGTAACATTAATTTAAATACTTTGAAGTCACAAAATTCAAAATGCTAACTTTCCCTCTTCATTTAAAACACAGGGAGACAGATTTTATCACATCATATATAACTATAATAGAAAAATAATGAATACAATTTGTGTATACTAACATGATACTAGAAAAAGGAAGACAAAATATTACTATCCAATATTTAAGTTGAAGAAAGTTCTAGATGAAAGTTCTCATCAATCAGATGAGAGTTCAGTTAAAGTGTAGAATTTAAATACATAGTAGTTCAAATAACTGTCTCTGTTTCAAATATTATGAAGAAGTAATCTGGGTTAATTATCTTTTCCAAAACTCTAAAGTTACAATTTATTATAGGGCTGCCTTGCTGACACACTGTTCAAATGCTTAAAATCCTGATTTACCCATCTAGTCAACTACATAATTGACATACATAATTCAGTCCACATAACCTTAAACACCTGTCACTAGAATTGCTGTTTTTCTAAAGTAAAAATGAGAGTTGCTAAATTTTGGTAACATAGCTCTAAGATATTTCCAACTATGTTGAACTAGCTTTATTCCTAGTGTATGGAATACAAAGTAATATACTTTGAAGTCCTTTATCAGAACCTACAGTAGCCTAATACTGTTGAGCTGACAGTTCACTGAAAGGCACTCTTTCTTGCTTTCACCAATT
The DNA here is from genome assembly GCA_013398225.1 of Steatornis caripensis. Taxonomy (NCBI): domain Eukaryota; kingdom Metazoa; phylum Chordata; class Aves; order Caprimulgiformes; family Steatornithidae; genus Steatornis; species Steatornis caripensis. The sequence continues at coordinate 39,176 of VZSC01000137.1, read as the reverse complement.
CCCTTGTGCTCATTATGGTATTTCCTGGACCCCTATGTCACGTCCTACCAAAGAGGAGGGAGAGGTGACTCAGATTTGCGAATCCTCTCAAAGCAGATCAAGATAAAACAATTACTCAAGGTCTGTGCACAAGCATCAATTTTAGTGAGAAAAGTACAACTTTTCCATATAGTTTGTCATCCTGTAATGTACAGACTTACAGAAGGTTAAAGCAAGCCTTGCAGTTACTCGCCACTCATGTGGGGTTTGAGCCTTGCATTATTTGCTAGATAAAAAAAAATAATAAAAAGAAAGAAAGAAATAAAAGATGATAAAGAGAGGGGGAAAGAGAGGGAGGGAGATAGGGGGAGAGGTAAAGAGAGAGAGAGAGATCACTGGTCCGAGTTCCAGCACTGGGCCAACCAACAGGGGTCTCTGGTCTGTGGGAGTGTGTGTACAGAAGTCCCCACATTATGCTATTTTCTGTCCTCTTTTATTCTCACCCCTCAGTGTGGATCACGTCCTCTAAAAGTTTTGTTTCTTGGCAGAAATCAGCATCCTTCTGTTATTGGTTAATTAGTCTCACTTGTTATATAAATTAGCATGCATGCTCCTTAGGCCATGTGGGACAGGTCTTCTTGGTCTTGAATTGAGTCTGTGGTTGTGATCTCCCTCTGCCACATTTACCTCTTTCCCATTTACTGCCAATTCTTGCTGACTTCATTGCCTCCTGGGCAGTCATCCAGCCTTTGATGCGTTCTGAGCCAGGATGTTCCGTTTTATCAGTCCTGAGCTCCTCTTCAAGGATGTATGTCTTGCCTCACTTGTTAGTGTTCGAGACATTCCTCAGAGAAGTTTAGGGGAGTCTCCACTCCTGTAAGCAAACCAGTTCTTTGTTTCAGAGGGTTACAAGTTAGCCTTAGTGTTATATTTTTTTGTCTTTCTGTTGGTCTCTGACACCCCATTTAGCTGATTCAGTTCACTAAACCAGCAAAAAAAAAAAAAAAAAGTAGGAAAAAAAAGTTAAGTGAACACATTTCCATTAATCATCATTAACAAATCGAATCAAAGAAATCTTATACCCTATAAGACCAACAACAGCAAAAAGCATATATTTTTCCTAGCAAGGAAGTAAAATTCTTTGTCAGGTATTTCTTGCTAACAAAGTCTCAATGTATGTCAAGATCTATGTAAGAAGGTTTCATAATTCGTTTGTACAAACACCATTTTCCTGTTCTTGATTACAAGCACAGAGCTTCACAGAATTACAGAGCAAATACTAGCTCAAACTAACCTAAGCATGTTGACATTACAGAGCATAGCAATAAGCCAGACAAAAAAAAAAGCATGAGAGCTGCAACAGACTGCTTTTAGTAAATCTGCAGTGGAAGAAGAATGGCAAAAATAAACAACAGGAGCATTTTTATTTATTCTTCTGAATATTATCTGTGCCAAGGGCAGGGTAACACAGTGAAGGCACCTGCTAAAAATTAAGGTAGCTCTAGAAAGGGAAGACTGAAAATGAGAAAATAAAATAAGGTAAAAACTAACAGTACCATAGTATACAAAAGATAAGTTTAGATGAAGGTAAAGGATGAGAAATATTTGAAGTGAATCAAAACCAAAAAAAAAGCATTGACACTGAGCTTAATAATATTTCTGATATCAGTATTATCTTTTGAAAAATTAAAATAGATGAAAATTTTCCTTTGAAATGTATTCTGATTTTTCTGACATCCAGAAAGAACATAAGAAAAAAAATAAACCTGTTCTTAATTTAAAATACATGTTAGTTTTGTTAATTCTTGACCCTTTCACTAAGAGAAAATTAATGGATGCAGATGCTTGAGGGATTCTGTAACTGCTTTCATGTCCAGTTTTCTCTGATAATCTAAGTGTAATAGACATGATGGCACTTTTTTTTTTTTTAACTCCATGTAAGTGAAAATTGCTCTAAACTGCCATCTATATATTCTGAGCTCTAGCTTCCCTGCATGGCAGAAATTCAACATCTAGACTGGTTTTTTTTCTGCTCGTTTTGGGGTTTGGGTTTTGTTTTGTTTTGTTTGCTTTTTTTTTTTGTCTGAAAGGTACAAGTTCCTTAAAAGGGCTTGGAAAGAAGGTGACATAACATGGGATAAAATGCTATTTTATCACCTAATGAGTTTATAGGAAGGCTTGTTGTCTCTATTCTAAAAAATCACTAGCAGGTAATAAGTCAGAAATTCTGAGTAAACTCACTGAAAACATTAATTCTCCTACAGACAAGTAATATGTTATCCTGACTAGTGGAGTTCATTTTTTAGGTAACAGAAATACCAGAAGGAAGGTCAATGCTATATAAGGTAGTGTCATTACTGTGCAAAGATATTTACTTTCTTTATAGTGTTACCTTCCCTGCTTTCACAAACTCAGAAAATAAAATCTTCATGGGCAGTTTTTCCAGGACAATTACAGTCTTAGGAGAGGATAATTTTTTTTCTCCACAGCTAAGGTAGATAACGCCCAGATTGAAAAAGTAAGGTGTAACGAAGAAAACCCACAAACTTTATTTTATTATTATCAGTATTTCTTTATTTGTGGGTTTAGAATTTTAGAATAATTCCTTTAGATCTGTTCAACTCGATGCTTCTCAAGTAAAGAGAATTAAGCTCAGAATCTTCTAGAGAAAATCTTGAAAAATGAAGTTGTTTGAAGTTTAACAGACAAGGAATTCCATGAATAAAAGAGCCTGTAAATAAAAGTGGGTGAAAACCACAAAAGTTGAAATTTGTTATGCAATAATTGAGAGAAATAAATAACCGAAGATTTTAAAGAGAAGAGATAAAATATTACATAAAAAAATAGCAGCCTGTATGTAAGTTGTATTACAAAAATGTGAGAACTAGAGGCATAGTTCCATAAACAAAACACAAAACTATCAGCTAGTTGGAGATAACCACTATTTTTCTTGCTCTCTCACTGAAATAAATACATTAGAATCCCTCTGCTGAGCTAGCACTCTTTGAGAGCATATTAGATAGGCTGGTGAGTTCACTATGCAGACAGATTTTCCAAGGTTCATTCATCTCTAAGATTAATAAAGCTCTCTGTTATAGCCTTTATGATGTAGTAAGGCTATTTTTGCAGTCAAGTATTACCTCCTCAGTTTTATATTCAAATCTTAAACTGATCAGTTGCATTAAGCTTAAAGTCCCAGGTCTGATGTATATTTATAGATTACTGATCTGCAGAAGGTTATTTCCACAGCAAAAACAGCAATGCAGTTTTCAGATTAAATGTGAAATCTGATTCTGCACTAAACCAAAAAATGTTTCTATACGACTACTATCCTGATCACATCTCCCGAGATAATGAGATTTACTTTTTGCTTTACGGCTTCTTTCTTTTATCAGTAGAATTTATAGTCATAGAATCATAGAATCACAGAATCATAGAATGGTAGGGGTTGGAAGGGACCTCTAGAGATCATCTAGTCCAACCCCCCTGCTAAAGCAAGTTAGCCTAGAGCAGGTTGCACAGGAATGCGTCCAGGCGGGTTTTGAGTATCTCCAGAGAAGGGGACTCCACAACCTCTCTGGGCAGCCTGTTCCAGTGCTCTGTCACCCTCACAGTAAAGAAGTTCCTCCTCATGTTCAGGTGGAACTTCCTGTGTTCCAGTTTGTGCCCATTGCCCCTTGTCCTGTCGCTGGGCACCACTGAGAAGAGTCTGACCCCGTCCTCTTGACATCCACCCTTTAGATATTTGTGAGCATTGATCAGATCTCCTCTCAGCCTTCTCTTTTCCAGGCTGAACAGACCCAGCTCTCTCAGCCTTTCCTCATAAGACAGATGCTCCACTCCCCTAATCAACTTTGTGGCCCTCCGCTGGACTCTCTCCAGTAGTTCCCTGTCTCTCTTGAACTGGGGAGCCCAGAACTGGACACAGTACTCCAGATGCGGCCTCACCAGGGCAGAGTAGAGGGGGAGGATCACCTCCCTCGACCTGCTGGCCACACTCTTCTTAATGCACCCTAGGATGCCATTGGCCTTCCTGGTGGCAAGGGCACACTGTTGGCTCATGGTGAGCCTGTTGTCCACCAGCACTCCCAGGTCCTTCTCCGCAGAGCTGCTCTCCAGCAAGTCAACCCCCAGCCTGTACTGGCACATGGGGTTGTTCCTCTGCAAGAGAAGATCATGGAGAAATAGGTTGTCCTCCTGCCACCCATGGAGGACCATGGTGGAGTAGATATCCACCTTGCAACCCATAGAGGACTCAACACCAGGGTGGGCAGATATGTCCCAAAGGCAACTGCAGCCTTTGGAGAGTTCACACTAGACCAGACTCCTAGCAGGAGCTGTGGACCATGGAGAGGAACCCATGCTGGAGCGGTTGGGGGTGGGAGAAGGTATTCTTATATTTGTTCTTATTTCTCATGATCCTGCTATGTTTAATTGGCAATAAATTAACTTCCCCATGTTCAGTCTGTTTTGTCTTGGATAGCAATTGGTAAGCAATCTCCCTGTCCTTATCTTGACCCATGATCTTTTCATCATATTTTCTCCCTCTGTCTTGTTGATGCAGGGAAAGTGAAAGAGTGGCTTGGTGCAGACCTAGCAGCCAGCCAGGATCAATCCAGCATGCACAGTAAAGCACACCAGTGCAGAACTCACTTGGCCCGAATGTGGATCTAACAAATGTAATCAAAATACACAATCTACACTTCTTTGAAAAATCCCAGGCTTTCTCACTTTAAGATGTTTTCTTCTAGGAAGCAAAGCTTGGAATTTATGTCTCAGTTACATGAGAGAGAATTAAAATGAGTAGTCTAAGAATCAAAATGAGTAGGCTGGGGATAGGCAACAGGTTGGGAGGGGACAGTTGACTTCAACTGACCAAAGACACAATGCTTAGTAATAAAAGATCAGGGAAAGGAGGAGGAATGGGGAGACATTTGTGTTTATGGCTTTGTCTTCCCAAGCAACTGTTGCACATACAGAAGTTCTGCTTCCCAGGAAATGCCTGAACATCTGCCTGCTGATGGGAAATAGCAAATGCATTTCTCTTTCTTCTTTGCTTGCATGCTCCCCTTTTTCTTTCTCTATTAATCTGTCTTTGTCTTGATCCACGAGTCTTGTTGTTTTCCTTTTATTTTCTCCCCATCCTCTGGGAGTGGGGGAGTGGGCGAGAGGCACAATGGGTGTTTCTGGCCAGGGTCGGCCTACTGCAGTAATGGACTTAATGCTATATATAAGGGCACATAGTCCATTTGCATTTGAATTTAACATACTAATTTGAAATGTCTTTCAAACAGTGGCTAACACTCTTTGATTTTGCAATGGAATGAATTAGAAAGGCTCACCAGGTCAGTCTTTTTTGTCACCTCAGAAATGCCAATTAATATATATAACACTTCTTGCTCCCTCTGCTGTATTTATTCTTGTTGTTCTCATGACCGATAAGAAATGTCCAAACAGATTTGGAAACAGAACTTCAGCAGGGAATGTAACCCAAGTTCAAATGGGAAAAAAATAGAACAAGTCATGCATAGAATCATGCCAATTTCAGCCCTGCAAGCTGAACTAGGGGGAAAGAAAAGAAAAAACAAAACAAAAGAAAACTTTCATGACTTTCTTTACTTTTTTTGCTGATTTGCAAGCAATGTCAAGCACTAATTTAGTAATCCAGGAAGTTCACCAAGCTCGTGTATGTAGTGTAAGCCCGAGTCAAATATTCACAGTAGATAAATCTGCAATCCATTACTCCAGGTAAAAACAGGTGGTATTTACATACTTTATCTAAATTTTTAATTTTTTTGTTATCTTTGGACTTATTTATCTAATGGGCTTTAAAAGTAGGATTCATTGTGTATAGCTATTAATACTTCAGTCATCTAAATCTGTCTCTAAATTATGGAAAGTCTCTTCCTCTTGTCTTAGGTCATTCTTTTACAACTGGAGGAACAGTCACTCTATCTAGCAGCCATTCAGAATGTCTCTTTCCATTGACTATAGTGAGTGCCAATATGACCTTCTCGTATCACATACTTAAAATTTAAGTGGCTGAAATTAAAATAGACAAGTCAGCCTGAAGAAAAGATTACATTTCTCTTGCATTTGAAAAATTTTGAAGCCTGTCATACTAACACAGTACTTGTATTTGCAATAATATAAAATGTCCTTATGGACAGACAAGCTAAAAGAAAGTAAGATATTTCAAAACNCTAGATACTATGCATTCTCTTAATCAGTATATACTCTCATCAGACTCTTTCCTTTATCTATTTCTTAATCAAGTTTATGAACAGTTGTTTGGGGAGTTTAAAACTTATACACCAAGAGAAACCTAAACTAAATGGAAAACTAAACTTCTTTTGACTAAAAAATTTGATTGAATAATAGTGACATATAGTAATTTAGTAAAAGCAGAAAAAAATGTGAATCATCTGTTATTTAATTGGGAGGTTAAGAATCTTATAAAGAAACAGAAGCCTTCTCTCACAGACAGTTTCTGTTTTCCTCTAAAAGTAGTATCACCTTCAGGAAGGCATTCTATGGATTATGGAAAAACATAATATAGGGAATAAATATTTTCAAATTAGGACACATAGATCAAGGTCTCATAATTCAGCAGAAAGCATTTTCATCTCTCAGATAGCCTATTCAAAAGAACTGGTGTTTTCGTTTGTTTAGTTTTGGCTTTTCCTCTGCATGGCAACAGTTCATGAATGATGACATTGATTTTAAAGAACTATTCTGGTGTGATACTAATTTGATCAGTGAGTAATTTCCAGAACATAAGATCTCTTAAATAATTTGTTTTAAATTTTGCAGTGCAGGGGCAATACTTGGAGCTTTTGCCTACTGCTTGAGCGCTGTAATGAATTCAGCACAGAAGTAGTATAAAGGGCCTAGAGTAAACAAAATTAAGTGTTGTGTCAGGTGAGTGTTTTCAGTATGCAGTAGTGGGAAATTAACATTCCTTTTTTTTTTTTCTTTTTTCACCCCCAAATTCTGAATGCAATTGAAATAATCTAAAAACATGCAGTCATAAATTATGGCTAGGTTTTATTAGAAGTAAAAAATCAGAAATACTAACAGTAAGCTATTAGTAAGCCTATTCCAGTCACTCTCAGCTTGACTAGTCGGTTTTGACACTCTAAACCATGTAGTTTCAGCCAAGTAAGAACTACTCCAGACTCTGGTGTTATGCAGTAACAACCAACCTTGTTGACTGCAACACTGTTGCCAATATACAATACCATATATTTTGTCACATAAGAGTTTCTCTCTGAATAATGGTCCTTCAAACTTGCTATGGGTCTGGCTGGGGTGGAGTTAGTTTTCTTCATAGCAGTCCATATGGTTTGCATGTTTTGAATTTGTGACCAAAACAGTGTTAGTAACACAGATGTTTTGTCTGTTATTGAGGAGCGCTTGTGCAGCCTCAGGGCTTTTTATTTTTCCAACTCTGTCCCCAACAGTGAGTAGGCTGAGAGTGAGCAAGAAATTCAGAGAGGACACAGCTGGGACAGAGGACCCAGGTCGACAAAAGGGATATTCCATGCCACATAAAGCCATGCTCAGCAATAACAACTGAGAGGATGGGGTGGGTGGGAAGGTAGCCATCGTTTGGAAACTGTCTGGGCATTGGTCTTGTTGTGGAAGACTGCCTCTGCTTACTTCACNCACAGCTGGGACAGAGGACCCAGGTCGACAAAAGGGATATTCCATGCCACATAAAGCCATGCTCAGCAATAACAACTGAGAGGATGGGGTGGGTGGGAAGGTAGCCATCGTTTGGAAACTGTCTGGGCATTGGTCTTGTTGTGGAAGACTGCCTCTGCTTACTTCACTGGGTTTTGTTTTGTTGTATGTGGATTTTTTTTTTATAGTCTTCTTTTCTTTCTTTCTCATTTAATTCCTTATTAAAATATCTTAAACTTGACCCATCAGTTTTCTTGCTTTTTCTCTTCCTGTTCTCTCCTCTGCCCCTCTGGGAATGGTGGGAGGAGTGAGTAAGCAGCTGTGTGGTGTTTTGCCATCACAGTGGGTTAATCCACCACAAAACTGAATGCCATAGCAAGAGAACAAGGGAGTAACATTATATACAAACATAACATACAACTGTTGCTGTAATCAGACATTTCTAATTCTATTACTTCATGCACAACACAGTTTTGCTATGACTGAATGTGATTTTCCTAACAGTTCATTTTTATTTATTTATATTTTGTTGCTCTATTGCTTATTTAAATAACAGTACGCTAAACACTCCAACATTATCTAATAACGCAAGGTGCTGAATTGTTAGTTTATAATAAGCAGAAAGACATAACTACTTTTGAAAATTCTGCATTTATTATTATAATTCAGTGTATTACTGATCTGGTTTAAAACACCTCCTTATTGTAACTTCCAGAAGAAGAAAAACAATAATAGTATCATTAATAGAAATACAGAATTATGTACTTCTGAAATTTATGATTTAGCCCATTTGTGAAATCTTTTTCAAAGAACAGAATGCAAAGAAAAGGAGTCTTAAAATTCTGAGGCTTTCTCCATTCACAAGAAAAATAAAATTCTGACACTGGGTTAACAGCATTTTTATGAAAAGAAAATAGTCATATTAGTATACACTGTTTTGGGTAGTTACTGAATGATTCTAAAGTGTGGAGCAGATATAACTGTATGGTGTTTCTGGTTTGGGAAGGATGCATCTTGACATAAATCAAGATTTAGAAGTGGTTATCTAGTGATATTTTAGATACCCTACAAAATAAGAAGAACCTATAGTACTTACAGGACAGGAACTACAACACACTTTTGCGCTTTAGGCGGGTAGGACACCATAGACCATACAGGATACAGTAGGGAATCTCAAATGATGCTTAACACCCAAAAAATCCTCTAGGGCGACATTCACTGCTTTTAACTGTCTTCATGTGATCAAGCTGCCTAGAGGAAAAGGACCTGAGGGTCTTTGTCAACAGCTGACTGAACATGGGCCAGCAGTGTGCCCAGGTGGTCAAGAACACCAACAGCATCCTGGCTTGTATCAGAGATAGTGTGGCCAGCAGGACTAGGGAAGTGATCGTACCTGTACTCGGTACTGGTGAGGCCGCATGCCCAATACTGTGTTCAGTTTGGGGCCACTCACTACAAGAAAGGCATTGAGGTACTGGAGCACGTCAGAAGAAGGGCAACAAAGCTGGTGAAGGGTCTAGAGAACAGATTATATGCAGAGTGGCTGAGGGAACTGGGGATGTTTAGCCGGGAGAAAAGGAGGCTGAGGGGAGACCTTATCGCTCTCTACAACTACCTGAAAGGAGGTTATAGTAAGGTGGATATTGATCTCTCTTCCTGAATAGCAAGTGATAGGACTAGAAGAAATGGCCTCAAGTTGCGCCAATGAGGTTTGGATTGGATATTAGGAAAAATTTCTTCACCGAAAAGGTTGTCAGGCATCGGAATAGGCTTTCTACAGAAGTGGTTCACTCACCATCCCTGGAGGTATTTAAAAGACATGTAGATATCGTGCTTAGGAACATAGTTTAGTGGTGATCTTGACAGTGTTAGGTTAACGGTTGGACTTGATGATCTTAAATATCTTTTGCAACATAAATAATTCTATGATTCTAAGCTATTTAAGCTTTCATTAGGGTCAGTGAAGATCTGTCAATACTGTATAATTTGTTTAGAATGCAGTCCGAAACTGAATTAATAACTAGATCTATAGATGAGGAGGCTGTAGTGCTCATGCTTACTTCCTGGCCTCTTTTATTTAGCAGCGCAGATGTAGCCTGAAGAGTCACCAATTCCACATAACAAAAAACATTCAGCACAGAGATATGGTTCACCTTACAAGGTACTTGAAATCTAAGTGCTTTTAATTAATTCCATCCAACTAGAATGCAGAACCCAAGGTCTTCTCTGGAGAATAGCAGTCTGCAAGTATGCTTTGAAACAACAATTAGGAAATACCTGTTAAAAAAGACAATACATGTTTATTGCTTAGCAGTGTGAACTTAAACTACTGACTTGCAAAGCAGTGATCTCTCCCTGAGGTAATGAAGGGATGGATTACCATTGTCAGATATATGTACTAATTTACTGGTTCATTCATCATGGACCATCACCTCTCCTGGAGTCACTGAAAAAAGAATTTCTCTATTTAAGATGAAAACACTGATCCCACAGTAATGAAAAATGCTGTTTTGTCAGACTAAATTTACTACATCTAGATACTATGCATTCTCTTAATCAGTATATACTCTCATCAGACTCTTTCCTTTATCTATTTCTTAATCAAGTTTATGAACAGTTGTTTGGGGAGTTTAAAACTTATACACCAAGAGAAACCTAAACTAAATGGAAAACTAAACTTCTTTTGACTAAAAAATTTGATTGAATAATAGTGACATATAGTAATTTTAAGGTGATAATGGCTATTTTTAATTTCATATTTGGGCACTTAGGTTAAGATTGATACCTAAAATGAAGAGTAATTCTAATCTAGAAAGAGAATATCAATGAATATAATAATTATTATGATACATTTTTAAAATATATAGAACAAAATGCAGTATGTGTCTTTCTCTATGAAACATTTCAAAACCATATTAATGCAAATAATGGTGAGGAATCCAAAACAAGTTTCAGGATACAATGAATTTATATTTGATCAGATTAATTCATTACTGATTTTTTTTCATTCGCTGTACTGACTGTAGAAAGAGGTTATCATAGCAGAGATTCAAATTTAAGTTAATATCACAGAATCATAGAATCATAGAATGGTAGGGGTTGGAAGGGACCTCTAGAGATCATCTAGTCCAACCCCACTGCTAAAGCAGGTTAGCCTAGAGCAGGTTGCACAGGAATGCGTCCAGGCGGGTTTTGAATATCTCCAGAGAAGGAGACTCCACAACCTCCCTGCGCAGCCTGTTCCAGTGATCTGTTACCCTCACACTAAAAAAGTTCCTCCTCATGTTCAGGTGGAACTGCCTGTGCTCCAGTTTGTGCCCATTGCCCCTTGTCCTGTCGCTACGCACCACTGAGAAGAGTCTGACCCCGTCCTCTTGACATCCACCCTTTAGATATTTGTGAGCATTGATCCTCTCAGCCTTCTCTTTTCCAGGCTGAACAGACCCAGCTCTCTCAGCCTTTCCTCAATATGTCTTTTCTGTTTCCACTTATGCATCTGAAGTTATAATGAATCCTTAAAACACAATCAAAATCTACACTGAATTATGTAAGCAATTGTCACCTAGAGAACAGAGCCAATAGGGAATTATAGGACTCTAAAAGATCTCCATGGGTCAGTACTTCACTGTTTTAATGGGATAGCAACAAAGAGAACATATGAGGTCAAGCCAATTAAAAAATAATCTCATTTGAGTGTAACAAATCTTTACTTATTTTTTTCTGATAAATAATGAATTTCAGCAACCAAAAATAACAGTTTTCTATTTTCTTGAGTAAAAGTACTGTACTCTGTAAAAATTCCCTTCGTCCTTCTAAGATCTGTAATTATTTGGCCAAGCAGGTTAATACCCCTTTAAAATGTGATTTTAAGGCAGTTACATTGAAGTGCTGGAGTAGGAAGGGATTGGCTTCATCTTGATGCTTAAAGCTGACTGAAAATATATTTATGATGTCCTGAGTTGTGCTGGCAGCAATGATGTCATAATTTACCAAGATTTGCGTAAATTGTAAAAGAAAAAAAACTCAAGCTAGTTCAGTTGGTCTCTAATGACATAAGAACCTGATTTAATTACAGCCTAGGTCTCTAACTCTGTCCCAAAATTTGAGGCAAAGTTTCACCTGAATGTTCTGAAAATGAGATCTGAACCTACTGAAGTGCATAAAAATTAATACATCAAAATTTTGCACCCTACAGTGATCACTAATCCCATCACTCAGATTAGTCTGCTTTTAAGGGCAATTAATGTTCATTGCCTTAGCAGAATTGCATTCACTTTTGTCTTTTATTTTTCAAAGCTTAGGATATACCTGATATGTACTTACATATTAAAAGTAATGGTCCAAAGGCATTCACAGTGCAGATGACGGGAGTGGAGGGCAGAAGTTGAAATGAAAGTGGAAGTTGGTAAGTGATCTGTATCAGTGAAATCGGTAGAATGTTAAAATGCTCCACATCAGGGAGGCACATGTGCTGCTGGATGATTAAGCGGTGTCCTGCAGTAGTGGGAAAACATAGCTCTGGCATGGGATTTGTTTCAGTCAGTTCTGAGAGTTGCACAAGCTGTTAAAGGATTCCTTAGTTATCTTTTGGTGGCACTTTGGCGTAGCATCTCATATAAATGTGAAGTATTCTGTCAACTGAAAGAATAACAACAACAAAAAAAAAATGGGTGACATTTCTAATACAGTTGCTGCTATTGCATGGTGGCAGTGGGTGAAGCTGTAAAAAAATCATTCTCTGTGCATGCTTCATCCAGGATTCTTTTATCAATATTTTTTCCTATTATCCATGAGAATTACTTTTTTTTAAAATTATTCTTAAATTTCTTTGAAAAACATCTCCATCAGATGGCCGAGGCATCGTAAGGGAATGTCAGTACTATTACCAAATTGTAATGATGTCTACCATTGCAAAACCTAAGAAAATCAAACAGCAAAGTTTTGCTAACAGGTATTTGTAAGTACTTCTAGGTATTCACAAGTTAGTAAAGACACTTTGTTACAAATTAACAGATAATATTAATAACAACTAACCTAATACTTAAAAAAACCTATTAAGTGGTTCAGAATCAGAACTTTAGAATGAGAATAAATGAAAGTAATTACATAGAAGTTAGTATTGTCACTTAATTCTGCACTGCCCAGTCACCTTGTTGGGAGGCGATTAAAGAGATACTGCAGGAATAAAGACAGAATAAAAAAACCCAACAAAATTGCAGACTGTAACATTTGAGTCTGAAATCAAATGACAGGCAATCTTTTTTGTCGTCCTGAAAAAACTCATAGGAAGCGGTATTACTTTACACATTCTTACACTGTTTATCAAAGAGCACAGTTTAAAACCTGGAGCTCTAGATAACAATTACATTATTATCTTTGACAACGCTTAAATATTGTTTTTAATTACAGGTAAAGATGGATAGTGCTAAACTTACTCTCTTTAAGGTTAGAGACGTCCTGAAGTTTGGCTATATTATACCATGCCTTTTCCATTTCTGCATAATTTTGTCCAAATTGCCTGGATTGCAACTTTAAAAAAAGTATGAAAAGCAGAAGCTTCAGAATGCAGAATTTGTTTTTGCTTAAGGGGAAGATGATGACAGAAATGGCAGTTTTTTAAATAGATATTGATCAGATTTAAGACAGATTTAAGATTTAAGGACGCAAAATTAAGGAAAGGACATTTTCCCTAATTTTAGATGAAACTTCTTCATTTGACAAAGTAAAAATTCAAAAAGGAACAGATAAGATATAATCCAAAAGGAAGAAAAAATGGGTCATAAAGTTTTCCTACAAAATACGGTATGTTTTTTCACCTGTACTGTTCTTTAGACAAGGTGCAGGATTTATTTGTTATGGACATACTTTAGTATATGTTCCTCAGTGTGGAGCTGGTCTGTCTACTGTAAAATTGCAGGATATTTTCCACTATTTTCACTTGGAGGACAGTATGAGTCCTCAGTAAGAAGCTAAATAAATGCAAAATAAGATGCTTTGTGTCTTTAGACCTTAACTGAATGAATCTATTGTCCTTGTATTGCATTTTTGTCTCTGTTACAAATTAAGCCATTATATCAATTTCCATACCATCTCATTCTGGAAATATTACTGTTAACTTATAGAAAAGAAACAAATGGAAAATAGAGAGGAAAAATAAACAAAAGGGCACATGTCAATTCTAATGGCAGCAGGCTCAATTGTGCCTCTTTCTGTAGCAGATTTTCACTGAATGCAGAATAGCTTTAACAAAAATCCTTCACCAGTAAATTCTACAGGTATTGCTTTTCCTGTCTCAAAATTCTTTGCATTTATTTAGATGTCATTATTTTTATAGGAACATTCACAGTATATTAAGGTTTGGCATTGTGTTTAATGCTTTCTGAAAAAGTAATAGTTTGGAGAGGTTCCATACACATTGCATGCAAAAGATAGAAAAAAATGTTTTGTTCTTCCATGAAAAATGTACTACTGATAAGCATGAGCTGTTATTTATTACTTAGGCAGATATACAAAACTAATTTCTACTCTAATGTCTTATTAATAGTAACTACTAGCAAGCTCAGGTTGAATAATTAATTCAGGTAAAGTATGCTTATTAAGCACTAAAAAATGATAAAATATGAAGTATTTTGGACTACTCTCTGTGCAAGTTACCAGTGTTTAATGAAGTTATTTATTTCCTTTATCAGTAAGTGGCTTTTTACCCTGATTTCAGATTCATTTATGGCATACAAAAATGAGTGGATTTTTTTGCAGTAGTATTGACAGTAATAGAGCCATTACCGTCTAAATTATTAGAGATCTTTACACAGTGACAGCAACACATCTAACTTCATAGAAAGATTTTTGTTTCTTTCTTGAGAAATTTCCTTTGCAAGTATTTCCCAAAATAGTCATTCCGTTTCAGTGTGTGGACAGCAGGAGAAAACTATCAACCAGATTAGTCAAATAACTGAAATAAATAGCAATTTTTGTGATTGTTTCTGACTTGAAAAGTAACTTCAAAATAAACATTGGATGCCCAAATTTGGTCTGTCTGTGATCTTGGGGGAAAAGAAACCTGCATTATAACCTAGGCATGTAGACTTTTTTTTGGTAGTTGAGTTTTGTTTCATTAAAGCTTCCAGTTTTTAGAAAACCAAAATGCTTTCAAACTACCATATAAATATTTATATAAAAATTACAACATCAAAACAAAAATAGTTTGTATTAATTAAATTAATATTTACATTATTATATAATTCATGTATGACATTATCGAGAGAAACTATGGTTTGAATTTGTCAGTGGCATATATCTCTTATGACTTACTGTTGAAGCAACTAGGAGCTCTAACTTAATCATATCAGTAAAATCTGTGGAAAATATAAAATTAATATGGATTGAATATGTTTGTAAAATATCATTTTGATGATTGGTATAGAAGGAATTATGGAAAAGGTAACTGAGTGGGTAGGCAATGATAAAGAAGATTTTAATTTCCCTTTCCAAACTTTCATGGCAAAATGGAATTTTGAATATACATATTATTTGAGAACCAGAACAGTTTGCACATAGGGATTTTTTCTACCTCCTTGGAAATGTGGGATGTGGGATGTAAAATTTAAGTTTTGTGCTGTCAATCACCGTCTTATTACTTTCTTTGTGAAGTGATTAGCTGTTTTGAAAGAAATATATTTACTTCTTATCAGGAATTTACACTCCATTGGAATATAAATCTTAGATTTCCCTTTCTTAAATGTGCGATTCCATTTCCAAATTCCAGTTATCAGAATAAAGAAGCAGGGTTGGAAGGACCCTTAAAAATAATCTAGTTCCAACTCCCTTGCCATGGGCAGGGACACCTTCCAGTAGACCATGTTGCTTAAAGTCCCACCCAACCTGGCCTTGAATGCTCCAGGGAGGGGGCGTCCACAATTTCTCTGGGCAACATGTTCTTTCTCACCACCCCCATCGTAAACAATTGCTTCCTAAAATCTAGCCTAAATCTATCCTCTTTCAGTTTAAACCCGTTACCTCTCCTCCCATCAATACATGCTCTTGTAAGAAGTTCCTCTCCAGCTTTCTTGCAGTCCGCCTTCAGATACTGAAAGGCTGCTATAAGGTTTCCCCAGAGGCTTTTCCTCTCCAGGCTGAATAACGCCAACTCTCTCTCAGACTGTCTTAGTAGGAGAGGTGCTCCAGCCCTCTGATCATCTTTGTGGCCCTCCTGTGGACTCACTCCAATAGGTCCATGTCCTTCTTATATTGCAGGCCCAAGAGCTGAATGCAATACTCCAGGTGGAGTCTCATGAGAGCAGAGTAGAAGAGAATCACCTCCCTCGACCTGCTGATCTTACTTCTTTTGATTCAGCCGAGGGTATGGTTGGCCTTCTGGGCTGCAAGCACACATTGCTAGCGTATGTTGAGCTTTACATCAACCAACACCTCCAAGTCCTTCTTCACAGGGCTGTTCTCAATCTGTTTTCTGCTCAGTCTACATCTGTGTTTTGGATTTCCCTGACCCATGGACCTTCAATTTGGCCTTGATGAAATTCATGTGTTTGCACGGGCCCACCTCTCAATTCTGTCAAAGTCCCTCTGGATGGTTGTCCTTCCCTCCAGCTTGTCAGCCACACCACACAGCTTGGTGTTGTCAGCTAACTTGCTGAGGATGCAGTCAATCTCTCTGTCTGTGTCGTTGACAAAGATATTAAACGGCACCGGTCCCGATGCTGGTCCCTGAGGAACGCAATTCCTCACTCATCTCCTCTTTGACATTGAGTCATTGACCGCAACTCTTTCAGTGTGGATAGGGGATGTAATTATTTTCAAGTATTGTTACCTGCACATTCAAATTAATAGTGTTGACACAACATTAATTTTAAATTGAGGGGAAAGTGAATTATCTGTTAATGTATGATTTGAAGGAATAGAAGGTGGCTGAAGCGTGTGGCATTTCTCCTGCACTAGTGACTTTATATTTTAGCAGTAACTTACATTTAGTGATATGTTTTGAGGCTTGCAAACAGAAATGTTACATTTGACTTTCACCTAAATCCATAACAAAGTCATACTTGCTCTTTATCTTTTTTTTAGCTGTTCTGTCAGCATTTTTCAGAATTTCAGAATACTTAAAAATGTATATTAATCTCTGTCTTTAAAGAATATATAGCAGTAATGTTCCCTAAAGAAATCGTAATCTTTTT
>VZSC01000137.1:4471-22169 GCA_013398225.1 Steatornis caripensis | reverse complement strand
GTAATCTTTTTGTGAAAAATCAGAGCAAGATGATCATGCTTACTTAATAAATTGAAGCATTTACTACAAGTGGTAATCTTTCTTTGCTTCCTCCCATCATTTTTATACTTAACTATGTTTAATAATTATAGAAAACTGTATGAGTTTTAGTTACTCAGGAGCAATTCTTATTCTAATCACTCCTGATGTACTCTTCTAATTGCAGTGGGAGAACACTAAACCTGAATACACTGAAGTATAATAGAATATTATATTATTGTCCATATGCAAGCAATGTCTGTAGCTGTAGAATATAATTCCCCTTGCTTTTTAGACTGCATGCTAAGAAAATAGTTCTGAGACGAGCAAAAATTATTAGAACACTCATTTACTAAAAGAATACTGTGCCACAGAGTACAGTACATCATCCATTAAATCAACTCCTTCCCATGGATGAGACTATGCATAATTTAAAACTTGACTATCTATGTTTTCTAAATCATCTGAGATAAATGTTATGCTGTAATAAAACACTGAAAGGACAATATAGATTAGACCAGTTTGCAAATATCTGCACTTTGAGACTAAGTGCCACAAATACTTAGTGTTTAAATTTTAACAGTACTTTGTAACAGAAAAGGACAGAAATAATCCTAACTGCTTTTGCAACACACTTAAAGAAATACTTTACAACATCTGTTCAGGAAACTGAGTCTAATATCTAACACACATATATATTTGTGTGTGTGTGTGTATAAATGTCTGGAATAGTTTATGGCTACAGTTCAGTGTTATCAGGTTTCACAGTCTTATATCAATTCTCCCAATAGTTCTATAGTTATATTTTCAGTGATTTACTTCCAACAGACAAGATTACTTTTAAAAGTTTGATTCTAATCTCGTGTCTGTGAAAAAAAAATCAAGACACAAGTCAAGTGAAACCTCAAACTTCAAAACCAAGGAGCCAAGGATGTTAATGAAATAAATTCAAATTTCCTTCAAATAATTAAACTTTGCAAAGATGTATGAGGACTGGGAAAGGGTTGTAGAGTCCAATACAATACCACATATTCGTATTTATGCTAAGAAAACTGAAATTGAGTGCAATGTTCTCTTTGTATCAATAGTTTTTATGTATACTGCTTATTTGAATTAGATACTCCATGCAGACTGTCAAGGCTGGCAGCTCTGACATATTCCCTTTCTCTTGACTGTAGTATTTTTGTACATATCATATGCAACAGATCTCACATTGCAAACGAGAAGTACAAATTAAGGAAATTTAGTTTATAGTTTAGCAAGTCCGAAGATAAAGTCAGGGTGCAGAATGACCAGCAGGTCCCTAGGGCTGTGTATGGGAATGTCAAGGGTTGTCATGGCTCCATCAGGGCAGGGCCTGACAACCAGGACCTGTCCCACCACCTCAGCCAAGAATAGGATGGGGGGAGGCACTGGGGCAACCCCAGACACAGGCATTGGGCACCTGCATAGGGATGGAGACAGGTCGAGGCCAGGCTGGGATATGGGTCCATGGGTGTTCCCAGCTTGGTGAGGCCCATGGCTGAGCAGGGCAGGGCTGTGGGGAGCTGGAAACAGATCCTGCTGTGGCATTGCTTGGGCAGGGACTGATGGCCTCGGCAGGCTGAAATGGGGTCGTGAACCATGGGCAGATTGGAGGAACCCCTGGGACAGTGAGGTTGGACAAGAGCAATCAGGCCTGGTGGTGTCCTCATCTCCCTGACACTGACCACAGAATAACATGGAAGTATCTGATATAAAACCCATGGTGCAAAAATGAGAAGTCACTTTCTTGCATCCAGTTCTGTTTCAGAATGTCAGAGCCATCACTTGCAAATATACACTTTTCCCCCTGCTTTGGGGCCTGATCCCAAGCTACCTGCACTTTATGGAATGATATACTATAGCATAAAATGGACTTTGATTGCTGTTGCTGAAATCTAGTTACATGTTTTAATTTTCTTTTAAGTATATATGTTTATGACTAGGTAGTAATTAAAAGTATTCATTATGTCAAAATATGTTTCAAAAAGTGCATTGGTACTTCCGATGTTGCTGTTAAAATTTTTTTCATCTGTCTCCTTCTTTGTTCTCTCTGGCAGAGAAGCCTTGTGGACAAGGGTGCAATATCAGTTACTCACTGGCACACTGATTTTCTATGGCCATCTTTGCAGGTTAAGTGCCTGTCTGATATGGGGGAGTACAGCTAGAATACCCTACGGATACTTACCAGTGAATTTAGCAGACTGATCTTTGAAACTGGTTAGGTAGAAACTCACTCTCAAAATATTGAATTTCAGAGATGTTAAAAGTTGTCTTTGTGATGAATTTAGGGAACTAGAATGTGTGCCTTTTAATTGCCTCAATGAGATCACCACTCTGATACCTCAAAAATTCTCTTGGGAAACAGAAAGAAAAGAAAATCAATTCTTTGAAATGTATCATACTCTGATGTTCCTATGCCAGCTTCCACCACATCAGTAGGTATTGGTTGATGCTGTAGGGTATTGATTAGAGTTTCTTCAGCTGAAAATAATTCTTAAAAAGGCAACACGCCACTACTGAAGTCAAAGGTTTGTAAGTGACTGTCGGTCTCTATCCCAAAAAGTTGCTCAGGCACCATAACTTAACCCTGGCTTAAAAATCTGAACATATACAAGGTACGGCTCCTCTAACAATTACTAGAGCTTCTCTATATTCAACAAACCGTGACATTTCTCCGTTACTGCTTAAAATATTATTCATACATTTGCACATCAGTGACATTTGGTAAAAAAAAAAATAATCTGACATATATGTACTAAAATGTATTAATAAAAGTGGACGGAATATGACATTTCTGAAGTTAACTGTCCTGAGTGACACTGAATCATACACCATGGCATGCCATGATATGTAATGCAAACTATGACATGTCCTGGGTAATTGTTTGAAGTCTGTATAGATACTTATTTATGCAGTATGGTACCAATGCTTCATTTTATTTTTTTAAATAAGAACTGCAGAGAACATCAGAAGTATTAGCTTAGGATAAGTGAACTCTATGAGTTCATGAAAGGAGAGAACATCTTCATAAAACACCAGGAAGATATCAAGTATTAATTCATGGGAGAAAAACCTGTCTGAAAAATGAAAGAAGTAACTATGAAATGCAGTTCATATTTCAGCAATGTGCAGCTGAGATAATCTACAAAAGTTCATGTATTTCAGAGTCGTATTCTCTGAAACCAAATCAGAAATACTATTTAGAGGTTCTGGAACTCTTTTGAGGACAGATTCTGATGGCATTTTTCAAACTGAATAATACCTTATTTCTTACGTAGTCCCATGAAAGTCCTGGGATAACTCAAATGAAATTCTGAGCTATAAAATCATTGGGACTAAGGCTCTAAAAACTGAAGGGTCATCAATATTTAATGTGCTCTATTTAAACACTCCAGTTTCCACTGCAAAACATCTTTTAACTGCCCTGTCACACTGCTATTTTCAGTAGGGTTTGTGAAATGAAATATTTCTATATATATCTCTGAGTGTGGCAAAGTAGGAGAAAAAGTTTGAAATTGTACAGGTGTTGAAAGTAAAAATATACAAAACCCAAAATTTCCCTCTGCAAGTTTTTTGAAGAAGCGTAACTCAAAACTTATTTGATCTTAAAATATTGAGAAATACTCTTCTGACTGACATTCAAGCGAAAGTAAAACAAAACATGTCCTCTTCTGAATAAAATTTATCTTGTCCTTTGACCCGAGGTTTTAATCAGGTTTTCAATCACTCTGTAACAGAATATAATTTGTACCATACGCTAAAGTTTGAATTTCATATAAGAAAATAAATTCTCATTCTGAAAGTATTTTCCTTTCTAAGATAACTGTGGTGAGTTGACCTTGGCTGGCTGTCAGACACCCACCTAGCTGCTCTCATTCTCCCTCTTCAATAGGACAGAGGTAGAAAATAAGATGAAAAAAACTTGTGGGTCAAGATAAAAATATGGAGATTACTTACCAGTTACCATCACGGTCTAAAGATATTAAATTTTGGGAAAATTAATTTAATTTATTGTCAGTTAAAATAGAGCAGGATGGTGAGAGATTGAGATTTTTAAAAAATGATAAAACAAGGAACAAAAGCCTTAGAACACCTTCCACCCACTGCTTTTTCTCAGACTCAAATTCACTCCTTCATTCCCAGTCCCTCTATCTCGTCCTTCCCACCGAGCAGCGCAGGAGGATTGCAGTCAGACCATAACAGCTCCTCTCTGCCGCTTCTTCTTCTTCATGCTTTTCCCCTGTTCCATCATGGGTCCTCTCCGTGGGCTTTTTCTTTCAGGAAATATCCATCTGCTCCACTGTGTTCCTCCCCACTGGCTGCAGGAAAATACCTGCTCCACCGTGATCTTTCTCCTAATGGTTCTAAGGGAATCTCTGCACTCTGAGGTGACAGCATCTTGATTGAGAGGCTCAGCTGTGCACTTGGTGGGTTGGTTGGAGCTGGCTGGAACCTACTGTGCCTGCTGGGGCAGCCCTGGCGTCTCTTTACAGAGGCTACCCTGAAGCCCCTCTGCTACCAAAATCTCACTACCTACATCCAATATCATAACTTAACAAATGATTTTTTATGCTTGGAAGAGCTATTAACTTGGCAGTTATGTCATGTTAATATTTGGAATAAATATAATTTTATTATTTTAATTCCACTGCTTGGCTTCTCTGAAATCAATGCCCTAAAAGTCTACAAAAAGATTTGATCTGAATAAAGAATAGGCAAAATATTTGCCCAAAATATTACATCTCATCTAGTTCTAAATGCAATTTATTTGTTCAGGTATTCAAAATATTTTTGGATTGTTGAAGTTATCACTTCTTATTTCTTCAATTTTTTTTTTGTGTGTGTTTATTTTTATAATAAATAATATCTCGCAGCTAAACCAAAATAAATTAATATTAAGTATAGGAGTCAGGAACATTTTTGTCTGTTTCTGTCTCCTATCGAATCTTAAATGGATAATGTTAATTTTTATTTATTAAATCGGACAAAATAAAATAACCTAAATTAGTGAAGAATACCAGGAATAGTATAGTGAGGCAATTTTAACATATTATTCACTGTCTTCGGTATTGATGATAAGAACCAAATTAGGTCCATTACTGGAAATTAAAACTCAAATTATTTCTATGACATTTATTCACATTCTTTTTCTTTTATTCAGGTTGTAAAAAGAATGTAAAGGAACTAGAATATTTTATATTTTTAGTGACTAATAAAGTGCATTATTTCCTTGGTCAATCTGTGAAAATCAAGCTTGAATAAAGTATGGAAAAATAATAAGAAGGGAAGGCAAATTATTTCCAATGAAGATTTTTTCTCTCATGGATTTTTCTCAGGGAGCAGCAATTGCTCAATGACGAGTTATGGAAGGAAATGTAATTTCTCATCTTAATCATTCTAAATCCGCTAATAGCTAAATACTGACTACAAATTTTTTCCTGACCAGTGATGTTTTAATATGGACACATCCAGCAGTAAGTTGTACCTTTTTTTTTAATGTTATTTATGTATCCTATATTCTTACTGTCTTCAGGGAGCCCAGGTTGTTACTTGGGCCATTTGTCAGTATTTTATCTGGGCGTGTCATAGGAATTTAAACTGCATTTCTAATGTTCTTTTATGATCCCCTTTACTGCATTCATATATACTAACTACTTATATAAAATAACATATAATTTTAAAGATCATGAAGACTTACCAGTTTGCATTCAATTTAATTCCAAAATAGCTAGAATTAAGACGTTCAGTTACAACTTACTTAAAATACTCTATATTTGGGGGTGTATTTCAGTGCAGAATATGTAATATAGTACAGCAAATGACAGATTTTTAAATCTAGTATGATTTAAACATAACTCTGAGCTTTGAAATTATGCTAATTATGTTTTCATCTCAACAGTTTCAAACACATAGAAAATATTAATCTAGAACCCTTCTTTGCTTATCTCAATGGAGATAAATGGACATATCCAAAAGGTGGTTCATCCCATGCATCACAGACGTCTATTTTACACAGGCCATACAATGTCTATTTATTGTCATTAAAGGGACAGGAAGCTTGCCCATTTAATTTTGTCTAGAAGTCTAAGGTTTAGAACCTTATGTCTGTTAAGGTAAATCCTACTCTAAGTGGTTTTATATAGAAAGTAGCACTATTTTAACTTGAGGGAGCCATTTCTGCCTCTATAGCATCAGGAAATATGAGAGCAAACCACTTCAAAATATGTAAAGCAATATTCCCTAATGCAGAGTGTGTTGTGGGTGTTTCTTTCTATATGCAATCAAGTTAAAGCAGAGAATGAAATCAGAAACAATTACTGTTTCAACTTGTAAGTAGTATTTGCATTAAACTTTAATAGAAATATGAAATATGTAATTACTAGATTCTGAGTGTATCGGGAAGGAAAGGAACTTGGTTCCTGAATGTAATTTGTGCTGCATTTGATTTAGTTAGCATGGATCTTCACTTATAATGGGCTGAGGATACATGTGAGGAAAAACAACAGCAGCTAAAATCTGAAGCGTAATTTATAATATAGAATCCAACTACATGTACTCAACAGTAAAGGACCAAACAAATTTAGTCATATACTTTTTCACTAAATTCTCTTATTTAAGGAGAAACTAGGTTTTTTCTTAAAGACATTAACTTTAGCTGTTACACATTCATCTGAATATTAGTGTGTGCCTGTTTCCTCCCTTCTATATTTGAATATTTTAGAACTTAAGCAACAAACCAGACAAAATATTTGTTTCACTGGGGAGTGTGAATACAAGTAAACTTTTATTCTGCAAAGATACAAAGCAAAGGGCTCCTAAACCAAACACTGAGCATGTGAAGTAAGGCATATGAGTTTGTGACCTTAGCTAACTGATACTGAAAAAATGAGATAGTGAAAGTTAGATTCATTGATTGAATGAATGAATGAATGAACGAATGATGTTTTTGCATTGGGAGATATCATGGAATAATTTCTTACAGTATAGTCAGTAATAAGGACTATGCTTGCAAATTTCTGCTTCTAGAAGGTATCAGTAAGTATTACTCAGGTTTTAATCATTTTTTGTCTTTTTTGATTCAGACTTATTGGCTAAGGATGCAGCAGATGGTGACCTCACTGAGATATTTTTTTTTTATATTATAAAAAATCATAGCTTATCTGCTCCTGCCTGTCAGAATGATATTTTAATACTGGAGTTATGTTGTGCTTTTGGTTCTATTGGCTTATTCACAGGTATGAATGAATCAATTAGAGATGGATTTGATGTGAAAATAAGATTTATTCAAATGTTACATGTTTGCCTGTGTGCATGCTCTCCTTTCTTCATTTTCTTATCCACAGTAATGCTTGAATCCACTAAAGTTCACTCAAATTTGATACAGGTTTCATGATGATCCAGGTCTTAAATTTTCATGAAAAAAGTCACAGAAATAGTTCATTTGAGCTAAGATCAAGGTCAAGTATAAAACTTCCATCCATTAGATTAAATTTGTTCCATGCTTCCAAATCAAGTTTTATTTTTTCTTCCTTTACGTAAAGTAAAAGGAAAAAAAAAAGATATGTGGTATTTTTACAAACTCAGTGGGACCTTTTACAGTTTAGGCCACTATACGNTTCATGATGATCCAGGTCTTAAATTTTCATGAAAAAAGTCACAGAAATAGTTCATTTGAGCTAAGATCAAGGTCAAGCATAAAACTTCCATCCATTAGATTAAATTTGTTCCATGCTTCCAAATCAAGTTTTATTTTTTCTTCCTTTACGTAAAGTAAAAGGTAAAAAAAAAGATATGTGGTATTTTTACAAACTCAATGGGATCTTTTACAGTTTAGGCCACTATACAGTTACTTTCTAAGAACATTCTGATTAGTACTTACTACCAGGGGATATTTCTTCATCTAGTATCTTCCAATAACAGCTTACAAACTTGTTCATGTATCTTATTATAGGAATACATTTACTAGCTTGTTTCCCCTCTTTTAGCTGTTCCACCCACTCCCATTATGGGAGCGGAGCATCATACCTGCATGCACTGCCGCTGACTTAAGAGTTAAATTTCTCTGTTTCAGTACTTGTCCTGAAATTATTGCTAAAATTGCACAAATATTAACGAAAAATAGACTGCTTTCTGTTATCAGTTTCTGTCAAGTTTAAACCTCTCCCTTCTGAGATTTCATAGGGTACTTTATCAAGATACTACATTTTAAGACTTTCAATAAATTATTAGTTACCTACTAAAAAATGTGTTTAACCACTAAAAAAAAAGTTGTTACATCTTTTGCATCTCTGTGAAGCAAATTTTTTACCTAATTTACATACTAGGGCGTTTGTTTCAAATCATTGACTAAAAATCTGTTTTACGAGGGCAATGGTCAGAATACTCCTTGAAGTGATGCCTGCATTCTGGTGTCAAGGTAATATCCTGCAATCAGAGCAAAAATCTGATTATTGTGTTGGCTAGTAAAAATGTAGGATGTTTTCCACAGAATCGTGTATAGCTTCCTATTATTGAGTTTTTGCAAATATTTTACAGAATTAGTTGATCAATAACTTTTTTAAAAAGACACTGCCAGAAAGTGTTTCTCTTCTCACAGATTATTTGGCAACGATCTTAACCAGAGAATGATGCAAATTCAAGATTCTGTTATCATTGATTTCTCATACAATGAGTGCCTTTAAAGAATTAACTCATTTCTTGGTAATATGCTTTACAATCAAATGGTTTGGGTTATTTCATTATAACCTGAAAAAGCCTACTTAATTTCAGATAATTCCATGAAGAACTGATTTCTTAAAAATAACAAGTTACCATTTTTTTCAGAAAAGTAAACCAAATAAAAACAGTCCAAAGAACTGCAAAATACTAATCAGGTCAAAAAAAGAACACCAGTACTTTATCCTGTTTCGTCAAATAGTATATATCCATGTAATGAAGGCAGTAAAATATCTCATAATAATTAAGGCTTGGTATAACAATATGAGGAGTTTGAAAGGTGAAAAGGTATTTTTGCATTCCCTTCAATTCTATCAGCTGTATTGATTGAGACACATTTCCTGTGACAGAGGCATTTGCCGCCAAGCTGGAAGATCAATAGGAATCCGAAAAAGTTAATCACATCATAAGCATGTTCATGGTGAGTAGGAGTAAAAGGACAAAATTTGTAGGCTTTAGAGTACTACAGCTATAACAATGGAAGTTGCTCATGTGTTTAGGTAGAACTTACACATTCTGCATACAAACATACATCGCTGCACCATAACATTTTTTTTTATTTTGTTTACCTGGATCTTAGCAAAGCCTGTGACACTGTTTCACACAGCATTCTACTGGAGAAATTGGCTGCTCATGGTTTGAATGGGTGTAGTCTTCTCTGTATGAAAAACTGGCTGAATGAGCGACCCAAAGATTTGTGGTGAATGGAGTTAAATCCAGTTGGCGACCGTTCACAAGTGGTGTTCCCTAGGGCTCAGTATTGGGACAAGTTCTCTTTAATATCTTGTTGTGATGTTGGTAGGATACAACCATAGAATCATTTTTCTATTCAGGAAAGACGCATTTTTGAGAAGAGTGCATTACCCAATTCAGTGGGAACAAAGCTGATTATTAAGATATTTTTTTTTAATTCATGGCCGGCCATGGTATGCAAGTTTCCATAGTGATCAAGGTCTTTAGTAGTTTCGAGTAAGCCAGATGCTAAAGCTAGGAGAAGTGAAAGCCATGGCAGCTGACCCAGGCTGACCAACAGAAGTATTCTGTATCATAAATGTCACATTCACTAGAAATTGTAAAGTTTGCTGGGGACTACTCTCCTTCATTTTCCTTCCTCAGTGGTCATCGTCCCTGGTGGGTCTTGCTCGTCCTGCTCTTGAGGACTACTCTTCTGTTTGTTGTCACCATCGCACTTTCTCTGGAATTGGTGCTCACAGTGTTTGACATCTGGCATTCACTGTTGGGAGTGCATGTCTTGTGATCACTGTATGGGCTGAGTATAACTTTGTGTATTTTATATTAGTACTAGAATTAATATTATTTTGTTATTATTATTTTATTAAGTCTGTTTCCATTTCAATGGACAGGTCTCCTTTCCTTTTCCCAATTCCCCTTCCTGGGTGGGGAGGTGTCACTGGGTGGTAGAACATCTGACTAAACAAAGACATGTCTTTACCAGTGATCTGGACCAGGGGATCAAGTGCACCTTCAGTAAGTTTGTAGACAACATCAAGTTGGGTGGAAGTGTTTGAGGGTAGAAAGGCTCTACAGAGGAATCTGGACAGGCTGAATTGATAGGGCAAGGCCAATTGTATGACGTTCAGCAAAGCTAAATGTTGGGTTCTGCACTTAGGTCACAACAATGCCACGCAAGGCTACAGGCTTGGGGAAGAATGGTCAGAGAATTGCCCAAGGGAAAAGGACCTAGGTTGGTAGCCAGCTAAATATGAGCCAGCAGTGTGTCCAGGTGGCCAAGAATGCCAACAACATCCTGGCTTATATCAGAAATAGTGTGGGCAGCAGGACTGGGAAAGTAATTGAGGCCACACCTTGAACACTATGTTCAGGTTTGGACTCCTCACTACAAGAAGACATTGAAGTTCCATTGAACTTGGCGAACTTTGGATTACCCTGTACTTCCCGTTTCCATTATCTATCTGTATCATAAAAATAATAGCAATTACTAATACTTCGAAGTATTTTCGCTGCCTTAAATTGCTGCTGCTGCATAAAGCAAACTGTCACAATATTTTTTTCCAATTCCTTTGCTACTAGTTTCCTGCTCCTCAACAGAAATAGGATTGTTTTATTTTTTTTAAATTTCATTATTACTCTCACTATGACATATCTTTTCCATGTATCCTTCCTTTCTTGCCAAAGTTTGACATTCTGTAAGTACTAAATATAATTCTCTACATCCAATTTCAGTAATGGTCCTATAATATATAGTACATCTGTGAACACTGATCTGGAATGACAGATAGTTCCACTGAAAATGTCTGCATTTTACTACATGCTGGAACCACTTCTGCAGAGTGCAGAACTTTTTGTACTTGTGTACATTTACCAAAAGCAAGTAATTGTTCTTTTATTTGTTTTATAAATATTTTCCTTTGGGATGTCTTGTCAATATATTGAATAATTTGCTTTTTGTTTCTGGAAATTATCAGAAGAAAATGTAAAACATTGCATTTAGAAAAAAGCATATTGCCTATATTCCCCTACTAAACATATACAGTATCTAGCAATTCCCTAATAAATCTTCTAAGTATAAAATTGGTCACAGTTACTTCTCATATAGGGATATGTTAATGTAACAAAATATAAAAAATTCTTTCCAACTCAACGAAATTTTATGTCATTATAGCTTCATGTGCTATTTTTTATTTTCTAGAACTGCTCTAAGAGATAATAAACAGACAATTTAGATAATAAAAACACAAAAACATAATGGAAAGAAGTGTAAATATTAATAGCATAGGCTTCATTGCAAGTTACTTTTTCTTTCCTTTTATAATTGATTCTTTGAGTTTATAACTCATTCTTTGAATTTATTCTTTAATTTCTTACATCAATTTATTTTATTGGAACTAAAGTAATTTTCTCTGTAGCAATATAGTAAATAACATACTATAGATTTTTTTTCAGAACATGAAAAATATGAGTTGTCTGTTCTAGACAAGTTTCTTTCCATGCATAAGTAGAGATATGTGCTTTCCTGCAAATATGATGAGCATCTGAATCTGCATCTGAAGAATATTATCATTAAACTTGAAAAGAAAAATCAATTTAGGAAATTACTTAGATTATTTAGGTCATTAGAATTTAGTTAGGCAAATCCTAAGTTCCCCATCCTTCTGCTTTCTCTTGTCTTACTGAGTCCAATTTTATTATCTAAATTTCATATTTTCTCAAAGTCTTAATCTCATTTTTCCTTCTGAATTATGGTTATCTCTCAGACACACTCAGATATACTACCTTTCTCTGCTTGCTTTGTTGAGGCAAAGAAATGTCTTACTCCCAGATTTCCTGTTCCAGTCTCCATGCTCTCTTGTTCCAGACCAAGGTTAAAAATGAGAGCTCAGATGAAAGCCAAAATTTCTATTGAGAATAATTATCTTTAATTAATCTCTCTGAATATATGTGTCTTTGCATACTGACACAACTTTGGCTGAAGTGGTGAAGAAAAAGTCCTTTCCTATTAATTGTGAACTGTACTCATAGTAATAAAATTGAATCCTTGTACTCTGTGGAGGGAGCTGTACCTTAGGCAAATATTTTAGCTACTCTAGTAGCAATAGAACTACACGTTTTGCCATGAAACTTGGCTCCTGAGCAGATGTGTTTTAAAGAAAAGGTAAGCTAATCAGCTATATCTCATCATCTTAATTCTTGAGGCAATTTTGACATGTAAAGCTCAGTTTCGTATAAGTGCTTAAATTGTGACTTGTGGTCATTGTCCAAGCTTAATTTTCCAAAGATCACTGGTCAATGTGTTAACTTTACCCAACAAATGATTGTTGTAAGAAGTTGGACTAGCTGGTTGTTACAGGACCATTCCAACTGGAACTATTCTATTCTATTCTATTCTATTCTATTCTATTCTATTCTATTCTGTTCTAAAACTAACCTGGTTGTTACTTAGCTGGGATTAATTTCCTCCAGGCCAGATGGTCAATTCTCCTTTAAGCCAAAAAATTGTACTCCCTTCCTGAATGATATTCCTCCCCTTTCCTCATCTGTGGATATCCATCTTGTCAGCCTTATGCTGAAAAGAAACTCTCTCATGCCTTCTTGACAATAAAATCTCAGTTTTACCTTTCCTTTGATTCTGTATATGAAAAAAAAGTATACAACATAGACGTGCTAATCACAGATGACACAAATCCTTTGGTGTTACAGACTACACAGTTTTGATTCTCCTTCAGACTGTTGCGGGGATGAGTGGTTAAGGTTTAACGGTCGCTCAAAGAATCAACACTAAAGATATGAGGGAAAGGTTATTTTTAATATAAGTTTGTAAAAAAGCATGACTTTAGAGAATTTGATGGCAAGNACAGACCAAATATGTAAGAAGGACTGCTTGTGTAGCTCTTCTCTACTCAAACTAATCCAAGTTCTACACTACAGAGTAAAAAAGGTCAACTAGCACGGACAAGCTCATGTCTGCACTGCTTAGGATTAGTCCTTTCAAGAAGATAATGGCTCTTGTTCTTCTCTGTGGTGCACCAAGGGCCCTAAGACATAAGTTATGCATTTTGCACATTCTTTTATGTTTATTATGTCTGAAATAATGTAAAATTTTTCTTGTAACCCACCATTCTGAAATGGAAATTATGCACTGTATGCTCCCAGATGAGACATGAAGTCATGTGGAGATGTTTAAGAGTGCAAAACCTGATGGAATAGTGCTGATACGGACTGGAGAGAGCCAAATCTGAAATTTCGTTTCTAGGGAATATTTCTTGGAGTGAACAGTTTTCCACATCACACCCAACATTCAAAAAAGCCAATTAAGTGTGTCCTAATCAGTGGCAGAGAGAAAGATGACAGCTCTGAAATTTACAGTTCAGTGCTCAGTCTTTCTCATTGGCCTTTTATTCAACAACATAGATGCATCTTTTAGTGCATGAATCCTCCATGTTCTTAGATGTCTTCAAACAGGAGTCCAGGCAGAACCTTCACATGTTCATGCTAACTATGCTGTCATACTTGGACTCAGCCTATTGGCAGAAGTCATATACAATTATCTTTTATTTTACAATAATTGGTTTTTCTTTTGAGCAGTATGAAAAGTGATTCTAAGAAATACATAATAGCAGGGATCTAGCATATTTTATTAGCAACTGGCCTACTTTGCAGGGTAAATGCTGTGGGAATATAATGGAAGATTGGCAAGGAGGATTGTAAACGTGCTCAAGTGACTTGCAACTGGGGTGTTGAAAAACACGTATGTCATACTAATACTTGTTTAGTCTTCAGTGCTTGACAAGTAGAACATCTGTGTTTAGATAACATAGGCCTGCTATAGACTCAGATGCACCCTATCAAACATGCATGAGAAAGATCGATGCACAGTGGAAAACTACACCTGCAAAAAATCCCTAATATACAGGTGAAAGCAGCAGGTTAAAAAACTCTCTAGCAAGGAATGAGCTCCATGGTGCCTGAATTCTGACTTGTGTGCTTCTGCCCCAGGTGCTGCTTCAGAGATACACCAGTTCATGAGGCAATGAAAATAAATTTATGTTTTGCTTTTCATATGTGGTTTTGTGGTTGTCTCTGTGTCTTGCCTGTGTTGGCTCACACAAGTACTGATCCAGAGAACTTGATACAGCTGAGGTTTTGAATATTCAACTGGAATTCTAGAAGTAAGATTGGCGGCTAGAATTTTACTCTGCCTAGAAACAAATGCAGAGTGGTTAAGACTATTATTCTGCTAATTTGTTGTGCTAAGGACTTTGAAGACCATAGGCATAATCCTCACTATCAATCTCTTCAGACTCAAAGAGATTCACCACTTGTAATGCATGGGAGGTGCATCAGTAATTGGCTATCTGTTGATTAATCAACTGTGAACATGCAGTTTCTCTGCATATGTTTGTTGCTTTTTGGAATGGTCACTGACCACTGAACATGTGCAGAAATAGATGACTGACATAAAAAACCCCAAACCAAACTCCAAAAAGCCCAACATGAAAACACCCAATATCTTACACACATGTTTTATAAGGTAAAAATGCGTCTGTTCAAATACTGGCAGTGTAGACAGACCCAAATTATTGAATATTTGTATGAAAGAAGCAGTAAAGTTTAAATATTTAATATATTGTTTTCTGTTGAGGTGACAGTAAGGCTTTGAGAGAAAAATATGAAGAAGAAATCAATTTTAACACTTGGCATGGAACAGTGAGCACCTGTGTTATAAACCATTTGGAAATACACTTCAAGAAATGTTATGCCAGGTAGTAGTTTATTTGGTAATCTACTCCTTGTGATATCATCTAATCCCAAATGCACTTTTACTGTAAATATTAGATTTTGCTACAAGCAAGTAGACTATCTAGACTGAAGACATCAGTGAAGATTAATAGGGCTGGTGCTCGATCAATTGCAACAACATGACTAAAACAAACACTTAAGATTTGCCAGTGTAGTTAAGAAGTCTTTGTACAAGAGTTCCTTTTCAAAATATAGAGAACATATGTCCTTTCTCATTTTCTTTCAAGGGAAGAATTTTCTTTAGCATGAGTGGACACTTAAAGTGAATTTATTAGTCATTAGTCTTCTGATGTGAGTACTGAATTCCAATGAACAAAACAGTTATCTGAGGCACAGAAAAATCTTTATCCCTCATGTATACTTGAAAGATTAAAAAGAAAAAGTAAAATACACAGATAGTAGGTATTAATCTACTTTTAAAAACAAATTTAAAGAAAAATCAGATGAAAAGTATCTACGCCAGAGAATATTACAGGTGGTGATAAAATTCTACAGCATTTCAGCATTAATTTCAGTGTATGTTTTTCATGTGTGAAACCAAAAATTATAATAAATTAAGTAGTTGAGTGCCACCTCAAAAACCTAGATCTGTGTAAGTCTGGAACACCTGTAGAAAACAAGAAGCAATGAGAAGAAAAGAAACAAATATATTTGCAGACCAGGAATGAATCAGATAGGTCATTACATCTCTTTTATACAAATGGCAAAACCGTAACAAATTCCCTTTCATAAACGTGAAAATAGATAAAGTTGTTTTTCTTCTCACTGCCTGCTGCAGTGAAGAAAATGGACTTTGGTGTTACTTTCATGTCTAATATCAAGAGAGTGATCGGCAGTTCAAATCTTTTATTACCTAAGGATGCCACATTTGCATTTTTCGGACATCTAACAATGGTACCTTCAGTAGAAAATAGAATACACTGCCTCACACTTCTCATATCCTTTTCAGATTTTTTTTTTTTTTGTTCCTTCTGTTCCTATTGGAAAACAGATATGAAACTAGATTTTTCTAGCAGTAGGAACATGTTCTTATTTCCCAGTCTAAATATATCTGTGACTTACAGTGATTTAGTGTTGCAATAGCAAAGTATTTTAGTGTAAATATTTATTTTCCTCCAGAGTGTTTACTCCTTGGATTTCTCCAATACATTTATGAACAGCAGTCATTCCCTCAGCATTTAAATGATAAGTTAAACCACTCAAGCTCTCAGATTCATTAATAAGACAGATTTTCCATACCTTTGATGATAAAAATTGCCCTTCTTTACACCAGCTCAACAATTAATCTTCAGGATGGATGACCATGTTGTATCATATTTCAAGTGACTCTGCACAACATTAATTATATTTTCCTATCTGTTTCTGAAACTAGCTTTCTTGGTTTTTGTTTTGTTTTGTTTTGTTTTCTCTTTTCCATAGCTGTATCATAAAGGCATTTCAAAGTCATTGTCTAATGTGGAGTATATCAAAGTTTATTCTTACAGCAGAATTCTTAAACTAGATGTATTGATCTTGAATTTTGTATTGTTGAATTTTTTCTTACCTCAATTATTTCAGACTTAAAAGTAATATATTTTTCCCGTATTTTATCCCAACCCTTATTTTTATTGATAAACTCTTGCTATGACCTCGTGTCATCAGTATTTTTTATTAACACATTTATGTTTTATGTACCAACAACATTAATGCAAATGTTAAGCAAGATTTTCCCAAGATTTATCTTTGAAGAGTATAATTGAACTTCATACAGTAGAATCTAGTTCCTTCATTGTGCCATTAATGATCAGCTATACAATAAGATAATCTCTGGAAATGAATCATGTAATGCATTTAGTTGTCTGTCAAAAATTACGACTGACGTCAATAGAATAACTCAGACGTGTAAAACTGTATATATAATTCCCTATTAGTTACTTTCAAGTAATAGGAATGTTTCTTTTAACTTTTCACTCCATGTAGTCCATCTAAACACCCACACTCAAACTCCAAATTTTTACAAATGTACTATGTTTTTGACACTTACAAACAATATTTGTATAAAAAATAGTTGCTAGTATTTTTATTAAATTGCTATTAAACACGTACTCAGATGTACACATGCATTTAGTATCAAAAGTGTTGTGTTGATTGAAATAATAATTAGTTAGCAAATTATCTGGAAGCGCCCTGAAAATATGAACCCTCCAGTTAACTTAATATTTCATTTTAGTGAAAAATTAATAAATTTTAAAATGAAAACTTTCCTTTATCTTTGCATTGTGACACATTTTTCAGGATTGATTTCATATTAGGAGAAATCTTACAATTTATAAACATTTTTCCACCTGTAAACATGAATTATAAAAACATTAATGAAAGAATGTTTTCCCAATGTAAATGGATTTGAAGACATTATTAGTGCACATGTTTAAGTACCTGAACTATTATATTTAAATTATCAAGAGTGACTAGCATTTTGTGCTGTATTAATAGTTTAGTTATTAAAAAAGGAAGGAAAAAAACCCTACTCTGCACAAACAGTTATATGAAATTTGTCAGTGACAGAAGCATCACACTTTCAAAAGGTTTTATGAGCAGCTATTTTTATGTAAGAGAAAACAACTCTGTGATATTATAGCTCTAATTATCTATATAGGAATACATATATTTTGGATATATAAAT
>VZSC01000123.1:0-11584 GCA_013398225.1 Steatornis caripensis | reverse complement strand
ATCTCCATCCCATCCCCATCCCATCCCACCCTCATCCTATGCCCATTCCCATCCCACCCTCATTGCACCCTCATCCCATCCCCATCCCCATCCCCATCCCACCCTCATCCCACCCCACCCTGTCCCGTCCCACCTCTGGCTGTGGGGCAGGCTCTCCCGGTACATCTGCTCAGAGGGCAGCAGGTTCCCACATCGAGGGCTGGTGGGCAGCGCCCGGGAGCTGACGCTGACCACGGCCTCCCAGTCCTCAACCGACTGCGGTGGCAAGCGAACAGGTGTCGGGGCTGTGCCGTGCCGTACACGCTGCGGCCGTGGCTGCAGCCGCGCTCACCTCGGGCTCGTAGCGCAGCAGCAGCTCGTAGTCCATGGGGTAGGGCACGTCGTCCACACGGAAGGTCAGGCCAGCCCCGTCCCGCACCCGGGCGAACCCCGAGCCTGTCCACGTCACCATGCGCCCGGCGCCGTCCCTCACCACCTCCTCCACATCCGGCTGGGCAAGGCACCGGCACGGCTTGGCCTTGGCCACCCCGGCTCTGACCCCCGACCCCCCTCGCCATGCCCCATCCCACCTCCCCCGGGGCTCACCTTGGGGGGCTGCTGGCGGCCGCGGCGCGAGGGAGCACGGGGCTGGGCGACGCGGGGCTGAGGGGTGCGGGGGGCGCTGCGCTGGTGCCGTGGGCGCCCCTTTCGCCCTCCTGGCTCCCCGGTGTCGTACTCCAGGCAGTCCTGGGGCACCTCTGCCCGGATGGTGCCCTGCGGGGATGGGGTGAGGGGGCAGGTGCCATGCACGGGGATGGCCACGCACGGGGCTCGGTGACAGCCACACGCAGGAGAGTGGGACGGCCATGCGTGGAGCACGGTGACGGCCATGCGTGCGGCATGGTGCATGGTGACAGCCGTGCACAAGCCCAGCCTGCGAGCGCAGGGACCCCCCCCAGGAGACTCACCGGGAGCTGGGGGTGGCCAGGGCCGTGGCCGGTGGCCAGCTCGGCCTCGTAGGTGTAGTAGTCGAGGGGGGCACAGAAGAAACCAGGCTGTACCTGGTCGCACTGCCGCCCCATGACGTGGGGACGGCAGGGACAAGCCCCGTCCTCCATGGAGCACCTGGGGGTGACCGTCTTGTCACTTTGTCTGTCCTTCTGTCTCGCTCTGTCCTCACCGCCCCACTCTACCCCTGCCCCCATCCCTCTAACTTAGGCGATGGAGATCTCCTCCTCCATCCCAGCCCTGTCTGTCTCTCCAGCCCCGTCCCCATCCCTCCTGCCCTCCCATCCCCATGCCCCGCAGGGTGCTGTGCTGGGCCCCACCGGTTGTTGTAGGCTCCCCCGAAGTCGCAGGCGCATGGCCGGCAGCCCCCCACATCGTAGCTCAGGCCCCAGAACTCGGGCTGCAGCGAGAGGAGGACAGTGTGGGGCAGGTGTGGGGCCAGCCCAGCCCAGAGGGTTGCTGTGGGGCTGGGGAGAGTCAAGGCCACGGTGTACGGTGTGGGGCTGGGGGCACTCACCACGCACTGGCTGCAGGAGCGCCCAGCCACGAAGCGTTTGCAGTAACAGTCCCCGCTGATGGGGTCGCAGGGGGAGCTGCCCGCCACCGTGCCCCGTGGGTCGCACCTGCATGCTGCCCCCCCGACACGCACACACCCCACACGTGAGGGGCTGCCACGTGGCACCACAGCCCACGGGCTTTGTGGCCCTCCCTCCTCATCCCATGTCCTTCCATCCCCATCCCTCCATCTCCATCCCTCCATCCCCATCCCTCCATACCCATCCCTCCATCCCACATCGCTCCATCACCATCCCACATCCCCCCATCCTCATTCCTCCACCCCACATCCCTCCATCACCATCACCACCCCTCCATCTCCATCTCCGTCTCCATCTCTCCATCTCCATCCCTCCATCCCCATCCCTCCATCCCCATCCTCATCCCTCCATCCCACATTCCTCCATCTCCACCCCCATCCCTCCATCGCCATCCCTCCATCTCCATCTCCATCCCTCCATCCCATCCCTCCACCCCACATTCCTCCATTACCATCACCATCCTTCCATCTCCATCTCCACCCCTCCATCCCTCACCCCTCCATCCCACATCCCTCCATCTCCATCCCCATCCCTCCACCCCGCATCCCTCCATCCCCATCCCTCCACCCCACATCCCTCCATCTCCATTCCTCCATCCCCATCCCTCCATCCCACGTCATCCTGCACCCAGCCCTGGGTCCCAGCTCACGCTGGCAGCCCTGCGGGTCGCCGTGGCTGAGGCCATAGGCACCATGCCGGCAACGGTCACAGCGCGGACCAGCCACGTTCTCCTTGCAGCGGCATTGCCCCGCAATCATGCCCAGCGCCACGTCCGTGTGCCCATCGCAGGCGCCTCCGTCCAGCGAGCCCGCTGGGTCGCAGTCGCACGCTGCCGAGAAAGAGAGAGATTGAGACCATGGGGAGCTGGGGCTGCCAGCACCGGGAGCCGTGGGGCCGGGGTCCCAGGGCACTCACGTGCACAGGCGGTGGGGGCACGGATGTCGGAGCGGGGGTGCCGGTAGTAGAAGGGCTTGCAGAGGTGGCAGTGGCGACCCATGGTGTTGTGCTGGCAGTCGTCGCACACGGCCCCGCTGGCGTTCCCCGTGGCCAGGAAGACGGCCATGTCGAAGTGGCACCGTCGCGAGTGCTCGTTGCAGTCGCAGCCTGAGGGGATGGCACCGCGGCACGGCATGCAGCACCCCAGCCCCCCGCCTGGCAGCACCCCCACCCCAAACCCGGGCATGAAGCTGCTCAGCCCCAACCCCTCAAGCCCAACCCGCAGAACCCCCAGCCCCACATCCCAGCAGGATGCACCCTAACCCACACCCCCCAAAACAGCAGCCTGCAGCACCCCAATCCCCCCAAACCCCAGCCCCACGTGCAGCACCGCCAACCCCAAACCGTGACATGCAGGACGCTGAACCCCCAGCCCCAAGCCACAGCCCCCAGGATGCTGAACCCCCCATGCACAACATGCAGGACCCCCATTGCCCCAACCCAGCACATGGGGACCGCAAGCCCCCGGGCACAGCGCAGTGCCGGTGCCGGCGCGGGGCACTGACGGCGGCAGGCGTTGGTGCTGGAGCCCTCGGCCGGGCGCCAGGGCAGGTCGTGGTAGAAGTCCTGGCAGCGCTCACAGTTCAGCCCCTGCGTGTGGTGCTCGCAGACGCAGCGTCCATGGATCTGGGAGAGCAGTGCCCGGCTCAGCGTGGCCGACAGGTCCCACGGGGCACTGTGCCGTGCTGGCAGTTGCACGAGCCTCACCATGCCGGGCACGGAGGAAGGTGAGGCATCGGGTGCCGGGGCGCAGTGGGCAGCATGGCCGTGGCAGAAGCAGCTCCCGCGCAGCACCAGCTCATCCACGGCATAGTAGTACTTGTGCAGCACCTCCCGCCGCGTGTCCAGCAGGTTGTCCCCCAGCGTGTGCAGCTTGGTGAGGTTCACCCGCAGGTTGGTGACGCGCAGCAGGTCTGGGTGGGGGGGCAGCACTGTCAGCACCCATCCTGCCGCTCCCGTAGCCCCGGCAGCCCCCAGCCACGCACCCTGGATGTCCGGGCTGTAGGGATCCGCCACAGGGATGGAGGGGTCCAACACCTTGAAGATGACCTGGGCAGAAGAGGTGGGTGAGCCCGGCCCCACCAGACCCCCAGCCACCCCCAGCCCCCTCTGCGCTGCCCTGACCCCACGCACCTCCCCATGGCTTGAGGGCTCGATCTCAGAGTAGCGCTGGTCACACAGCACCTCATCCACCAGCCCCGAGGGCTGGCCGGGGATGCCGGGGAAAAGCTTGGAGCAGTTGTAGGCGAAGTAGCGGTAGACCTTCCAGCTGCGCCCGAAGTCGGCGGAGCGCTCCACCAGCATGGCCGCGGGGCGGAAAGTCTGCGGGGACACCGAGCTGGGACAGGGTCCGTCCCATCCCATCCCACCCCATCCCAGGCACCCACGTGCCAGGACCCACTTTAAACTTCATGATGAGGTGGGTGAAGTGGAACTCGCCCTCCAGGTCCAGGCGGATGCTGACGTGCTCCACGCCTTGGGGGCAGACAGAGAGGTGACGGCTGAGGCTGGGGAAGATCCCCCCGGGTCCCATGGCCACGCAGCCCTGAGGCACATACACATAGGGACAGCCCCGCTGCCGCCCTGGCCTCACCATTCTCCGACTGCCACCATGTCCGCCGGCCATGGGGGCCACTCAGGTAGATGACGTTCTCGATGCGGTGGCTCTCAGGCAGGGACGGGTCTCGCGAGTCACAGGTGAAGCATTTCTCCGAGTCCTGTGCCAGCAAGCAGCACCGTCAGGGACGGGCGGATGGAGGCTGCACCGGTACCTGGCAGTGCCGGGGCCGTGCCGGGGCCGGGTGGGCTCACCTGGAGGTGGCTGACGATGCAGTACTCCTGGGGCCCATCCAGCCCGCAGGTGGAGGTGGCACTCAGGCGGGGGGCTCGCCCCACCAGCAGGTTCCCGGTGGCCGGGTAGCAGCTACCACGGGCGCAGCTGTGGCTCGGGTCGGGCTCCTGCCAGCCCCCCACTGCTGGCACCCCCACTGCAGGGAGCACGAGGGCTCTGGCTGGGGGTTGTGCCAGGGCCCCCCTTACTCCCCCCATGCACCCTGACACCTGCCCAGCACCCTCCCCACCCCGAGTTGTCC
Source organism: Steatornis caripensis (assembly GCA_013398225.1). Taxonomy (NCBI): domain Eukaryota; kingdom Metazoa; phylum Chordata; class Aves; order Caprimulgiformes; family Steatornithidae; genus Steatornis; species Steatornis caripensis. Next base: position 6,912 of record VZSC01000123.1, on the reverse strand, counting down.
CATCCCGTCCCATCCTGTCCCGACCCACTGATGCAGCACGAAGCTCCGTGACCCAGAAAGGTGCTGGCAGCAGCACCGGGGCCTCGTGACCGGGGGGCAGGGAGCGGGGCCAGGCGGGCAGTGGGGGCAAGCGGGGGCTGGCAGCCGTGCGGCCAGAGGGGCCGGGCCGGGGGGTGGCTGCCTGCGCTCCTGGGGGGCTGAGCAGCCGCCCGGGCACCAAGCGGTGCCAGGGGGAGCCAGGAGCCAGGTCAGGCGCTTGCTAATCCCGCTGGGGCTCTGTGCAGCCTGGATTCCCTGCTGGGATTTGCAGTAGTCAGGCCCTGGTTGCTGCCGGCCGGGGAGCATCGCCATCACCACTGCCTCTGCCGCCCGGCACCTCCCCCTGGGCTGGAGGCCCAGGACCACCGCAGCCCCCGGCACTGCGGGTGGGCAGGGTGCCCCACCGCACGCGGCGTCCCACCAAAGCCAGCGCTTACCCAGGAGGAGAGCGAGTACCAGGAGGTCCATGGGCAGCCACGGTCTGTGCCTGGGGGGGACACAGAGATGGCGCTGCGGCAGGGCGCGGGGTACGGCACAGGGCAGCCAGGGCCTGGCCTCTCCTAGCTCCAGATTGGCCATGCACCCCGGGGTGCCCCCACCCAGCTCTGGCATGGCAGTGCACCCAGGGGACAGCACTGGGAAGCGGGGTGCCAAAGTTGACCCGGGTGGCACCCAGCACCCACCCCCATGGCCATGCCCCAGCCCCGCACGGCCCCGGGGGCTGCGGCGCACAGACCTGGGCACACGGCCATGCCCTGCATCCCCAGCCCCCGTGCAGGCTGTGCTGTGCACCATCCTGCCCTGCACAGGGCAGACCCCGGGCAGATCCACCCCTGTGACTGTCACTGGTGTCCCTGGGGGGTCCCAGCGCCGGGCCAGGGTCACCCGGGGTGGGGAGCCAGGAGCGCCTGAGCCGGCTGGGCAAGGGCGTCTGTGCTGCTGGCCGGGGTCCCACTGTTAAATTTAGGCTGGAGCTGCCTTTTGTGCTTCCTTTTCTCCCGGTACCGCCTGCTCGCAGCCTTGCAAGCGCTGGATGAAAGCCTGGCCCCGGCGCTGCCCAAACACATCTTTCCTGTCCCCGCGCAGGAGCCAGCCTGGGGCAGGGGGGCTTGGGGCGGCGGGGGGAACCGCGACTCTGCCCCGCCACCAGCCCCGCTCGAAGCCGCGCCAAGGCGGCACGCGAGGCGGTGCGGGGCCGCGTGCTGGTACAGGGGTCCCCGAGAGCCCCGTGAGCCCCCGGTACCTGGCGTCCTCCGGCGTCCTGCGGCGTCCGGCGGGCCCAAGGCCAGGGGCAAGGGCAGCGCAGGATCCGCTACCCCCTGGGCTGGGCGCGCAGAAATGAGCCGGGGCGAGGGCGGCGATGGGATGTCGGCGGCTGGCGGGCCCCCCCTTCCCAGTGCACGATTCTTATTCAAATGGGCTGCCCGCTGAAAGGGACGGCGGTCTCCAGGCTACGGGAATGTCACTGCCGATTCCTTCTGCCTGGAGGCCCCCGCCGCCCGCCTGCCCGCGGAGGCCAGGCCAGCCAGGCGTCGGCAGCCCGGGCACGCCCCGGCCCCTGGGTGGCACGGCGGGCCCTGGCGGCGAACAAAAGGGCGCCTCGTGGGCTGGGGAGCCAGCGGCGCCGCGTTCCCCAGGCTCCCAGCACGGTGTGGCAGGAACGCGCCTGCCACCGCCTGCAGGGAGGCGCGCCGGGCGGTAGGTGACCGACGGTCAGGCAACCGGCTGGTGCGGCTGCGCGGGGGACCGCAGCACCGCTTTTTGCCCCAGCTGGGGATGCCCCGTGGTGGAGGCACTGGCACGGTTTGGTTGCAGGGTGGAGCCAAGGCAGGCATCTGCCCCACCAAGAGCTTGCCCAGGCACAGCCATGGTGCCGCCGGCTGGGCACGTCCCTCCCAAGGTACCCGGCCCTTCCCACCGCCACGGCTCCCCGGGCAAAGTCCGGCACGCGGCAGCCCGGGTAAGCGCACTGCGGGCGCACGGGGACCCAGCCCGACTCTCCCGTGGGACCCCACGGCCCCTTCCCTTGTGCTGGCTGCCGGTGCCCGGCCTGTGCCGCGGGGCTGTGCCGCAAGCCAAGGGCTGTGCCATGTGCCAAGGGCGGTGCCATGCCCAGGGCTTCCCGCCAGCGTGCCAGCTCCTACCTGTGCCTGCAGGGCCCAGCGTGCCGGGCAGGTGGCCGTGGCCTGGGAGGGCTGCGGAGTCACCCGGCTTGGTCGTGCTGGGCTTCTGCTGGGCCCGGCTGCTGTTCCTGGAGGAGGGCGGCCGGCGCCTGTCTCCTCCTCCGGCAGCCGTGCCAGGCGAGGGGAGGGACCTGCCCACACCGAGCTTTAGCCAAGGTGAGGCAGAGGCCAGGTACGAGCTGGCGGTGGCACGCAGGTGGCCCACGCGTGCCACGGTGGTGCCCCACGCCTGGGCTGGCTGGGAGCTGGCACACGGCATCCCCGTGGGGCTGCCGTGCCCGGTCGTGTGGCACGTGGGGCTGCCCACACACGCAGCCCGGCCGGGACTTGCCCTGAGTGGTGCAGGCTCGTCTGTGCCTGTTCAGGGCACGTCTCCCGCAGCCGTACCGGGGGCCCTGGGGCGGCACAACAGCCAGCCATGCTTCCCCGGCACCCACGCCGGATGGATCCCACTCCCCTCCCGTGCCAGCACCGTGGGCACCAGCATGCCCTGAGCCAGGGCCCCACTCACCCCGTGCTGCTCAGTGCTGCCTGGGATCCTTTGGACCGGCCGGGCACTAAGCCGGCAGCCCCAGAGCCCTGCGGGGAGCACAGCCACACACCGGGGCCGGGCTCACCAGAGACCTCGCCGTCACGCAGGGATGGTGCCTTTATTAGCCGAGGCCGAAGGAAGGAAGAGGAGCCGTGTGCTTTCCACACCAAGGCCGCGCTCTGGCCGCGCGCCGACGAGCAAGGTCACAGGCAGACAAAGCAGCAGCTCCCTGGGCTGCTGGCCATGGGGGTGCCAAAACCCGTGCCCCCAGGGACGCCCCGACACAGCGCGGGCTGGTCCCACGCGTCTCGGTGGGGCAAGGGATGCCGCGAGACGAGCCCTGCCAGCTCCCCATGGCTCCGCTCGCAGCAGGCGCTGGGAAACCCCAAGCAAGGGCAGGGCTGTGGCCGGCGAGGCTCTGGCAGCGCAGGGTGGTGGCAGATGAGCTGATAAAAGAGCCATTAGCACCGGCCAGCGTGTCTGCATCTTGCCAAGCAAACCATATCTGCTCTGAGGAGATCCAAAGCGGCCTGATAAAGGCGACTGTTAACAGGATCTCAGGCCTCGAAACGCATGGTAAAACGGGAAGGATGGATCCTCAGTGGGATCTGAGGGACAAGAGAGGCGTCCCAGCCCAGTCCAGGCACCTGCTGGCTCCCCTGAAGACTGCTCTGACTTCCCACCAGAGCTGCAATCCCCTCAGCCCCCTCACAGCCGAACGCGTCAGCGTGACCCACGTCTGCCCGGGGAGACGACACGCTCCGCCGGCCGGAGATCTGCCAGCAGCAGCTCTGCCGCAGCCCCCACACCCGTCACCACCGGTTCCAAGCTGCTGAGCATCCCCCGCTCCCTTGGGCGCCTGTGGCCTCAGCTCCACCAGCGCCTTTCAGCAGTGATTAGAGCGCTTTTGCCATCACGAGCAGGCCGAACAGCTCGGAGTGGCAGCAGTGGGAACCGGCAGCGCTCGCCGCTTTGGGGCACGCAGAGGGGGAGCCCTGCCTAAGCCTCAGCACAGCCCCCGAGCTCCTGGGGCAGCCTCTCACGCCTGGCCGGCCCCGCTTGGATGGACTTCAGTGCGCTCAGTGGGCGGCCAACGCTTCCCTGAACATCCCCAGCGAGCGGGAGAACCACTTAACCACTTCACCTCCTGAGGAACAAGCTCCAGCCCTGCAGCCGGGGTCTGCCCGGCACCACGGTCCCACTACCGTTAGTGCCGGGTCAGTGCACCGACGGCCACACAGCACAGACCAGACCTGGATCGCACGCGGGTGAACAACGGCGTTTCTGTTGAATTAGCCGGGTCCCGGCTGCAGAACGGGCAGATACAGAGAGAAGTTGGAGGGCGAGCTGGCAGGCAGAAGCTGGCAGAGCACCACCAGCGCAGCGCCGACCTGGCGCGTTTCTAGGAACTAACCTGGAATGTGAACCAGTTTACGCCAGTTTGGCACCAGTGGCACTCGTCTGGACCGTTTCCCATCCTGAGCCAGGCATTTTTTAATGGGGCTTGGGTAACCCCAAACCTCACTGGGAGGGCACTGGGGGGAAGAGGCGGCGGTGGTCTCCAGCCGAGCGTGCTCCCCGCGGCGGCCAGGCGCACCGGAGACGCCGTTCCACGGAGCTCGCGCAGGGCTGGGAGGAGCGCTCTGGCAGGGCCCAAAGAAAAGCTGAAGACGCCGGGCAGTTCTGAGCACCATTTTACTGAAGGGCTGGACACCTGCTAGGACTTCATAACAAAAAGTTCACTTCATTTAAGAAAAAACAGTCTGGTTTTTGTCCCATTCCCTCTGAAGAGTGGAATAATACTAACGCTGTCTTTTCACTAAACAATGCCATTCCAAAATATACAACACTGAGTGTGGAGCAGCCCAGCCTCATATTAAACATTAATATAGCTTCGGGAACATTCTACACAAACAAATGAAACAGTAAAAAGTTCACTCAAGAACAAGATGGTCAGTTCTTGTAAATTCACCGTACAAAGGTTTGTTACTCGCCGTCCCGCAGGCTGCGGTCGCTGCTCACCGGCCGTCGCTCAGGACCCCCGAACACGGGGATGCCCGCAGCAGGTCGGTGGCACGGCGGCATGGAGGCGGCTCTCTTAAGAGACAACGGTCGGTGGAAATGAGCGTGAGGGGCCGAGCGTGAGGGGCCAGGCAGCGCCCACACGGAGTCCCCGCGTCCCTCGGAGGGGCTGCTGTGCCTCCGCTGGGGAAATGCCCCTCCTCAGGAGTGCTGCACCGGGAACCAGGAGGAGGGAACGGCGTGGTGTCACGCACTGCGCCTTCCACGCCACAAATGCTGACGCTTGTTCCGTGCCGCGCCAGGCCTGGGCAGCGTGGCGGAGCGGGAGCAGCAGAGGAGGTATTTCTGGGGTAGCTTTGCAGCACCTTCGCTTTTATAACAGCACCGCACGCCTGACTGTGCCTGTGGGAATCACCAGACTCTCACAGGGGCTGCCTGTAGCAACGGGAACAGAAAGGGCTAATTAAGACAACAAGGAGAGAGCCCCAGACGATAATAAGGCCTTTAAGGGACTCCCTGGGGCAAGGCCTAATCGTATTTCGGCTGCTCACCAGAGGAAGTGCCACCCCCCTGCAAGAGCATCCAGAGGGAACAAGCCAGCCCGCACAGCCCGGGAGCAGCTTACCTTCCCCGTGGCCGCCCGAGCATGGCCGCTTTGCACGACCGATGAAGGGTCGGGCACAGGGGTTAGGTCTGCCCGCACCGCAGAGCCTGCAGCACCAGTGCCTGAGCAGCGCTGCTGCACAGGGTAGGATGGGCTCCGTCAGCCGTGCAGGGAGAGCGGAGGAAGCACTCCTGTACGGTACGCCACAGACCCGGCTCCTCTCTTCGCAGATCTCCTCCTGCAGCAGAAGCAGAAGTTGGCCAGCCAGGTGCTGCTGGTGTCTTTGTTGTCCCCTAATCCCAGCTTCTTGCTTTTTCACCAGATCTCCTTAGTCTTCCTAAGCAAACTGAGGGGTCTGGCCTCAGCACCATGGCTTCCGAATGGTGCCAAGGTCTGGCCAAGCTGCGAGTGCCAGCACAGTCACATCTACAGACAGGGCTCACTCGGTGCTCGGGGCTGGCTCTCCTGCCTTCTGGGACAAGGTCTCCGCTCCACCAGCCAGCGAGGCACCTGGCACCTTCCCAACAGCGCACAGCCCTAGGCAGAAGCAAGCTGCGAGGAGAGGGAAAGCGGAGCACAGTGCTCTCGAGCACAGAGCCCCGAACGCAAGGGCCTGGGAGCAACCTGCCCTGCAGCCCCTCTCCCCGGATGGTGCCAGCCCACCCAGCTCACAACGCCAAGGGCTGCAGCACCGTCGAGAAGGCGTGAGGTGCCGCAGAACAGCTCTCCTCTCCTCGGGCCACCTCAGCTCCCAGAAAGCGGTCCCCGTCTGACCACAGCAGCAAACAGGCCAGTGTCATTTTAAAGACTGAAACAGAAACTGTCACTTCCGCACAAACCAACTGACCTGCTTGAGCAGCAGGTGCTCCACACAGCTCCGCACCGACCCTGCCAACCACAACCGAAACAAAGGTCCTCCCACCTAAACCCGCCCTTCGGCCCGGGAAGCCGCTCAGCTTGTGTCACACTGTCCAGCTGCTGGGGAGACAAACCTGCTCTGGTCCCAAGGCGTCCCTTGTGCCGTGGCCAAAGGCCCAGCTCCCATACAGGGAAGGGAACTCGGACCCATGGGGGAGAGCAGCTGGAGCGGCTGCACCCCCCAACAAGCTGGCACGGTCTGGCCATGAACACAGCACAAGGCATGACTGAAAGGGCCCAAATTCTGTGCTCAAGCTCAAAAGCCAAAGCCCCCCAGCCCCTCCTGCCACTGCTGGAGCCGGGGGACCTCCACCAGGTCCACCGGTGGAGAAGCACTGCTGGTGTGCAAGGGCGTCCGGAGGACACGTGGCAGAACAGGGGCAGCTGCGGAGCCAGGCTGCGGAGCCAGGTGCACAGCATCACTCACCTGTGCTGTTCTGCTCCCGGCTTCCCTGCGACTTAGCTGGCGCCTGGCTGAACTCTGCGCAAGGAAACAAGCAGTCGCAGCTCACCACCCCACTGGCCCTGTGAGCACGAGGGCTGCAGGCTGCGCGCATGATGCCCTGCTCTGAGAAGTATCCAGCTACACAAGTGCTCGTAACACCCCCCAGTGC
>VZSC01000116.1:34090-47863 GCA_013398225.1 Steatornis caripensis | reverse complement strand
GCCGCTTCCTCGCGGCCGCCGTTACTCGAGGGACGTGCCTCCCAGGTAGCCGGGGCGACCGCTGGCCCCGCCCCGAGCCGGCGCCGCGGGCAGCCCCGCGCTCTATTTCTCGNTCATTCACTTTACAAAATAAAGCAGGAAAAAAATCTGGCACTGGCTACAGAAGAAAAGCTCCACTATCTGAACAAATAAGGAATAAAGGCTATTTCTCGCTCCCCCTCCGCCGCGCAGCCCGGAGCCGGGCGGGCGGTAGGCTGCAGCGCGGCGCCGCCGCCTCTCACGACTCATAGACCCGCACGGCAGCGGCCGCGCGGTCCTGCCCCCGCCAGGCAGCGCCGCGGCCCGGCCCGGCCCGGCGGTAGCGAGACAAAGGCCCGGTCCCCAAGGGCTCCGGCGGGCGCTGCCCTCCCTGTGGCTCCCTCGGCCTCGGCACCTGCGCCAGCGCGAAGCGGGGGCTGGCCCCGTGCCCAGCGGCACCTGGGCGGGAGCCGAAAGCCGTCCGTAAGGCTTCGTGTCAGCGGGAACGTTGCGAGACCCAGGTCTGGATTGAAAAAAAAAACCCAAACAAAAAAAGAAAACCGAAAAACCGAAACAAAACCAAACATGGAGAAACAGTTTCTTGTCACAAAGGCGTTAAAATCTCAAAATACCTGATTTTTGGTAGTCGGGAGAGAGAAAGCTTTTCTGAAGCCTGCTGCATGCCTGCGCCTGCGAAGCTTGTGTTGATGTCGATGAAGACGCCTTGTCTGGGTCGCTGAAACTCAGTACCTAAAATGACAATTCCAAGTTCCTAAGATAGCAATGAATAACCTGAAGGAAACATACAGGCTGATATTTTTGTTTGCTTAATTACAGTTCTCCATTTCATGACCTGTCTCAAGCACCTTGCTTTCTTTGTTCAAAAATAAATGAACACCGTAGGGCTGAGATAGTACCTATTTTGCTATATTTTTGTAAAACCGCCGTGTTCTCCTGATACAACTGCACATTAAACCACCAAGATATACTTAATTTTCACTAGAAGCCCAATCACATGAGGGTCTTGTCTTTGGTTTGCTTTCCTGTCAGTGGAGAAAAAAACCCCACCTGTCTTTGCACCTGATTGTGTGTTTGCCCCCAGTGACACAGGCGCTCTTCCAGGTGGAAACGGAACTACATGCAGGTGATACCTGTGCATTAACATAAAAGGAGAGGGCCCAACACTGGCTGTTGGAGTTGCTAGTAAACCTTGGCAGAGGGCAGCTGAGTTAAATAAATTGAGCAGAAATTTAGATGTTTGCTGGAGTTGGACCGCTGACAAAAGTCACATGGAACCCAGCCCTGCAGACAGATCTGCGGTGACGACCCTTGGCACTGTAGAGACCTTGTTGCAATGGATACCTCACCTCTTGGAGCAGAAGCTTAAATACGCATCTAGACCTATACACACATCAAATCTATCTGTGTAAGCGTGGTTTCTGATGGGTTTTTGTCTTTGAGCATCTGAATTTCGCAGCAGTACTTTTCAGACACTTGTCTCCAACTAAACAGACTGTTTTGTGAGAAACGGAATTAATGAGCCTGGTTACCTTTAGCCCATAGACTTTCTCCACTGCAGCAATGTGACTCCTTAACATATTTGCTGTGATATGCCTTCTGGATGAGGGCTGTTAAATGTCACAGTCAGTACAGAGCTACCCTTCTGTTGTTTGCTTGGGAGAAGGACAGTTGGCGAAAATGCACAGTGACTTCATTCGACAGGCTTTTCCCCCGCTGGGGGACAGGGATGGAGAGACTTCCGTCACCCTCCTGGAAGCAGATCTTCATGAAACTTGTAGGAATGTAATAGCTAACCCCCACCCCAAATAAAAAAAAACCCAAACCAGCTGATCACTTTGTTGAAGTGGTCACTGGGTGAAATGTTCCTGTGAAGGAGTCAGAGGAAGGGAAGAAGGGAAGGAAAATAATTGGACTGATATGCGATTACATGGTCCCAGTCTCATTTCTTTAAGAGGCAGACTAAAAATATATGGCCTATAGCAAGGCCCTGAATTAAAGCTGACAGTTTTATATGCCCTGATCACCACAGTATGTAGGTGCATTCCAGTAATGCATGTCACATGTTCTTTCATCTTCTCTCCAGGAGAAGTGGTTTTAGTTGTGTCTCATTGCAGTAAGATTTGTGTGTCTCTATGATTGGAGAGGCTTTATTTTATATTCTGTGCATAGAGTTTTGATCAGCTGGATGCACTACAGAAGGTAACATCCAAGGGAAAATGTGGAAGGTTTGCACTGCCCTCAGTCCCTGCAGTTCATTCCACAGACAAGACAGACACCTCAGAGTATCTGTCTCCTGAAGGGACTCAATTTACGCTTTGCATATCCTGGGCACTGAAGATAAAGACCAGGAACTAGAATTTAATCTGAAATGCTATGAGAGGTCAGGGTAGAGGACAGAGGGTGGTTTTCTTGTTCTTACCATGCCTTTTGCTGAGGTAGCACAAGTCAGTATTCAGTTGGAGATCCCTAATTGCTGAAACTTTCCTGTTCAGCTGTATCTCCCAGCTTCAGCTCTGCCCTGCAAGAACTCAGGTTTGGGTATCCAAGTTCCAGCAACTTCACAAGAACAAGACGGAGCCTTCTTGCCAGCGGGACATGATAGAAAACAGACATCATATTGGTACAGTATAGAGCAAAGATGACTGGAAACTGATGCTGTCACTGTGCAAAAAAATGAGCTATGATCTTGCAAACACTAGCACATGTGGCTTTGTTTACTTCCATGTGCTGTACTCATAGTTAATCCAGATGGCCGTGTGATTAGATGAATGCGTGCAGAAGACTGAAATACTTTGAGAATTGGCTAAGCCTACATGCAGATTTTTTGTTATTTTAGGGAGTTAGATGCTAATAAGAGACATAAAAATACAATATAAATGAGAACCATACTTTACGGAAAGATCTTTCTTTAAGGAGCTAGGAGAGAATCTGAGATTATGTATCAGGCCAGTTTAGATGGGAAGACACTGTTCTAGGAGTACTATGCGTAAAGAAATGAGACAATCCCTTCTACGTACTGTGTGTAATTGAAAGACACAAAGAGACGGAGAAGTAGAACATATAAGCAAGTAAGCTTATATGGGTATTTGTTACTTATAGTTACTGGAAGAAGGTAGGACATAATGCATGTGCTTTTAATTGGTCATAAATAGGAAATAAGTTCATCTTGTATCCAAGCTATTTTTACATTAAGGGATAGTACATTATGGAGCTTTGCACTCCTGCCAATGTTCACTGTCAAAAGACTAAATGGCTAGTTTTTGCAAAGTTGCGTATGCCTCCGTAAGTATATATTCAGCAGGGGCATATGCCTTCTTGTTTTAAGGTTATACTTTAACACAGTTGATTAGAAAGATGCATGTGCTGGGAGCCTAATGCATTTATTATACTCAAAAAGAAGAAAACCCCCTCAAATTTACAGATGATGTATCATTTCTTGTTTTTGGAAAATGAAGGTGGCAGACCTGCTAGTCATGCTAAGTCGCACAAGCACTTGTTCAGTCTCCCACATGTCAAAGGAAATGGAAAGGAGTTAAGGAGTTGATGTAAAATTCTGGTCCCATTGAGGTTAATAAATTATTTTGCCTATGGGATCACAAATTCACATCACTATTTTTAGGACTAATAATGGTAACAAAATGGAAAATAACACTGGAACACTTCTCCGTCTGATCTACTACTTAGAAGATCTGAGCTCTTAGTGTTCGCATGTGAAGACAGTAATTGAATGCCTTATTACTCCACTGAGCAGAGCTGCTGGCTTCAGAAGAGAAGGTGGCCTCCTGAAGTTTTTACTACAGTATTTTGTATTCCTCAGGTATGCTAACAGAGAAGGGAATAACATCTTCAGCAACCTTGACACAACCTAATTTTGCAGTAAGAAACCTGCAGTAGCACCTACAGTCCAAAAAGCACTGTCAGCCTTTTGCTCATCACCTTGTTCTGTGGTGCTTTTATTTGGAAACAATTATGGCACAACTACTTTTTTGAGGTGTGCCACCAACACTCCATATTGACACGTTTCCACTTCCTGTCTTTGAGAATAGGGCTTTCACTCCCTTCAAACAGTAACATCTTCTCAGTATATCCCGTGTTTTGGCTTTGAAGGGCAGGGTGGTGGATGGAGAGGAGTGGCTGGCACTCAGAAGGTGCCACCTCTTCTCTGTACATTATATGCAACTAGCACGCACAGCTAGAACTAACGGAAAACCTTCATCTCACTGATGTTGTCTATGCCATAGACAAAAGCTATTATAAAAATCCTGTTATCATTCACTTTACAAAATAAAGCAGGAAAAAAATCTGGCACTGGCTACAGAAGAAAAGCTCCACTATCTGAACAAATAAGGAATAAAGGGATTCATCATCTCCTACACAATTAAGAAGTTTGCTTTTAGCTTCCTTTTTTCTTTCTTCCCAAAACAGACCTTATTCAAAACAATGGCAAATTGTTCTCTGATGGCTATTCGAGCCTCTGTCAGTGATGTATATTGGGAAATAGGGCAAGTCCACATGACCCCTGTCCTCAATATCTTTGAGATAATAATGCTGTATTTTAGAAAAGCGCTTGAACTATCGTTAAAAAGTGCTGTATGCCAGTTCTCTTATTACAGAACATCAATAAGGAAAAACCTGGCCCCTCTGAAACCATGGCAGATTATAGAAGGAAAGCAAATGGCACTTGCTTGATGACAGAGGTAATTTAGACCTACTATTTAACAGTAAATTGTGGTACACTTAGAAGTTTGACTGTAGCATTATGAATGGCAGAAAGTATAGAAGTTTTTGTCTCTAGGGTCCTATTCTTTTGTCAATGGTCATGAAAAGCAATGTGGATAGGGCAAAACTGTACTGCAACATAGAATTCAAGAAGCATCTTGCTATTTCAAATTCTGCCTTTTTTTATTCTCATATTGCAGAAAGCATCACACTTAATGCTTTACTGGGTTACTCAAGTTCAGTCACTTACTCCTGAAAAGTTTCAGCTTGGGTTTTTTTGACAATCTATCTCCTCAACCTGCTCTTCCTCTACAGCGTTAATGACCACATCAGGGTAAAGCAGCAGGATCAAAAAGTAAAATAAGACTACAAAAAGAATAAACTGGTTACTTAAAATCAGGATGAGTGTTTTCCTTTTGAAGCAGCAGTTGGCTGTAATTCAGTTTTGGATCAAACAGTTACAGAATTGCTGATGAAAAGTCTTAAACAGATTTAAAGAGATGCTTAAACTTCTAAGCTTCTCTTTAGTTCTTGCAAATCTAGTAAATCCATCCTGTTTGATGCTGCTCTCTTTCTGTAGACTTCTTGAGGAGGAAGTGCTATGAAATGGAAGCTTCTTAAAGTCCTATAAATCGCAGTGTATAGTTAGATGATGTGGCTGAATTTGCCTAAAGCTCTTTGCTATAAAAAGGGCACAGCTCTCCATCCTGGGAACTCTTGGATACTTTCAGACTGCTTCCTGAGTGGACTCAAGTTGCTGAACTGGAAGAAAGTTTTAATTTCTCACCTTCCACTGCCCAGAAGTTTTTAATCTTGTAGAATACATCAGAATTGGGTTGCAAATCATCTGTGAAACACTAAAGACACTCTAGGACAGGGCTACGTAGGAACTGCCCACTTCCACCATAGCAGATCATCTGGCTGCTTACTGAGCCATACTCCAAAAGCTGAAGTCTGTAAAGAATCCTAGTAAATTTCAGTTTGCTGTTCTAAGGGGTTTTGCATCTGGATTCTCCCTGCTGTGAAGACACATCTGTCAAGTGTCCCTGTTTAAATTCCTAGGGATGAGAGAAGACTGAATACCACCATGGTTGAAAGAACAGAAATGCAGCAGGTAGAGAATAGTTTCTTTGTTAAATGACCTATTAAGCAGATAAAAAAACCCAACAACTTTCTATAGTACTTACTACAGACTATTCAACTTAAAACTGTGGACTTTCTCATAATCTTTCTCCTCTTCCTGAAAATATATTTAACTTGGGTATTCTGTCTACCTCACATCCCTGCATTGACAATGATGCACTAACAGAACTGCAGTAGCCCTTGATAAGATGGTATTCTTGCCACATGATAAATGGATTTGCAGTTGTGTTGCAGATAGAACAGAAATGTGATTTCTTTCTGTCAGAAAGCGTAATGACTGGACTAAATTACCTCAGAATTCTAGTCCATAGGACCAAGCACTGTTCCCATAACGTCAGAGAAATAAATTTTCTCTGTTTACTGGATTTGTAGGGATGGAGAATTACACCACAAGCATCCCTAAGCAAGGAAAAAGACCATATATTAGCACAGATTTTTTTTAAGAACATAACTGGAGTCTAAGGGAGAAGACCTGTATCTTAGGCCAGGAAATTTTTAAAGACACTCTTAGGGCTTCTTTCATTTTATACTCTGAGACTAATAGCATTCAGAGAGACGTGTCTGAAGTTAATAAATACTGTTTTCTTTACAGATTTGGTTCTTTTGACTCAATTCAGTTCACTCTATTTTTATTTTTCCTTGTGACTGGGAGTAACTGCGACTAACTCAAGTGCTAAGGAGCTTGGTTTGCTGTCATAGACAAAATAGACAAGTGCAACAAATGTTAATCTCAGAAGAAAAATAAACTATTCAGAGTTCATGTGTTAGTAACAGCTGTATCAAATTGTGATGATTGTTCTATAGATATGACTGCTTCAGAGAGTGTGCTGTCTTTAATCAAGTGTCCTTTTAATTTACACTAAATGCCACCTTCTCTGTTTCAAACAAACACTTTGGATAGACTCCTCTACTTCTTCAGGCAAATCTCTTAAAAGTCTCTACAGCTTACACATAATAACAATTTCAAAACACTGGTGGGTTGACCCTGGCTGGATGCCAGGTACCCACCAACCCCGCTCTGTCACTCCCCTCCTCAGCTGGACAGGGGAGAGAAAATATAACAAAAGGCTTGTGGGTCAAGTTAAGGACAGTGGGAGATCACTCACCAATTACCATTATGGGCAAAACAGACTCGACTTAGGGAAATCAGTTTAATTTATTACCAGTCAAATCAGAGTAGGATAATGAGAAATAAACCCAAATCTTAAAACACCTTGCCCCCACCCCTCCCTTCTTGGGAGTAAAGGCTTAACTTTACTCCCAATTTCTTTACCTCCTCCCCACCCCGACTGGTGCAGAGGGACAGGGAATGGGGCTTGACGTCAGTTCATCACATACCACTGCCACTCCTTCCTTCTAAGGGCATGGACTCCTCACACGCTTCCCATGCTTCAGTACAGGGTCCCTCCCATGGGAGACAGTCCTCCACAAACTTCTCTAATGTGGGTCCTTCCCACAGGCTGCAGTTCTTCACAAACCGCTCCAGCGTAAGTCGCTCTCATGGGGTGCGCTCCTTCAGGAACAGGCTGCTCCAGTGTTGAGTCCCCTGTGCGGTCACAAGCCCTGCCAGCAAGCCTGCTCCAGTGAGGGCTCCTCTCTCTACAGGGCCACAGGTCCTGCCAGGAGCCTGCTCCAGCGTGGACTTCCCATGGCGTCACAGCATCCTTCGGGCACCCACCTGCTCTGGCGTGGGGTCCTCCATGAGCTGCAGATGGAGATCTGCTCCACCATTAACTTGCATGGGCTGCAGGGGGACAGCCTGCCTCACCATGGTCTTCTCCACAAGGTGCAGGGGAATCTCTGCTCCAGCGCCTGCAGCACATCCTCCCTCTCCTTCTTCACTGACCTTGGTGTCTGCAGGGTTGTTGCTGTCATGTATTCTCACCCCTCTCTCTGGCTGCAATTGCCCAGGTAGTTTTTTTTTTTTTCGTTTCTTAACTATGTTCCAGAGGCACTACCAGTCCGTGATGGGCTCTGTCTTGGCTAGCGGTGAGTCCATCTTGGAGCTGGCTAGCACTGGCTCTATTGGACACAGCGTAAGCTGCTAGCAGCTTCTCATAGAAGTCACCCCTGTAGCTCCCCCACTACCAAAACCTTGCCACACAAACCCAGTAAGAACACATTTCACTTTATCTGCTGTTACAGAGCAGCATTTATTCTGTCAATGAAATGCCAGTCTAAGATAGCAGCAAATGAATGGTACAGACAAGGTTGCTACTGGTGCAGCTGGGCTGGATGATTAATACAAAATAGAATACAAGTCACTCACTCAGAATGTATGTTCTAAGAAATGTAAGACCAGATAATGAATACTGCTTTTTCACACAATTTATATTGCACAGTCCTTTCAGATCCTCACTACCGCAGCTGCATTTTCTTCACTGGTTTCCATCATTTTGCAACTCCAGCTTCATTAGCTGGTCCTCAAACTTTTGAATGTCTACTTGATGCTTCATTAGGAACTTCCCATTTAAATGAAAAACAGGTATGTCGTATTTGTATTTATCATACCACGCTGAGTTCTCTGGAAGGGTAATATCCACCTCCTGCAAAATAAACTGTGTCAGAAAAGAAGTATGTTAGTACCTATCGGACATTGGAAAACAATACCTGCTTGTCTTTTGATCAGTATTTTTTTCAGAAATGCAAAGCTGTTTTCTTGGTACTTTTGGATTTATTCTTCCATGTTGTAGACAAGGGCTCATTTTGTGGGTACAAGATGTATGTAGCCACAATCCTTAGCTGCGTGTCCACAAAGGACTCTCTCCCTAGTCCAGGACAGTATTATTGTTCCTCTGTGCAGAACCACTTTCCTGTGAGCACCAATCACAACAAATACACAGCTGGAAACACGACAGCTGCCTGTTAGGCAGCAGAGTGCAACATCTCTTAATGCTTCTGTTAACAGTTTCTTCCTTCAAGAAATAGATCAAAACCTGGCTGAAGAAAGGCAAAAATTGCAATCACATATAGTTCAAATATTTGAAGCCCCACTTACTAGCATCCTTCCCAAATGATATCATCATCTGCTTCATAAAAGTTGCAAAATCCTCTATCAGACAAGGCAATAATATTTACAAAAGCAGTGGTTTTAAAAACTATTCCGACAAGGTGTATATTGGTTTAGTTTGCAAATATTATTTGAGTAGCATTGCAGCAAAATGCTTTTGGATAATGAGTTTCATGGAAATCAGCGCTGAAATTGTCTTGAAGAGGTCACCCATGAAAGAATAATGGATGCAAATAAATCCAAGTGATTTTCTTTTACAAAGAAAGAAGCTTGATAACTATTCTTTCTATACAGAAAAAGCAGACAGTACTGCAATACGTTACCCTTTTCTTATATGGCTCAAGCACTTCTTTTGCTTCATCACATAGAGGGCATGGTTTCTAAAGGAAAATATTCAGACCAACTTCAAGTATACAGTAAACCACACAGATCATTTGTACTGTAAAGTAACATACAGACAGGAGTGATCATTGCTGTAAATGTGGGTTCCCTCCCCTGTACCACCTGTCTTACTGCTTTCTAAATCTTTATCAGAGCAGCATGGATAGAAAAGAAACCAGACTATTCAGCCACAGCATTATTTCTCATTTGCTATTATTTTTCTCATGGTGCAAATTAAGTTTTCAATGGCTCTTCTAAAGGCTGATTCAAGGGCATAGTTTGGATGGTCGTGCACAGACCCCTTCTTTTGGTCAGCGGCAATGGATATTCAAAGCACTGCCATCACCCACTGAAAACAACAGCGTGTACCACTCTTGACAGAATAATTTCCCTTGATAGAAGGGGAATGAGGAAGTCACATGAGTAATTTCTAATCTGTTTCAGATCAAGTCACTTGGGTCAGTTCAACTGACAAAAGAAGGTGATTTAAGATAACCTAGGTGACTTTGCCTGAAAGGAATGATGCATGACCCTCCAACCTGCAGAGCTGGGAGGACAGCAACCTCCAGCAGGGAGAACTGGCAAACAGCTGCAGTGTTTTGACCTGTGATGGGGTCAAAGAAAACCCCTCATTCTTGAAAACTCCCTGGTCTTCCACTACAGTTATACAGCTGACTTCTGCTGATCATGCATCATGACCATTAGAGCAGTGCGTACCTGAAGAAGTGACTCACACAAAGGCATGTTGCTTCAGTGTTTGTAACAGCAGAATTTGGCCTATAATTCACAAAGTATACACTGGTGAAGGTGGCAGCTCTGTCCCTCTGCCATGAAATACCTCTCAAAGCTGGAAAAGTCCTTCTCCTCTTCCTCCCACTTAAAGTCTTCCTAGGGCTTGTTTAAACATGGAGTTAATCTGAAACAGCTACTTATTTCCTTTGTGTGAATCATTCTGGATTAAATACTCTATTTTTAATTCACATTTAATCTAAATTGTCCTTCCCACACAGACAAGTCCTTATTCTCTGAAAACCTATGCAAGATGCTGAAGATCAACAGTGCTGTGTTCTTGCTAGTTCTTGTTGCTTTTGGAGGGACTGATATACCTAATATTGGCAACTAAAAGGGACGTCTCTGAGTCCCACACATTAGTTTTGTAACATGCCAGGCTCCTTACAGTTAAAGTAGAACACACTTGGTTCCCCTAGGCCTGTGGAGAGCTTTCTAGTGTAACAGTCACATAAAGGCATTTGACGAGTTAAGGTGACTCTTAGCAAAGAATATGTTTTCACTTCCTGCTCTGAGAGCAGGCTTAAGCACTACGTGGTACTAATAAAATTGGAGCTGGTTTAAAATCAGACAGTGAACTATTTCAACTAATAGTGAAATCTGTTTAAACAGTCTGTTTATATTAGTACATATTTTTCAGTAGAACAGTGCAATGGTAGGTCTCGGCCATCACTTGCTTTATGTTAATTTGTAATAGGTCTGCCTGGATAAAGCTGTCTTGGACAACCTTCTCTCTCAGATGTATAATACTGGCAAAAGGGACTCCTACCGTTGAGGTAGTAAAAACCCCTTCCCAAAGTGATATACACTGTGCTGATAGCTAGATCTGTTAGACAATACATGTGGTGGAAGGGACAGTTTTATTTCTACAGATAATTGCCATTTATGCTGCAAACTTAAGACTCAGTTTTGTGGTCATTTTAAGGTGGCACTCATGCTGAAGGAAGCAGACCCATCTTCCTGAAACTGCTTCTTTTGTGCTGGTATAAGCACTCAAACAGCTGCACAGTAGAGGCAGACAGAAATGATCTGAGTTAATAGTAACCTTACAAAAGAGAAAAAAAGTTTTTTTCTTTAACCTGAAGCAGTTGATGCACGAATACTTGTGTTGGTATAAAAGGAGCCTGCGAGAGGAAAACCATTTTGCAGTGCTAGCTTCTATCAGTTTGAAGTGGCTGCAGAAGTCATAGCTCCATCCTGCCTTCTCCTCTTTTCTCCTTATTCTTAAGAATATGAAGGAGGGGAAAAGGAGTTCGTTATCATAAAATAAGAGTGCAGATTAATTTTAAAGTACTTTGCATTTTGCTCTGCAATTGTGCGTGGTATCAAGACATGAAAAACATTTGAAGTTAAAAACACATTCAACAAGAGGTCACTTTAGAGAACTACTTGAACTCTGCTATCAGAAAATTTGATTTCATACAGTGTCTTACTAGTTAGAAATGTTAAGACACAAAAATCACACAAAGAGCTTTTTTCCAATTATTAACCCAAAGGTAAGCTCATTATTCTCTACCTTTTGATATCTGGATTATGAATGATGCTGAAGAGAGAGAGCTGTAACTTTGAAGTATAGTTCTTCTTACAGCATGCATTGCTCTAATAAATAAACAGATGGTGACCTTTTAATTTTAAATTTATTCATATGTTACACAGTTTAAACACTCTTTAAGGCTAGAGATGGAATAAACAAGCATCGCACAGGAGGATGAAATTATTTTAATTGCATCCATCTCCAACAAATACCGTCACACTGATGTCAACATTCTCAGTGCTTTGCATTTCTAGTTGTTCTCCTCTTGAAGGCTACATCAACCATATAAATGCAGCATAGCTCGCCATGTGCCATCCTATCTAAAAGTGCAGAAGATCTCTGCAGATAACACAGGCTCTTGGTGACAATTTATGGAAGGTGAGAGGTCACAAATGACCATTCCTGCTCATTACATCTGTTTTCTAAGTATGCTTAAGAATCCTATCTGCTCATGCCAGACAAACCTTTGTCTACATTTTATTCCTGTTAGTGCTGCACAGCCAATGAAGTAAAAGAGGGTAAAGCACAATCTACTTTTTCCTTATGCACTACCAACAGTACTTGGATGTATTTTCAGTCTCACAGGTAGTGCTGAAATTAAACAAGTGCTTTGAAGAGCCTACTTTCACTGTTGATTCTTGTCCTAGGCAGATTACGTACAACAACTTGCCTTTGTTCTCCATTTCCAGGATGAAACACTGGCAGTTTGAGAACAATTTTCAAGCAGTAAAAGGACCGCAGTGTCACTGAGACACAACTATATCGAAATCTTAATTTGTTGGCTGTAACTACTTGCTTGCTACAAAGAGAATAGGACTGTGCTGTAAACCCTGGTGTAAAAGACACCCCCACAGTAAAATGCCCAATACTACAGAAATTTGAAGGGGACAAAAAGCATGGCCAAGCTACTTCATCAGAGATTCATGTATATCAAAGCTGATAATTACGCAGTCTTGCCTAGCTTTATTCTGTAAACAACTTTTACCTTGGTGAATAAAGTCAACACTGGCTTCTTTGCACTGGCTGAGCAAAGTTGTCTCCCCAGTGGACTGGATGAATGTCTTGCTAGTTGCAGTGTTCTGCTCAGAAAACAAAGCACCATCATCCTGTTAAGGCAAAAATAAAATATTTAACTGTTATTTGGCAAGTTATAGCTCATGAAATTTAATGTTTTAATCACAGTTCTAAAATATACACAATCAAACCATTTTCCTAGGATTTTTATGTTCACAGTATCAACACATTAATCAGAAAAATGGTTTACTATGCAACAGGCCAAAACCACTGCATAGCTCAAAAAGTGTAGTTCCACTTAAAAAAAACCTCCTATGTTTTCTTGCTGAAATGCCTTTTAAATTCCCTAACACAAACACTGGCATAAATGCATTACGCTGTTTCAACTGCATAGATGTCAGTGATATTAACAAAACGCAAAGCGCTGTGCTTTGAACTTCAGTGATCTTGCTGCAGTGCTCGACATATTCTACTTACTCAAAATAATTCCATCAAAAAACTAAGCTGTACCTAATTAGAATGCTAATATAATGCTTTCTGCAGTAAATAAAACACTGCAGCCAAGATTATTTAACTTGGTAATATTAAAAGCACGCACATTGCTCTGAGTCCTTCCTGCAACAGCAAATTAATTTTGAAAGATGTTGATGGGTTTGTGATTTCTTTGGGAGAGTTTAAGTAAATTTAATGTTGTTGAAGGGTGCCATATTGTAGTCTTGCAGCCACCTATTCATAATAACACTACTAACAACAGTGCTTCCTCCAAAATTGTGACTTAATAGGACATTTACAAGGCATTTTAGGGCTGAAAGGCAAAAACAAGAAGCAAAAGGGAGTCTGCACAGAGACTACTGGCAGACATGATACTTGACGTCAGAATTTACACCAGGAAAATTAAGTCCCTTTTACACAAAGCCAAACTGCTTCTGTTCAGTTCCTGTTCAGGCACAACTTACCTGTAGTTTTACTAACTATAGCTAACCACAAACACACAATGTAATGGCACAATTATAAATAGCTTCAGTGAGAGCAGGACCACGTTCACAGAATGGTAGGGGTTGGAAGGGCCTGCTAGAGATCATCTAGTCCAACCCCCCTGCTAAAGCAGGTTAGCCTAGAGCAGGTTGCACAGGAATGCGTCCAG
>VZSC01000116.1:0-29629 GCA_013398225.1 Steatornis caripensis | reverse complement strand
CGCTCGGGGCTGCTCCTGTGCGTTGTGGCGGGGCCTCGGCCGCTCCCTGAGCGCTGTCTGCCAGGCTCCCAGCTTCTCCCGAAGCCTCTGTCTCTCCAGGTGTGCCTCCTTTCTGCCAGAAGCACCTCTTCACAGGTCTCGCCGGTGGGGGTGACTGCCCTGGCTCCTGCGGGTGTCTGCCCCGGCAGCCGGTACTGCCCCCCCCCGGCTTTCCCGGAGCTGGGAGCTCTGCCAGAACAGGGCACCTCGGGTTTTTTTTCTGCTGGAGAGGGTTTCCGGCTTGCAGCCTCGGCCCTGTGCCGCGCTGAGCTCGCCTGCTTCTCTTACTCCGTGCCCTCTGTTTTGTGACAGAAAGCAGCCCGCTGCCTCGTCCTCTTGTCCTCCATCCCGGGTGGGGGTGCGGGACCTGGGTTTTGGGCGCGCGCTCAGGCGGACAAAGGAGTATCTGCAGATACAGTGGGGGACACCCCCCCCCCAATGTTAGAGTGTGTCATTAAAGCGCAAAGGGTCACGATAATGAAAGCACATAGGGATCGTGAGAGAAAGGTGTGGGAAAAATACAGTGGGAAGTTGTAGGCGGCACAGGTGGGAAGGCAGACACCCTCAGCAAAGGGCCGATCCTGCAGTGCTTTCACTCGTGCTGCTTGTGTTGGCTTTAAGTGGAGTAAGTGGGCTTTAATTTGTTTTCTTCCCTTTGGAATTGCAATAGGTTTAATGTAATAAAATAAAGCAATGGACCTAGATTGCCTTTTTGGCCGTATATATTTCAGCTTTAGTGAGACTCTGCTTCTCTGTGGCTCTAGCAGTGGCAATGTAGATAAAATAGATTTTTATTAAAGATGTGATATGTTGCTTTTTTAACTTTTACTTTTTAAAATTTGTTGCAGGCAGCAAGTATAGTCATGGTTGAGGGCAATGTTGGGAAAAAGAGTGGAAGACTACAGACATCAGTTCTAAACACCATACTCTACTGTTTTCATTAACAGCTTGAAGCATTACATGGTATGTATGCTAAGCAAATTACAGAGTGATATGAAGCTGAGCCTAAACAAGAATATTTTGGAATATGTTAATAAATCCTAATTAAATAGCAAATAGGCTCAAATTAACACAATGAGATTCAATAAAAGCAGGAAAGGGATTAATTTAAGTTCTCAAGCTGATGGTCCCAGGGAGAACTCTTTCCCTATTGAAATGAATTGCCACATTCTTGTCTGAAACTGTGAGTTTTTTGTCCCTTCTGTTGGACAGATACTTGGCCAAAAGAGAGGGCCCCTGCATTAAGAAATGTGTAGCGTGCCCTTCTTCTTTGCACTGACACTCTGTTTAACTACTGTGAAGTGTTTTAGTTGTCAGGTATGTTCGTTTTCCTTTATCCAGAAAAATGTTTTAAATAGAAAATAACAGATGTTCACCGCCGAGGAATAAAAGCTGTAGTTTCCTGCTCTTTTAGTTGCTGTATTTCTGTCAAGATTTTGGTTGTGCTTTTGTAGTTGTTCCTAGGCTGAGAGTGGGAGACAACTCTTCTAGGGCATAGACTCAAGTCAGCTTCCCCTCTTCATCTGTGCTTTGAGAAGTACAACAGCATCCAGTGGGAAGGCCCTCCAGGAGAGCCTCCAGTCTTACCCTGCTGACATGACATGTCTAACTAGCAGACTAAACTAAGGTGAGGATTAGTCAGCTCCGGATCCTAGTGACTCATTTTGAATGACTATCTTAATACTTTCTGTTGAACAGAGATGTAGCACTGACAGCTGACGCTGGCTGCTCATTTTTGTGTAAGAATCAGAAAATCCAGTATCAGACTTTGGCATTTGGCGCTGGTATATGCTGGACCTGTCAAGCCTCACAAGGGAATTGCCGAACTGACTCCCACCTGGCTTTTAATTTCTCAGAGGAGGTGGAAGGAAGACATTTAGGGAGAGGGCAATTTCAGCAGAGGCTTGTTGAAAAGTAGCAGTAAGTAGAGAGATAAGCATGTTCTTGATGTCTCAGGTCTCAGATTAGTTTTATCCTTCTCCAAAAATGACTCTGGCCTACTTTGGGATCTGTGGTTAGGATTTCCAGAGCAACCTGGAGGAGATAGCCTCACAGTTCCCAAACTAGTTAGTTTATTCAAACAGAATTGCTGCTGAAGCCAAATGATGCTCTGGCTGTGTTTCTTCCCTGATTTCAACCTGATTGTCATGTAGCCTATCTCAGTTCAATTATTAACCAAATCACTAATTGTCCTGCCAAGGTAACGGTTAAGAAAGGCATTCATTTGATTGTGTTCTGTTTGCAAGAGAAAAATATTTTTCAGGAGCTTTCAGTCTTATACTGTCACTCGTATTTATTTGTTGTTTTTAACTGTATCTGGCATGGGCTGGTTTCACCCTTAGACTGGTTTGTTTACAATCTGGGATAAATACATTTAAAAAAAGAGAGTTCCTTATACTACAAACTTCTGCAAAGAGAATTTACAATTTAGGGTGCTTTGTAATTGACCAATTTTGGTTTTGCATGTTTCTGGTACACCATTGTGGATAGCTCGGCACAAATTTAGCTCTGATTTAATACATTGTTCAGGTGATTAATCTTCTTTAATGTTCATAGTGATTTTAGAAGAAAAACATTACAGATGCAGAAAGAATTATTATCTTAGAACATGTGACACTGTCACTGTGCTTACAAATAAGTAGGATTGCTGTAAAATTTGCTATTTAAACCGTGTTCTAAGATCTGAAAGTAGTGCAACTCCACAATTTTTTTCATTCCGACACAAAAGATTTCTTTAAAAATCAAAGGTAGGTATGACTTAATGGTTAAATTTGCTGCACAGGCACACTGCTATAGTGCACAAGTCTTCCTATCTTTTTTTGGAAATCTCTTAAATAAAAGTGTGGACATATTTCCACAATTTTGGACTGAAAGGAACCCATGCTGTGATGGATTACTGTTCCCAATGGCCCTAAATTAGGGTCTCTTCCAGATTTCTTGTTTCCCTGGTATTTTGACTCAATGAATAGATTCACAATTGTGTATCTGTTATATATCACAATATGCTTTTCATTATCTTGTACAGTACCTTTTATTTGGACATGTAATAAGTACTGTATTTAAAATACAGCGTAACACTGTTAAGAGTTGTCCTTTCTGCTAATCAATAGGTAGTTAAAAAAGTAGATAAAACAGAATAATTCCAGTTCATCTTCATCAAGTGTTGGCCCAATGTTTCCTGGCTCTTGC
Organism: Steatornis caripensis; assembly: GCA_013398225.1. Taxonomy (NCBI): domain Eukaryota; kingdom Metazoa; phylum Chordata; class Aves; order Caprimulgiformes; family Steatornithidae; genus Steatornis; species Steatornis caripensis. Next base: position 26,401 of record VZSC01000116.1, on the reverse strand, counting down.
TGTTAACATACCACAAACATCCTTTCTTGTTGTCTGCCACAACACTGGCCAGTTTCAGCTCTAGGTGAACTTTGGCCTTTTGTACCATCGGGACCTGGGTCTTCCTTTGGGACCCAACAGCAGCTCCCGGTGCCAAACCCAGCAGCTGCCTTCTGTCCCTCCTCTCACCTTGGGTGGTCAGCTTGGCTGCACAGAGCAGTGTGTGAGAGGAGTGCGAGAGGCCCTGGGGAGCAGGGAGAAGAGGCGCTGCCCTTTCTGCGGGGTTTACTCACAGCAGAGAGGAGCTGTGCTGGGGGAAGTCTTGCACAGAGCATGCAATGGGGAAGCGTGGTAGGGGTGGTGGTTAGGGGCGCTGGGGAACTGATGACGCCCATCAGCCACAGAGTGGCCCATCCCAAGCAGAGGAGAAGAAACGCCAGCGCCGAGGCTGGATCTGGAAGCATGGGAAGAAAGTCTGTGCTTGAGGGCAGCAGCATGTCCATCTTTCTTGGCTGGTGTCCCTGTAGCACTTGAATGAAGGGAAAGGGGGCCTAGCAAGACCAGACAGTTGTTGTGACCCGAAAGAAGTCGTTGAGCATGACCTCCCTCCCCTTGGGACCAATGACCAAGTTCGTGATACCCTTGAACTGAATTAAGGTGGAATGACACCAGCCAAACAGTTTTATCATTTATTAATACAAAATACAAGGCATGTGGTTAAATATGATAATTCAATGGTGGTGACTTAACTGAATAAACAACTGCATAAACAAGACCTGTGCCACATGTTGTTACTTAGATCTAGTCAAAAACAAAGAGAGGAGAGGGGAGATAGAGAGAGATACAGAAGAGAGATTTCACCACCTGCAGATCCAGTGGCGTCCCATTGGTCCTTGTCATTCTGGGTGTCTTGGTGGTGGGAGTCCCCACCCGTTCTTCTGGTGGTACCATTTTTAGACAGTCCCCAAATCTCTGCCCGATTCTGAGAAACTTCATGCATACACATGGAGGGAGTGAAGAGGCATGGTCTGATTCTGTGCAGGATTGGTGTATCCCAGGTAGTCGCGGGGGGACTATTTCTGGGGTCGCATCAGACAAGACCCTCCCCAAGGTCAATGTCCTAGCACCCTGCACATGTACAGTTAGCTGTACACAGACGCCAAAACCACAAGATGAACTGACAGTGGAAAATATTGTCTCAGTCCTGCCTCTGCAGGGCCAGAAACTGGTGCCTTGTTCTTCCTTGTGGTTATAACATTTGCTATGCAAATGAGCAATTTTTTTGTTTTTCATTTCTTGTGGTTGCCACGAAGTTTGCAACACTTGCATTTTGTGCAGCAAAGCTCGCGTCTTCTGTACCAAGAAATGTTTAAGGCAAATTTCCACTCATCTGTCCACCGCACCATCCCATGTGACTTAAGCATTGAATTGGTCCCTGAAGTCCTTGTCCACAGTGGTGGTATGTACAAAAAGAGTGAGAGGAGAAAAGAAAGAGGAAGAAACAGAAGTAACAACACATGTAATCATGCATGCATGGTAGATAACAATCATTAATGATCTTTTAACAATAACATATCGAAAGTTAAATGATTTTTGCAAAACTGAATGCATCCCAGGCCAAGTTTGAGGACTTGCTTATGGCTCTGGGAGATCAGAGGAGGAAGGTGATTGTCCACAATGACAATTGCAAGGAAAACAAGTCCATATTAAAAGAATAATCATAGCAATAACTACAACAATAATTACTCCTAGATGAACTAACACAGTTGTATATAACATTTTTCTTCTTCTGATGTTATAGTTCACTGATGAATTTGTTGTCTACGTTGTGATGGGGGACTACCTTTTTGTGTTCCTCTTAAGGCCTCTGTCAATCACGAGGATGGTCAGGGATGTCGATCACGGCCCTTGTGGTCAATGTTGAGGCTGATGGTCACGCTGCCTTTATCTGCCAGGATTGAGGGTCCACCTGTGCAGTAGTGCATGCATGGTTTGGGACTATGTACTCTCATCGTGCATTTTTCCTGCCTTTGGGGTTCTGTTGCTTTCTACCCACCAAGTTTCAGATGAGTCTCTGAGACACAAAATAATTTTAACCCTGTAAATGAAAATAACATCCATATATCGTTACAGCTATAGTTCCTAAGCTAGCTATGCACAATCAAGTCACAAAGTAAGATAGGTCTTCTTCCCAAGAGCAATTAATGAGAAAACTCCTCTTCCTTCTTTCCATTCTAAGTCTTCTTTGGAGGTGGTGATTCTCATGTAGCAGACAGAAGGAGACAAAGCAGAAGAAAGGGCATGGTTGATCATACAATGCACAATAGCAGTAGTGATTATTAAGAATATGAATCCTGTAACTAGTGCGGTAAATATCCTCACCCCGTGAATCCCTAAGATCATAGGATTGATTGTAACCAGGAACACGGTCCATCAAAACAGTCTTTGGGGTGCATTGTGAAAGGATAAAACTAAATCAATGTATATAACTGAATTGCAACCTAAGAGTCAGCCATAAGTTAGCCATGGAAAATTACTGCCTAACTATAGCAAAACACAGCCATTGTGAATGACACAATAGGAAACATGGTTAGTTGCACAAATAGAATAGATAAAAGAAGTCCTAAAGTAAGTCTTGCAAGGCCAAACAAGACAAAGCAGAGGAAGAACTGCTTCGTACCGGTCCTATGGTTTGGCAACTGAACAACTACAACTGAACGTGCACCAAAGGAAAATGTTCACCAAAAGGACAAGTGATGAAGACTATGGAACGACAACCGCAGGGAACTGAAGACCACCTGAGAGGCTGTAATAGCCTCAAAGTGACGCTAGATGGCAGCAAGGACGGCGAGATTAAGAGACTCATGCCCAGCTAAACAGTTTCGAGAATAGGCGTACTTCATGTTAATGAGTCTAGGGAAATGTAATTAATATGCATTAATCATGTAAATAAAAATTTCTTAAATGCGATCAGACGTTGGGAGCACTCGTGGTGGAACATCCCCAGTGCTGCACGTAAAGAATGCCTGCTTAACAACGACTCGTCTGGCTGTTAAGTGATTTTCTGTTTCACATTGCCTGGAAAATCTCGTCTGTTTGATCTGCTGTTTCTTTCATCTTTGCTCGGGCTTCTTCAATTGAAGTGGTTGCATTGTGTACGGTGATGCAGCATTCTCTGTTGGTGAGGTTTAGCATCCCGCAGACTCCTTGTTATCTCAACTGCATGTCTAGACCTAGGCGATTCTGGAGTGTCATCTTTGAAACCTGTTGGACCTGCAGATTCATCTCTGCAAAAGCATATTGAGTCCAATTACTTAAATCATGGACCTGCCAGGTATGATTTTCTAAAACAAATTGATGTAATTTTAGGGTTATATAAGGGGCAAAAATAGTTTCCAACATCAAGGATACCTTCTGTCCTGTGGTATAATAATCAGGAATTTGGACTCCCTTTATCAGTCTGGATGAATTTGGGGTCGTTTTGCCTCCCTGCATGGTCACCGGGAGGAGCTTGTAAAACTGAAGATATGGTTTTGGCATAACGAGGGGGTACCCACTCCACACCTTAAATGCAAATAATTCTGTCAGAGCATCCCCATGCCAGCCCTAAAAGAGAAGGACATATACTGGTTTTACAGTTAAAAAGTTCTCCAAAACGAGATGCATAAGTTCATGGTGTAGAATTTAGAGTTATTTTCATTACTGGATAATAGACATAAGGTACACCACATTGTTTCCTTATTTTCTCAGCTTCATTGCTAAAGGTTTGGCTACAATCAGGGTCCTTACTTTTCCATCCCTGTGAGTGGTATCCTTAGCATGTACACATATCCTGAATCAAAGTTCTAAGACTACCAAAGAACCACTTTTCTGGTGGATGTCCTGGTCCTTCTTTGCAAGTAATTACTTTAGAACAGTTAAAAAGTGGACTTCCAGTTCTCTTGAGAGGTGGCTCAAATATAGGATCATTATATGGTATTCCTTTTTCTAAAATGTTCCTGGACCAAGCCCATTGGAATTGCTGTGTATCGCAATTCCTGACACCCACCTGATGTGGAATTTCCATGCACCAAGGTGGATCTCATCGCATGGAGTGCTCAACTTCATAAAAGCTTGGATAAAAGAATGGATTTTCTGTAGGATCCCATGGGAAGGGCCTACAACTTACATTGATTTTAAATGCTTCTACTCAGGTTTGGTTGATTTAGTATCCATTCATCATCCAGCTGGTAAGGTTGCAAAGGAAGTTTGATGGTAGAGACCACAGACACTCGGCCTCTCTGATACACAGATCGAATTCTGTCTCTCCCCAGTTTGGGTGGTAGTAAGTTACCCAAGATTCATCCATCTGAGGAGTTCCACATTTGGGCCAAACATTGAATCATCTCCCATGTGAGATTAGGACCTCTACATTGCAAAATGATTACACATAAAGTCAATACAAACATGCCAAACACTAACTTTCGTCGATCCATGTTGGTAAACCTTATCTTACTCGTTCTAATGTACTAAAGCAGTTGTCGGGGCAATAAACTCACAATAGCTTACTTAGAGGATGAGCATAGATGAATGACAATTTGCCGATGCTTGTCACCCTAGTTACACAACTTGATTAATACAGGGTCTGCCACACCAGTTATGGTGGGTAGAAGCGCAAAAACAATAAAGCATGTAAAAAATAATTATAGCAAATAACATTTCTCAAAGCACTGGAGATCCTAATAGAGAAAATTTCATGGTGATGGATCCAGTGGGAACATCAACGGGCAAACACATGGATCTTAATCTGTTTTTTTTTTTCTGTCAATCATTCCTGTAAAGGAAAAGAAACAAGGTTCGGACCTTGTAGTCTGTCCACATTTTGACAACGTTTATTTAAAAGGAAGGGACGATCCATCTGGTATGGATTCGATCATCTTTCCCATGTGCATCAGTAGCTACCCACGTATACAGATTTTTTTGAGATTTCAGTACTAGAGGTACTTGTCCCACAGTGGCTAAGTTCACTAAAACCAGTTGTCCCGGGTAGTACAATGGATTCCTCGGGTTCCTATTCTCCTTGGTTCCGGGTAAGAGGGATGGAGTATTAGGGCAAAAAACTGTGAGTCTGGGGCAACCATTTACTCCCCAACATCCACTGATTTTACTTACTGCATCAGATATTCGTTGTGCCCATCCGGGGTCATGGGGTCTCAGGATTCATTTTACGAGTCCATTAGTACATTCTACAATACCATTTGCCTGTGGATAATATGGAGTGTGGAAAATCCATTGTATCCATTCATCTCCTACCCACTCTTGGACCATCCTGGCGGTAAAGTGGCTACCGTTGTCTGATTGGATAACTCTGGGTTTGGGAAAACAACTAAACCATGATTTCAGACTGTTTACTGTATATTCTCCTGTTGCTCATGGGACAGCTTCAGCTTCAGTTAGTCCAGAAATTACCTCAACTCCCACAAATACATACCTTTTTCCTTCTTAGAGATGGAAGGGACCTATGTAGTCTACTTGCCAAGTATTCCACAGCCCCTCATTGTCCCTTAAGTGTAGGGGTTGATCCTTGAGGGGGTTATGTTCCCCTAATAGTGTACAGCATAGACCACATGCTGAGATTACGGTGTTACATAGCTTCCTGGTCACGGACCATACCCTGCTTACTGCCTCTTTATGAAGGTCTTTACTTCCAGAATGGCCTCGTTTAACATGTAACCATTCTAACAGATGTTGCCATTTTTCCCACTCTGCTTCCACCACTAATATGGCTAAACGGGGTAGCGAATCTACTTGATTGTTCAAAAGGTGAGCGGGCTGATCTCCTGTTTGGAGTGCAGCTACCCATCCTACTAGGAAAGATTTCTGTTTAGCAATGTTTAGGATTTCTTCCCATTTTTTCTTGCTGCCACACTGGTACTTGATTAACTATCCACTGGTTTTGTTCCCAAAATCTAAGCCATTCAGTACATCCCTTGAATACAGCGTATGAATTGGTGTAAACGAACACTGGTTCTTCGTTTCCTGCTTCTTGTTTCATCACACTCCAAACTGTTATCAACTCTCCTACCTGAGCACTTCCCTCTCCTTCTGTTACAATCTGGTCCCCTGAATCAACATACAGTACTACTGCTCTATACTTCCATACCTTACCCTCTCTTTTAGAGGATGCATTGGTGAACCATACATCCTTTAGTTGGGATTCAAATGGAGGAGCAGGTTTTATAATAGAATAAGGAGGATCCTCATCTTGGCAATTGGAGGGTGGATCCTGTATTTGAAGCATCTTAGATGTTCTCTCTCCATCTAGTGTGTACAACAGTAGTGGTCTAACTGCACATTCCACTTCCTTACTGCTTTTCATTGTGCAACGCCCACGGGAGGTGGCGTTCCATCTAGTATCATTTTCAACACCTTAAAGGGTCCTCCTAAAATAGTTGGTTGTTGTATGATTTTTTCAGCTTCTTGCAAAGCTAGGCTAACTACAAAGAGGCCCTTCTTCCAGGTAGAGTATCACTTCTCTGCATCTTTAAAACTGCGTGAGTAAAATCCTATAGGACAAGTTGTACCTTCAGGCCCACGTTGCCCCACAAGTATAGATAATCCATGAACTGCAAAACCCCTCTCAATATGGATTGGATCTGTTGGGTGAATTTTTCCTAAGGCCTGATATAGCCCAGCCTCAAAATTAACAATTTCAAGGCTTCCTCATGAACCGGGTTCCAGTCCCAGGCAGCTTTTTTGCATGTTAAATCATATAAGGGACATACTATGATGGAAAAGTCTGGAATGTGTTTTCTTCAAAATACCAGCAGGCCCAGGTCATGTCGTAACTCCTTCTTATTTCCAGACATTTTCAGTTGTTGAAGGGTAGCTAAAGTCTTGCAGGGAATGCATACTGTTCCTCTCCTCCACCAAATGCCTAGGAATTTTACCTCAGAAGAAGGAAGCTGTACCTGTTTCTTGGGATCTGAAGTCCTAAACTTTCAAAATGATCAATTATTTCAGATTGGGTTTGTCCTACTGCAGCGGCATCAGAGCTGCCACCAGTATATCATCAATATATTGATATACTTTGACCCCTTCTTTGGGAACGATTTGGGTAAGCTCTTGTGCCAGAACATAGTGAACAATGGTTGGTGAGTGGCAGTGTCCCTGGGGGAGACATGTAAAAATGAATTGTACGCTTCACGTGTAAAAGTGAAATGATGTCTGTCTGCTTCCTGCAATAGAACGATAAAAAACATGTCCTTAACATCAGTGGTTGCTAAAATTTGGTGGGCTTGCTCCTTTATAGTTGCAATTAATTCAGCTATATTAGGCACAGCAGCTGTTAAGGGAGTTGTATTGGTGTTCAGGCTTTGATAACCAATTGTCAATCACGACTTTCCATTTGGTTTATGAACTGTCCACATGGTACTTACAGGGTGAGCGAGCGGGGATAATTATCCCCCGTTCCCATAATTCAGTTATTACAGGGGTAATTACTTCCCTTGCTCCTAATGGCAGAGCATAGGGTTTGACACTGACTATTTTTGCAGGAGGGAGAGTGGGTGCTGACTGAAGCAGTCTCATCGAGGTGGTAGGGAGTCCGAACACCCATTCTTTTCCTCCCGAGTCTACCCAGTCACGACTTTAAGTATATCAAGCCCTATAATGTTTGTTGGTAAATCTCCCAATATCATTGTAGTTTCAACAGGAGATCCATCTCCCTGCAGCCAGCATTTATTTTGAGCTGTTGGTTGTGGTTTAGAGTTACCAAAAACATCTGTCACCCAGATCGGTTTCTTATTGCCAACTATTGCATTCTTATTGGCAATATCTGTATGGAGAGCAGACATCTGGGCTCCAGTATGTACTAAGAAAGTAACTGGAGTTTTAAAGGGCCCTAGAGGGAGTTATCAACAAGTCTCCCTTGTTGTTTTCTGTGACCCTTCTTGTGTGGACCCACTGGCCGTCCCCCAGCTCACTTAAAAGAGACAGCACTGGAGGCTTCCTGACTCCAGGGGTTTTAAATCTATAAAATCGTTCTCCTGGGTTGCGGATGAGGTTACTATTACAGGTTCCTGGGATAAGGGAGGAAGATCTTTAGGGTTCAAGGGACGTTAGGTTCCCTTTATTCTGTCTCAGCTTTTCACCAGACTTTCTATGTTGGGAGTGGGTAACCTGTCCGTTACTTCTCTGGGAATCCTCTTTGAAATGCCCTCTGACCATGATAACTGTCTTCTACTATCCAACACACGTGCTGGTTTCCCAGGATCCTGTACTGGTTTCTCAAAAGGTGTGGGTCACGATGGTTTATGCTGCCTCCCATTCTCCTCGACTCTTCTTATCTCTGCTTTATGCTTTGTTTCCCCTGGCCAGTGAATCCCATGCATCTTCTATAATTAGTTCTCTCACCACCTCTCCCCAGGTCATTTTGGGAGGGCCTCCCCTTCGCCTTGGTCAGGGAGTTTGCAACAAGTCTTGTAGCTGAACAGCATACAGTTTTAAAGCATCAGGAAGTCCCCTGATTAGAGGATGAAACCTCTCGGGATCAGATGTATATTGCAGGGGGGAGGGCTGTTGTGTGAGCAGTGAATGGTCGTGCATTAATTGGAGGCAAACAGTTTTCAGCATGCTTTCCAAAATGTGGCCCACCATGGGTGTTCTAATAGAAAAAGGATCCCCTCTTCCCATTGGGTCTAATCCTCCTGCCCAATAAGCCACTTTCTGGGTGAAACACCAGGGTTCTCGGTTATCATCATTAGGAAAACTCCAGGACCCCAATACCCTCTAGCCTTTTCTTCACTCAGCAAAATATGATCTCTCCCACAGTGAGGGAGACCCTCCACACATACTCAGTTTCAGTTTCTTGGGAGCTCTGAAAGTATTTTTCCTGTATTTTAGCCAAGTCTGTAGGGGAATATGCGGTAGTATGTGTGGTATGTTGCTGAACACCCACCTGACCATTATCAATGGTTTCAGTTTTAATTGAAGGTCTCATTATCACCTCCCCATCCCCAGGATAAAAGAGATTCCTGCTATCCTCTAACCCTTTGATATGGGTTTTGGGTCAGATGTCTGTCTTTCGGCTATTTTTGCCAAACTTGAGAATCCCAGTTCACTATACAGGTCCGAGGCCAGATCTATCCTATCATCAGATCTCCATCTCTTCTCTTCTGATTCAGATTGTAGAATTCTCTCTCAGTCTAGTGAGTCAGATAACGTTGTGTGAAGCCACTGTGTATTGTTATGTTCAGCGGTGAGCTGACTTTGCAAGTTTCTGATTTGCTCTTGCAAGGATTCTATTGCCTCTTTATCTGCTTTCTTTTCTTTTTAGGCAGCAAGTAACGCTGCTCCTAAAATGGCACAGCCTCTTGCTTTTCCATTCCCTAATTGTAGTTTTTGTTCCTTTGCCAAAGATTAATCCTATCCACCACTGCCTGCGAGTCATGCCAATTGTTTTGGGCCCAAGCCATGCCAGGAGGAGAGGGTAGGGCTTTATAGCCCTTTTCTCAAGGAGGTGATTGTCCTCCATTGTTGGATCCCCAAATTGATCCTGACAACAATTATCACACAATGCAAAAGGATTACTCCAAAGTATTCAGCCTACTGTGGGTTTACGTACCCAGTATGGATCTTTACAACAAGATCCAGTGCTCTCTCTCCTGTGAGACACTTTTTAAAAAAGGGGCCATGCTAAGGGCCCTGGTCCCTTTCGGTTGGTTCAGTATCACAAGGGTATCCTGTCCGTGATGCCAGTTTTAGAAGTTGCGACCCAAAAGGAGTCATTTAGGATGACTAACGACCAAGTTCATCATACCCTTGAACTGAATTAAGGTGAAATGACACCAGCCAACAGTTTTTATCATTTGTTAATACAAAAAACAAGGCGTGTGGTTAAATATGATAATTCAATGGTGATGACTTAACTGGATAAACAACAACAGAATAGAATAGGTTTAGTTCTTGTTGAAAAGGACCTACAACAATCATCTAGTCTGACTGCCTGATCACTCCAGGGCTGACCAAAAGTTAAAGCCTGTTACTAAGCGCGTTGTCCAAATGACTCTTTTTAAGGCCCTGACAGCCATGGGGCATCGACCACCTTTCTAGGAACTTGTTCCAGCATTTGTCTATCCTCTTGACAATGAAATGCTTCCTGATGTTAAGTCTCAACCTCCCCAGACGCAGCTTTGAACCATTCCCACACATCCTGCTACTGTATTCCAGGCAGAAGAAAGCAGCAGCTCCCTCCTCAGGAAGCTGTAGAGAGCAATGAGGTCACTCCTCAGCCTCCTTTTCTCCAAACTAAACAAACCCAGAGTCCTCAGCTGCTCTTCACAGGACATGCCTTCCAGCCTTTTCACTGCCTTTGTTCTCCTACTCTTGGATGTATTGCAGTTCCTTACCAACCTTAACCGATTGAGGTAGATAAACCATGGTCAGGGCATTAGCCCTGCACAGGCACACATATATTATGAGGTTATGCAGGGATAAATTTAGAAGGGTGAAATCCCAATTAGAACATAATTTATCTACTGTTATAAAAGACAATAAAAAATGTTTCTACAAACACATTAACAATTAAAGGAATTCATTGGATGCAGGTGGAAACAGTGACAAAGAATAAGGAAAAGGCTGAGGTACTCACTGCCTTCTTTGCCTCAGTTATTAATGGTAAGACCAATTGTTCGCTTGCTACCAAGCCTGCTGAGCTGAAAGACAGGGACATGGAGTAGGATGGAGCCCTCATAATCCAAGGGAAATAGTGACTTGCTACGCTACCTAGGCACACACAAGTCTATTGGGCCAGATGGGATCTACTCAGGGGGACCGAAGGAGTTGGGGGAGGAGCTCACCAAGCCATTTTCCATATTTATCAGCAGTCCTGGCTCACCGGAGAGGGCTCAGGTGACTGGATGCTAGCAAATGTGATGCCCATCTATAAGAAAGGCCTCAAGGAGGAAGTGGGGAACTACAAGCCTGTCAGTCTGATCTCATGCCAGGGAAGGTTATGGAGTAGATCATCTTGACATGTGGCATGTATAGGACAACCAGGTGATCTGGCCCAGTCAGCATGGGTTTATGAAAGGCAGGTCCTGTTTCACTAACCTGATCTCCTTCCATGACAAGGTGACTAGCTTAGTGGATGATAGAAAGGCTGTGGTTATTGTCTACCTAGACTCTAGTTAAATCTTTGACACTGTTTTCCACAGCATTCTCCTGGAGAAACTGGTTGGTCATGGGTTGGATGGGTGTTCTCTTTGCTAGGTAAAAATCTGGTTGGATGGCCAGGCCCAAAGAGTTGTGAATGCAGTCAACTCTGTTTGGTGTCTGTTCGCAGGTAGTGCTCCTCAGGGCTCAGTATTGGGGCCAGTTCTGTTTAATACCTTTGTCAATGATCTAGATTAGGGTATTGATTGCACTCTCAATAAGTTCGCAGATGACATCAAGTTGGGTAGGATTGTCGATCTGCTTGAGGGTAGGAAGAGGTCTATAGAGGGATCTGGTCAAGCTGGATTGATGGGCTAAGGCCAAATGTATGAGATTCAAGAAGGCTAAGTGTCAGGTCCTGCACTTGGGTCTCAACAACCCCACGCAATGTTACAGGTTAGCGGGAGATTAGTTGGAAAACTGCTTGGTAGAAAAGGACATGGGCTGTTGGTCAACAGTTGGCTGAATACAAGCCGGCAGTTTGTGCAGGTGGCCAAGAAGACCAACGGCATCCTGGCTTGTATCAGAAATAGTGTGGCCAGCAGGACTATGGAAGGAATCATCCCCTTGTACTTGGCGCTGTTGAGGCCACACTTTGAATACTATGTTCAGTTTTGGGCTACTCACTACAAAAAAGACATTGAGATGCTGGACCCTGTTCAAAGAAGGGCAACAAAGCTGTTGAAGGGTCTAGTGCACAACTTGTATGAGGAGCGGCTGAGGAAACTGGGGTTGTTTAGCCTGGAGAAAAGGAGGCTGAGGGGAGACCTTATTGCTCTCTACAACTGCCTGAAAGGAGGTTGTAGTGAGGTCAAGGTCAGCCTCTTTTCCCAGGTAACAAGTGATAGGACTAGAAGAAATGTCCTCACATTGCACTAGGGGAGGTTTAGATTGGATATTAGGAAAAAAATTTTCACTGAAAAGGTTGTCAAGAATTGGAACAGGCTGCTGGGGGTAGCGAATCATTTTGTATTGGTGAAATGTGAAATTCTGAATACTCAAGTAATTTAAATATGAAAAAGGTAATGAATTGAAAAAACAATCACAGTGTCACAGATTCAATGACTTACATAAGAAGTGGAGGAACATCAGGAAAATATTTTAGAGAAGTAAATTTGGCTCAAAGATTAGGGTAAACTCTTGCCATGAGGTGTAACTGCAACGAATGGCTCTTAAAGATCTTTGCCCAAGGCAAAGTACCTTGAGGAATATATTAAAAACTGACAAGTGTGTCTTTAAATGATGAATGACAGTTGAAGAGCATTTTCATTTGCCTAAATGACCCACATAAGTGAAAGAGGATCACCTGCCTATGAACTTTCAGAGTCTGTTATCCCAGTGATCATCTGGACATTAGATATAGCGACATATAAATGACACATTGGGTAGCAGTGATTTGGACGGTACTTTGACTTTATTTTTGTATCTAATTATTTCTGTTGGAACTTTGCTGTGATGACTGTTATGATATCTGCACATTAGCTTACTGAGCACCAATAGAGCACTTGGTTACAGGCTAAGCCAGAGCCTGTTGGAAATCAATGTTATTCTTTCCCTTCTCTTTGAAGTCTTTGGGTCAGACCATTCCTTTGCGTGCAGCACAGAAAATAATGACAGCATGTTTGTTTTGAGTGCTAAAAAAGAGTTGAATATGGTTGTGTTTAATAACTTTATTAATAGTAACATTTCCTTTACATAAATTTTAGCTCAGTGGAGAGTATTTGTAGGAAGATGGAAGTTTTTATTAGAGCTAGGATAAGCACTAGCTTTATCTTCAAATAAATGTTAAGGCTGTTCTGATAAATGGTGGTTGTAAATGTCCTTCTCCCTTCATCTCCAAGATCATATAGTTGAAGAGTAACAGGATAGTGAAATAATGTATGTAATTTTGGTCCATGCATCCTCAGTAAATTATGTGAAGGTCTCAGCAGTCATTTTTCTAAACAAAATTTTCCCATTACATACTATGCCTTTGATTGCACATAAACGGCATGTGAACAAGTAGCAGTTGTTTGTCATTGTGAAGTGAATGGTGGAGATTTCGTTTTAATCCTGAACATTCATATCTTTTTCTAGAAATGTCTTCCTGTGTTTGGCATGGATTTACCTCTTCAGGCAAAAAGAGTGTCTCCTTGTATCATACTGCAACACTTATCACTTGAAAAAACATTTACAGTTTTAAAGAAAATTAGAAAAAAGACTGAACGTGAGGCTTTGGTATCCTCTCAGCTATCGAATGAAGAAGAAACAGTTTCTTTCTCAGGGTAATGATATATGGTATATATGTAGTGATGTATTAAGTAATGATGTACTACTCAATATAAAATATGTTGCTTTTATTTCCTCTCTCATAATAGAGGTTTCTAAAGGAAATGGATCTTCTCCCAGTGCCTTTATACTGTTAATATATTTCTTTCAAATTCACACAATATATAGTTACTATCATGCAAAGGCTGATTTTTGCTGTTATTCTCAATTGATCACTTTATAATCAAACACAAGGAAGTCATATTCTGTCCCTCTGTTAAAATGCTAATAAGAAATGTTAGAAACTGTTAAAATTCTTCCCTGCTTTGAATTTCATCCGAGTGGAAAAGTAAAGCTGTGGCTTTACAGTTGAAATTATAATTATTTTGAATCTAACTACCTGATTAAAAGCTACATGTAGCATACAAGTGCTCTATTCACATCACTTTTTCAGGGATATTTTGTTTCTTAGTACTGTTTGCTCCTTTACTATACAGTAAATAATTGACTCACTACTAGCATAATCTATGTTGTAACCAATCTCCTCCGATGCTGTGTACTTCATCTTAATCATTGGGTAATCCCATTTATTTATATTCCCATTTTTAGAAAAATACTTTCAAACTGTAGTACTAATGAAGATGCCATGCAGCTATCATAGGAGTCTCAGGATCATGATACTTAGGAGGACATGGGTGTGCTTTTCCATTTATGCTTGTCAAAACTAAACAAACAAACAAACACCCCCTCCCCAAGCCCTTCAACATTTAATTTGTGGATGCATCACTCAGTCTTCTCTGCACCATGTAGCTGTGGCTCAGTGCCAGCCCCACACATGCGAGCCCCTCCATGTGAGGTTGCTGGGTTGTGGTGATGTGGTTAAGATAAACTGAGTCACAGCAGCAGCATTAACTATAGGCACACAAGTGTCTGTACCATTTCCTTGTTAACTCGCTCCTTCAATTTTTCTGTGTAATGCATCTTCTAGGACTCTTCTGAATAATGCTATGTATGTGCAGGTGACAGCATAGCCAGGGACTGTGCACGGAGACACATTTTCTGAAAAAGAGAACATGTTCTTTGTTTACAAATGAAATAATGTGAATAAACCACATTTATTCATAGTGATTCAATTGCAGAAGGGGCTTCCATGCCTAGGGATGTGGCAAGCATAGTTTTTTATGATAGAAGTTTTTCCTTTCAATAGGAAGATGCAAGGCGAACAAAGGGAGAAGTGTGCAACTTCAAAATCCATATAGAGCTTACCTCCTCAATAAAACTATTCCAAGGCATGAGAATAACTACATTGTGGATTGACTTTTCTTTTCTCAAGTAGGTACCTGAAGATATGAAAAAGTGTCTTCATCATTCTCTGCTGGGCTTTACCTGGGCTTTACTCTGTAAGATCTGGGTTTTTTTCAGCAGCTGATTTAGCGTGCCAAGATCCCAGGATGATGATCCATGGGCATTTTGCAGAAATCTGGGGGACCATTGTTGTCAGGCAGGGGAGACTAGAAAGGAAGAAGCTAGCTTCAAGGTTTGTGGAGATGTTTGTCTTTCAGGATGCCTGCACTGCAATAGTTTCCTTAGCCTGAGGATGCCCAGACAAGCTTTAGGCTCTTCTAGCAGTCTCTTGTTAGGCTCTTCTAGTAGTCTCTTGTAGCAGACTGTGTTGGGTCTGTGTGGCGGGGCTTTGGTAGCAGTGGAGGGGGCTACATGGGTGGGTGGCCCCTGTAAGCAGCTGCTCAAAACTCCCCCAGCTTCAAGATGGCCCCACCTTGGGCTAAGGCTGGGCCATTTAGGGACAGTACCAGGATACAAAGTAACAGTAGTTGAGACCCATAGCAGAGGGAGAAGGGGGATGTGATAGAAATACCTATGCAGATACCTGGAGTCAGTGAGGAAGGAGGGGGAGGAGGCGGCTGAAGCAGAGATTTCCCTGCAGCCAGCGGAGAGACGGTAGGCTGTGCCTAGACTGTGGTGGAGCAGCCCGTAAAGGACCACGGCAAGACAGAGATGGACCAGCAGCCTGTGGAGGACCCCACGCCAGGGGAGGTGCCTGCTCCCGAAGCAGACTGTGACTCTGGGCAGCCCGTGCTGGGTCAGTGCATTCCTGAGGGACTGCACCACAGGAGAATGACTCCCACCAGAGGGGTTTATGAGGGACCGTCTGCCATGGCGGGGACCCCGTGCTGGAGCAGGGAAAGCGTGTGAGGAGCCCTCCCCGCCTGAGGAAGAAGGAGCAGCAGAGACAATCTTTGCTGAACTGACTGCACCCCGCATTCCCTGTCCCCCTGCACCGCTGAGGGGGGAGGAGGGAGAGACATCGGGAGCAAGGGGACTCGAGCCCGGGAATGAGGGAAGGGTGGGGGAAGGGGTTTGTTTTTAAGATCTGGCTTTCACATCTCCTTATCCTACTGTGTTTTGATTGATGACTGATTAAATTGATTTTTTTTTCCCCAAGATGAGTGTGTTTTCTGACTATGACCATAATTAGTGAGTGAACTGTCCCTGTCCTTGCCTCGACCCACCAGGTTTCATTGCATTTTCTCCTCATCCCACTGGGGAGGGAAGAATGAGTGAGTGGTTGTGGGGGTCTTTGCTGACAGCTGGGCCTAAACAGTGACACAGACCTAGCACGAGTTCAGCCTAGTTTACTCTGCTTCTTGACTTCGGTGACAGCCATACAGACAGACTCATTATTTGTGTGTTTAAAGGAATTGGATAGCTGAGATGAAAAGGCTGGGGGTTTTATGCTCTTCAGTGTAATGTGATCTAGCCAAATGTGGTGTTACTATGATTTTTCCCTAGATGAGGGCTCTGACTCTCTGCATAAAGCTTACGTTACCAAAAATGTGTTGAGCTGTATGATCTTCATTGTCTAGATATCTCAAGGATTTAATTTGACAGCAGCAAAAATCAGTTATGGTACACTGCATGGATCACTGAGTGGATTTGATCTCAAACTCTATTCAAAGCTAAACTTCTCATACTGGGTATCTCCCTGCCATGAAGGGCAGTACTGCCCCTGATACTACAGACAGACATGTGATGGGCTAACTTATACCTTGGATGTTGCTGTAATTATGATCCCATGGCAGAAGAGTTGTAAGGTGGCAATGATGGTGAGACCTGATTATTGCTACTGATGTAAAGCTTCTCATCATGCTTTATCAGCTGCCCAGGGATCTTCGTAAAATAAATACCTAGAAGGGATGGCAGTTTTATTTCAGCAGCATTGCCCAAACAAAGCAATTCTGTGGTAATTTGTGCACAGTTGCTACAAATATAAGCTTTTTGTTCTATTCCTAATCAACGCAGATATATTAAAAACCCCATTCTTTCCGTTTGACTTAATTTCACAGTANGCTGGAGCAGGGAAAGCGTGTGAGGAGCCCTCCCCGCCTGAGGAAGAAGGAGCAGCAGAGACAATCTTTGCTGAACTGACTGCACCCCGCATTCCCTGTCCCCCTGCACCGCTGAGGGGGGAGGAGGGAGAGACATCGGGAGCAAGGGGACTCGAGCCCGGGAATGAGGGAAGGGTGGGGGAAGGGGTTTGTTTTTAAGATCTGGCTTTCACATCTCCTTATCCTACTGTGTTTTGATTGATGACTGATTAAATTGATTTTTTTTTCCCCAAGATGAGTGTGTTTTCTGACTATGACCATAATTAGTGAGTGAACTGTCCCTGTCCTTGCCTCGACCCACCAGGTTTCATTGCATTTTCTCCTCATCCCACTGGGGAGGGAAGAATGAGTGAGTGGTTGTGGGGGTCTTTGCTGACAGCTGGGCCTAAACAGTGACACAGACCTAGCACGAGTTCAGCCTAGTTTACTCTGCTTCTTGACTTCGGTGACAGCCATACAGACAGACTCATTATTTGTGTGTTTAAAGGAATTGGATAGCTGAGATGAAAAGGCTGGGGGTTTTATGCTCTTCAGTGTAATGTGATCTAGCCAAATGTGGTGTTACTATGATTTTTCCCTAGATGAGGGCTCTGACTCTCTGCATAAAGCTTACGTTACCAAAAATGTGTTGAGCTGTATGATCTTCATTGTCTAGATATCTCAAGGATTTAATTTGACAGCAGCAAAAATCAGTTATGGTACACTGCATGGATCACTGAGTGGATTTGATCTCAAACTCTATTCAAAGCTAAACTTCTCATACTGGGTATCTCCCTGCCATGAAGGGCAGTACTGCCCCTGATACTACAGACAGACATGTGATGGGCTAACTTATACCTTGGATGTTGCTGTAATTATGATCCCATGGCAGAAGAGTTGTAAGGTGGCAATGATGGTGAGACCTGATTATTGCTACTGATGTAAAGCTTCTCATCATGCTTTATCAGCTGCCCAGGGATCTTCGTAAAATAAATACCTAGAAGGGATGGCAGTTTTATTTCAGCAGCATTGCCCAAACAAAGCAATTCTGTGGTAATTTGTGCACAGTTGCTACAAATATAAGCTTTTTGTTCTATTCCTAATCAACGCAGATATATTAAAAACCCCATTCTTTCCGTTTGACTTAATTTCACAGTATTTCTGTGTCTCCATCAGTACTTTCTTCGAACTGTTAGGTTAAACTGGAGATATTACAACTTAAAAAGACAGGGTGCATAGAGTGGGCATTTTGTCCTTTCTATCCAAAAGTCAAGATTTTATCCAAAAGTAAGATTCAGCAAGACTGTGTGTTTTTCAGTAGGCATGAGGGAGAATATGAGAAAGAATTTATTATTTTCTAGTAACTTTTTCAGCCTTGGGCTTTTCAGTTCCTGATCAGCTTGTGTGTTTGTGCCTGTGTGCATGAATTAATAGCTTGAAAGCAGGTAAAGGAGGAGAGTCCCACAGTCTTCAGCTCTTTCTTTCTCAACATCTTGTTTCTCTGTGAGTGATTGAATCCTCAAACATAGATTCAGCTGTTTTAAACTGAAAATTCTTTGTTCTGGACCTCTCTCTACTGTCCAAATGACAATGCAGCTGGTTAAATACTTTTTTTTTCCCTTTCTCTTTGTTTAGTTGTTAGTATTCTAGGGGTAAAACAACATTCATCTCCCTCTGACTTCTCCACTGCCACATTTTTTTCCTCTGTCCTTGTGAAATACCACCACAGTGTGTGCTAGTCAGGCTGATAAATGTGCAAACTCTTCAACTGATACCTTCTCTCAATTGTTACTTCTCTGGTCTGTCCAGATCTTGTCATACAACATCTCTAAGCCATGGCCTTTCCTATTTATTTATGCAGCTAAGACTCTTTTCTGGGATCGCAATTTATGGCTTGGTTGCTGCAAAAGCCTTTCTCCATCCTTGAGTAGAAGAAAGATGCAGTCTTGCTTCCTATGCATCTATTCTCAATGTAAATAAAATTTCCTTAGCCTATTATTTCCATCATGTCATCTGTCTAGCTTAATTCAGCCCCTGACTCTTGCTCTCTGTCATATCAAATATAAGTGTTCTCCTTACTTATACAGCCCTTAAAGCTTACCTATCATCTCTGATTTTTCATACAATTAAATATTTTTATAGATAATCCAGTATTCACCTGGCTGTGATGATAGCTTGTTCAGATTCCTAAGTAGGGAAGGATAATTACATAACTCAGTTTTAGTCCTGCAATGTGAAGGGCAAGCTAGCTTTATCTGAGCAGTACAGGCAGAAAGTTTTGAAAGAAAATGCGTAACTCTTACCTTGGCTTCAGTAGGGCTGAGTAGATAGATAGGGATATGGTGAATCAGCCTACATAGAAGAAGACCTCTATCAGAGCTTCCTCACAAAAAATTCTTTACTTTCTTGATTTATCTAATTTATTAATCTCTCAGCCAAGCTGTAAAACATATTCCTTTTGCTGCAATTTTGGGTAAAAGGTGAAGAACTCCAGTACTATTTTAATATCTTCCTGTTAACTACTGGAAAACTAGTATCTTGGGAAAACAGTGTTAAGTATGGACAAGATGAGTTCATGCTACTTTAGATATTTTTGATTGATAGTTGCATGCTAAGAATACTGCATGAGTACTTGCATGCTGAACACAATATTACTGATCAAAGAAATAACAGATGAAATAACAAATCTGAATTTATTTTGATGATGAAAAACTTGAAGTGCAGTATTAGTAATTAGTTGTAGTCACTTCTTTCTTTGCTCTAGAAAATAAAATTAAACCAGTGTGAATGAGATCCAGCTGCAATTCAGCGTGACCTGAACAGGATGGAGGGCTGGGCAGAGAGGAACCTGATGAAGTTCAATAAGGGCAAGTGTAGGGTCCTGCACCTGGGGAGGAATAACCCCATCCACCAGTACAGGTTGGGGGTTGACCTGCTGGAGAGCAGCTCTGCGGAGAAGGACCTGGGGAGTGCTGGTCAATAACCGGTTAGCCATGAGCCAGCATGTACCCTTGTGGCCAGGAAGGCTAGTGGCATCCTTGGGTGCATTAAGAAGAGTGTGGCCAGCAGGTCGAGGGAGGTGATCCTCCCCCTCTACTCTGCCCCAGTGAGGCCACATCCGGAGTGCTGTGTCCACTTCTGGGCTCCCCAGTTCAAGAGAGATGGGGAACTACTGGAGAGAGCCCAGCAGATAATGGAAGATGACGAGGGGACTAGAGCATCTCTGTTATGAAGAAAGGCTGAGAAAGCTGGGTGTGTTTTGCCTGGAGAAGAGAAGACTGAGAGGGGATCTCGTCAATGCTTACTATACCTAAAGGGCGGGTGTCAAGAGGATGGGGCCAGGCTCTTTTCGGTGCTGCCCAGTGATGGGACAAGAGGCAACAGGCACAGACTGGAACATAGAAAGTTCCCCCTGAACATGATGAAGAACTTCTTTACTGTGAGGGTGACAGAGCACTGGCTTGAAGGAGGTGCTGGCTTAAGAGGACAAGTCCGAAACCTCAGTTTTTACAAAGTTGAACACAAAACCAAAACATTGACAGGAAGATGTCAGGAAGATGGGATGACATGTTAGCCTGCTTGAAGGAAAAGAGTTTCTCAGAAGTGAGTGGTGTTTACAAGCCATCTACATACAGACAGGAGCTCACGTGATGCCTCAGTCCTTGCTGAACCCGAGTTCTGTGCTCTGACCCGTTTTCCATAGGATTGAGTACGTGGGAGCCTAGGGCCCGCTGGGAATCAATAGGCATTTCCTGATTTGCTTTACTAAATTTGGTACAAAAAAAGGAAAGATCAAACTGCACTTCACAGGCACTCCATTCAACATGTTTACAAATTCACAAGTTAACATTTTCCAGTATTTTCCTATTTCTCCATGCACTTTGCCACATTTGAAAAATGTTTATGTTTGGAATGGTCCAAAACAGGGGTGGCAAGAAGTCCGGAGAGAGCATTTGCCCTCTTGTCAAAACAAGTCATACCGAAATAATATTGAAAGGATGCACATGTTTAACAAGTAAGGAACTTGTTTTCAGAGAACAAGCCACTTGTGTAGGTAGAACATGAGATGTAATTAGAAGAAGAGCAAGCAAAAGCAAAGTGTTTGCACATTCTTGCATGACGAGATTATTTTAGTTTATTCTGGTCCCTTCCAAAGAGTTTGTATCCTTTGAACCACTTTTGATCTAGAATAAAACCAGACCATCTCCAAAGAATCATAGCTGAAATACTCTCTCTCCAAATATTACTTATGATGTGTTGGTTCTTAAATTTTATATACTGTATGAGCAAAAAAGCCAAACTAAGCTTCATTCAAGTGTGCCTTCCCTCCAAAACACTAACATAATTCATATGGATTTTTCTCTCTCCCCACAAATGCGTAGCTCAAGACGAAACTCTGTTACAATGTTGCTTACTTATGATACTGCGAGAAACTGGTTTTCTCCTCATTTCCTAGCCACACTTCTCCAATTTTGAACAATACATTACTGTTGAAAGTTGCTCGTGTATGGACATCTCCTGCCTCAGCTTGTTTTGTTCCTGCTGATAATGGCTTTGGTCTTGTGACTGCAAAGCAAGAGGGGAAGAAGATCAGCCTCGTGTAACAAAAGCGATGATTGATTGTCCACTATGTTTTCCCCTTCCTAAAAATTACCTTCTCTCAAGACTGATGAAGGAAAACAGTAAGGCTTGGCTCCATCTACAGCCAGCTTCCTTTGAACTCTAGGACGGATCTTGCCACAGTGGTCTAATACAGAACTTACAGCAACTGCTGTCTCTCCAAAGTGAGGTTCATGACAATTCTGATGAAGGAAAAGTGTAATGCCAAAAGTTAACTAATTACAAGAAGTTCATTGCACAGAACTCTCTGTGCTATTTCTCGTTAGTGAATACATTTCCTCTACTGATATAGCAAAACGCATCCACTGCACAGAACATCAGCAAGTTCTACCTATCACGGCAGGACTTTTATTGACTACTGTAAAAAACATTAGTAACACCTAACAGAAACTTGCACAATCGACAGAACTTTGACGCTTATCATAAGATTAGCCCCACTGACTGATTCAACAGTAGTGCTGGGATATAGTTGGCACGCTGCAGACGGTGGACTAAAAGAAATTCATGATTCTGAACATCATCATCAGTCTGTAAAAATGTCTCCAAAGACTCCCATGAGAAATAACACATTTTAAAAATCTCTTATGATTCTGCTGCTTCTGTTTTCACAGGCATGATGAAGACTTTTTCTTCCCAAATTTACTTGTTTGGTGTCTGTGAAAGATATCTGCAGTAAGTCTTTCATTAGTCCCATCTCCTGACAGATCTCATACATGCAGCTCTTCCAAGTTTAACTTAGTGGAGTGTTCCTGCAAGAGCCCCCAAGCCTCCACCATGCACCTGCAATTAATTTTTTTGAGATGTAAAGGAATATTAATGGTATCACAAAAAGATGCCCCAAAATTATTGTCTTCAAAGTTTAAGGGAAATCTAGGGGATCGTGGTTTCTGTTATTGGTTCTCCATCTTTCACAATATTTGAATGCCAATCTGGTGGGATATATTTCTTTACCTATTGGACACCAACACAGTAACGAAAAGCTGCACTTCACTAGTTCTTGACATTGACGGCTTCATCATCTGCACGCATCTGAGGGCTTGCCTATGCTCTCCTTGGCACATGAGAGATCGAATAATTCTCATATGTTTCTATGACACAGATTTACTGGTGGCTGGATGAAAGAGCAGGGCCAGTGAATTCTGTAGAAGTTAGAGACCAGCTATATTATTGTATGTATGTATATCAATACATACAAACACGCATACAACAAAAATATTCAAAAGTATCTTCAGTAAGGGTGAACATCTGTAAATAAACTTACCTGGTCAACTAATGAAATACTTGATACCGGACAGGTAAATCAAAATCTGTAAGTATTTGCAGAAAAAAAAAAAATCAGTTAGCCATACAGGAGAAAGTGAGCCTTTTAAAATGAGTAATGCACACTCTTCTAGGTTGATCAAATCTCTGCACACAAACACTGCATTTTATAAACACATTACTAAATCTTAAGTTCTTCTCCCAGACAAACAGATTATATTAGCGTGACAGGCAAAGAACAACCTTCAGCATCAGAAAGAACATGAATTAGGTTGAAAAGTCACTTTTGCAGTCCTCCATCTCAAATCCTGCTGCTGTGATTGTAGCTTTAATATTTAAAGTGCCTAAACCACTGGTTTTGAGAAAGTGCTCAACTGGTTTGCTGAAAGAGACCTAAACAGATGCTTTGAAAATTCAAATATCTAGCATTATTAAAATTGATTTCTTCTTTGTTTTCACCAGTTTCCTGTCAAAATAATTTAAACAAAATTTCAAATAATGATTTATTACTGAAGATGTCGTAGCAGTATGACAAAAAAGCTTCTACTGTTTTAGCACCCGATATTAGCTAAGCACCAATTTTTAGAAATCTGTTTATGGATTACAGCTTTGTACTGCAGTGTATGTCTAACCAAACTGTAACATACTCACTTCATAATCGTTGTGATCTAGAAGCCAAAAGCCTTCACTAAGCTTCACAAGACCCCAAGGGATAGCAAAGGCAGCTGTGAAGGAGTTGATTAAAGTTTCTGCCATATTTGGAAAGGAACGCATGATATCTAGCAGGAAGTAAATTGTCTGATATCAAGTATCTAATTACGGCTGATGATAAATTTGTAAGACCCCAAACTGATCACATTACATTTAGAAATACATAGTGGAATAAGACTATAAAAGTGGTAGGAGGCAGAAAATACTAATGCATTTGTCCTGCCATTTTAAGCTATTATAACCTCAAGGCAGTCAGTCCCTAACAACAAAATTGCATTCCAAATAAATAACCAGAAAGAAATACTCTTTGACTTCTGTAAGGCATTCAAGACGGTTAACTTCAGATTAAAGATTGCTTGTGTTAGTGACGACTTTAAGGTGAGATGGAACAGGGTGATCTGGCACCTAACATGCTTCTGTTACATACTCCAGCTCCCTCTTTAGCCAATGGAGCTAATAGATGGACACTGAAGACGTTTGAACATCCAATGCTTAATTATTAAAGCAAACAAATTCTGCAGCTGGCTTTTTCCTCATGTCCAGAGTATATAAAACAATGTAAATTATGGTGTCCCTACATTACCATTTAGCTCTGAACGATTAAAGCTGGATTTTAAACAGTGTTTTTCTGACATCCGTTTGTAGGGGCATATGCTAATAAGACAGCTCTGGGGTACAGCAGTTTTCAAACCCCTTGCTCTCTAGGCTCCCTTCTCGCAACCAAAGACAAAAGCAATTCTGTGTATTTCAGCAACTTAAAACATCTACTGGTAGCCGCAGTATTTGAGTTACTCAGCAAGTGGAGTTACTTACCAAATAATAAAATGTTACAGCATTCTCAAGTTATTGACATGCCTCTGGAAGATAAATGTTATCTAATTCATCCGCTGATGCCAAGAAGAGAAACACTGATGTGGTATGAGGGAAGAGTGAGATACACAATATGCTGAGAAACTGCACCACACTGAGTAAATCCTAAGCAGGCAGCAAGAGCTCTGAGATGAGTGATGACATCAGCTTTTGGGAAACCTGTCAAAGGGAGAAGAGCAAGTGATTATAAATATATTGCTTGCTTTAATGGTTTTGCTGCAAAGAGAATTATGTTTGGAATGTACAGGGAGAATGGTCTTTTCTTCTAAGTCTTTGTCTGCCCTGTCCTTCAGTCTTTACCTTGTGAGTATATCTCCTTAGGCTCTCAGCTCCTTTAGTCTTTTGGCCTGTAAGGCTACTTAATCCTCTCGTCTGCTTTGTCTTGGGGAGAAAGTCCATACCCTTCACAGGTGAGTGCAGACTGGCTGTGCACACAATGTTCTCTGACCACAAAGCAAGAATGGGAAAGCTTCTGAAGAGCCACTTGGCTGCTATTTGCAATAGGAATAACTTCTACAAAGTTGTTCGCCTTCACTAGAGGAAGGATTCCCTTTTCCTTCCCAGTGAAGGAAGGTGAAGCTTCATTATTCAGGCCAGGCTCAGAGCAAAAGTTTTCTCCCAGGGCCCGAACACTCCTGCTGCCCATCTTTCTTTCTAGTATAGACCTGGAAGATTCCATCACGATGAAATCTGAGCAGCTGTTAGAGACTGACTTTATCTGCCTTACATTTCAGAAATAAAATTCATCCTTGGAATATTTATGTGAAAGTGCTCTAGCTGGAATTGCACCCTTGTTATGCCAAGGCAAAGATGGTTTAAAGCGTACCATAATTTTAGTTAAATAAATTCCTCCCTATCTCGACTTAGAAATTGAAGTTCTTTCTTTTTGAGTGCCTGTCTTTATACCACCTTAATTTGCAGAGAGCTGCAGTTGTACTTTGTTAGTATTCATCCTCACCTGTTCTTCCCGTTGTGAAGATACATGTTGCTGTATTGCTTGTGTTAGTGACGACTTTAAGGTGAGATGGAACAGGGTGATCTGGCACCTGATCTAGTTTATCTGGTATAGTGTGAACAAGCTGGAAAGGAGAACTGGTGCCCATCAGCCAGACAGCAACATTATTTTCCAAGAGGTGAAAAATAAATTCTTTCTCGTTGGTCCCAAAGAATCTGCCAAGTTAAAAAATGTGTGTGCTTATTATTAAAATAATTACAACTCCGGACTTGATTACCTGCTTTGTAATTACATAGCCTACTACTGCATACAGTGAATCTGTCACAGGCTGCAGCAGGACTAACTGACCTATTGGACTGGGAAAAAAAATCATGATGTTTAATTTCCTTCTGCTTTTCATGTGGCTTTAATTGCCATAGGTAAAACTCCCTGATCTTACTTGGTAACATTAATATATCGGATTGTATTTAATTGGTATAACATGACATCCACTCAGGAGAGAGTCTTGTTTAAATTTGAAGTGTATAAGCACTAAAAATATGTGGAATTGATTAGTATAATAAAAAGCTTAAATCTGAAACTCTGCAAGTACTGGACAATGTACCAGCAGAAACAATCATGCCTCAGCAAGCAAACAGCCTGGGGAGATACTTTAGCATCATCTCATTTCTATTCCTGTTTATTGGCTTATGTAGGTACAACTCCACTGGCTACAGGAAGACGCAGATTCCCTTTGTTAGGGGTGGTTTCTTTCAGCTCAAAATTTTCACACACGAAAGTACCATTACTTTAGAACTACTTTAAAGCAGTGGTCCCAAGGTAGCATTGCTTGAAGCAGAGCACAGCATGTTGAGCTGCAATTTTGGCCCTCTTACTGGCATATTATGTCATACTGGGCAATTCATTTAGCCTTCCTACTCCTCTTTTCCCCTCTTTAATAGAGGTTTTATGACCTTTTCCAGAGTGCAAACTATAGCAAAGATATCTGCGTAGTATCTTAGGTAGAAGCTTAGAGCAGACCCCAGTATTTGCACAGATCCAACACAACATGACTTGAGGTCTGTGTACCGCTAATACCACTGCATATGTTCTGTAGGTTTCACCCAAAATCGTATTTGCATCCTCCACCAAAAGCCAAAAAGTCCTTCACATGGGCATCTGAGAAGTCAGGCTTGATTTG
>VZSC01000115.1:0-14341 GCA_013398225.1 Steatornis caripensis | reverse complement strand
AAGGATGGAGGGATGCTCGCATGGGGATGGAGGGACGCTTGCATGGGGNAAGGATGGAGGGATGCTCGCACGGGGATGGAGGGATGCTGGCATGGGGATGGAGGGACACTCACAACGGGATGGAGGGATGCTGGCGTGGGGACGGAGGGATGCTCGCGCGAGGACGGAGGGATGTTCGCACAAGGATGGAGGGATGCTCGCATGGGGATGGAGGGACGCTTGCATGGGGATGGGGTGCAGGGATGCTCCTGCCCTGGGGACGCCCGGGATGGACCAACTCCTGCGCTTTGTTACTCCGAGCTGACGATCCTGAGAGCCCTTCCCTCGGCTTTTCCCACCCGTAAAGGCAAACAGCACCCGGCGACACATGCAACAGATTGAGCTTTAGGGTCTGGTAGCCAGAGATTAAAAATCAAATACAATAAAATAAAGGAAGGAGGAGGCAACGTCGGGCTGCTCTGCGAGGGGTGGGATGGGGAGACGGGTGCGTACCCGGGAGGAAGGGCTGGCGGCCGGCGGGACCGACCGCAGCGCAAAGCCACCTGAGCCCTGCTGCGTCCTGATAAAACAACAGCTCAGCACAAATGAATTGCCAAAGCGCAAATTAAATAACAATTAATATTATTAAAATCCCATGAGCACAGAAAATACTGGGGAAAATTAAATAATGAGTGTTTTCTTTTTTTCCGGATTAGATTTTTCTCTGTGAAAATAAAGAACGGTTTCACGGGCAGCTCCAGCAGAAGTGGATTATCCCATAATTACAACCACGGCTCAGGGCTGCGGCCGAGCCCAAACACCCGGCACGTACGTCCCACCACCAGACCGGCCACGGAGAAAGGGGGGAGAGGCAGGAAAATTAATACCCCTCTCCAGCAAACTGACCGTTCTCACAGCGGGTGACCCCACGGTCTTCGCAAGCGGGCGCTGGGGGTCTTCACGCCCCGCGGCACGTGGGGACGGGCAGTGCTCCCCGGCTCCTCGCCGCCACCTCTGCCGTCCCCTCGTCCTCCGGGAACCGCCTTAAAACCCTTTGGGAAACGGATGGAGCTGTGCATGGTGTTGGCACCCAGTAGAGCGGCTCAGCGCCGGGTGTGGGAGCCGCGCCGCGTTGCCCCGTGCCCTCATTTCGGATGACGCTCACCCCCGCGCAGAGGGGGAGATGCAGGATGATGCTGAGCGCGTACAACACACCCTCCACGGTCACCGCATCCCACCGCTGCCTCAGTTTCCCTGGCTGCAAAAGGGAAATCGCTGGCCCCGATACCTTACAGGGATAACAGCAGGATAAGTTCACATTTCCGCCAGCGCCCCGGCGCTCTGCGGCCTCCATATTTATCATTGCCGAACACGCCTCGACCCCTTGCTGCCGGCCACGACCCCGCTCGCCGGCCACAGCCGTGCCCGCGGGGACCCGCGGCCGCCCCCGAGGCCGTGCGGGAGGACGGGGGTCCCGGGAGCGGGTCGGCGGCGTGGGATGGTGGTGATGGCAGCCGGTGGCCACGGGGAGACGGTGACACACTGCTCTCCGGGGACCGCGCTCGCGGGGACGGTAATTGAATCTCGGCGCTTATATTCAGCCGGAGCCGGCGCGGTGATTAAGTTAACTGGAAATGCCATTTCCGTATTGTTCAAACTCTTAAGTGCCCCAAGCTTCTTATCATTTGCTGCCGGTCCCCTCTGCTCCTTCGCTCCGACCTCGCCTCCCCTCGGGCATTGGGGTCAGGCTGCGGCGGCCCCCAGGGTCACCGAAAGAAATTAATCCCGGAGGCCCTTGGGAGCTGGGCTGGTGCGGAGATTGCAAAGGCTGGGGGGGAAGAAGAGCTCTCCTCCTCACTTGGGGAAAAATAAAAGCACTTCAGGAGCGGCGGGAGCCGCTGTGCCCATCTCCACCCCCGGGGAGGCAACGCCAGCCCACCCACCACATCCATTTACGCGCCGCGATTCACCCTCGGCATTTTGAATTTGCTGTTCCCAAGTCACAAATATCCAAAAGTGCAGCCGGGGCCTTTCCCCCATCCCGATGCGCCGCCACCACCACCTGTTGATCTCCCCCCAGACACTGCTTCTGTCGAAAACGTTGAAGATAAGGCCCCCCCCCGCTTAGAATCTGCTGATTAGTCAGGTGCGTACGGGGGGCACAGATTAACCGAGCCCAGTAGCAGCGTGGCGCTGAGGAACAGGATCTCGCACAGTATATCTCTGCCTCGAGACAAAAAAAACACAGAATGAATGATTGCCTGGTGCGTTAACGGCCGTAAAGACTGCTTAGCGTTGCCAAATCCGAAGTGAAACTCGGGGACAGGTAATTCCAGCTAGGGGAGATGGCGACCGCCGGCTCAAAGACCCCCCACTCAAGAAACCCTCCGACTCAAAAGGCCGAGGAGGTAGAAGTCTTACACATGACACGGAGCACGCGCGTTGATTCGCGTGGCAGGCGGAGACCCTTTAACCAATCGCTTGGAGCTGTGTCTATCAATGAATCGAATACGTGAAGGTCTCGTGTATAGACACGCGACGCGGGGGGACCTCNGGAGATGGCGACCGCCGGCTCAAAGACCCCCCACTCAAGAAACCCTCCGACTCAAAAGGCCGAGGAGGTAGAAGTCTTACACATGACACGGAGCACGCGCGTTGATTCGCGTGGCAGGCGGAGACCCTTTAACCAATCGCTTGGAGCTGTGTCTATCAATGAATCGAATACGTGAAGGTCTCGTGTATAGACACGCGACACGGGGGGACCTCGGCGTGCCGGTCTCGTAGCTGCGCGCCCATGCTTGCGCAAGTACGCGATGGATCAAATACCTCGACCTTGGGCGTCTCTTGGCTCCGCGCACCGGGTGAAAGATCCCACCTTTAGGGACAGCGCTTTGGCAAAACGACCAAGAAATAACCCTCCCCGCTACGAGAACCGCTCTTGCCAGGAACAGGAGGGAAAAGCCGCTCAGCTCAGAACTTCCCTCCCTAATAAAATATTTAATAATAAACTAAGAAGAGAAGCCAACTCGCTGCCTTGGACGTGGTTTTCATTTGGAAGTTAACAGGATTTTTATCCCCATCCAAAATATCTTTGTTCCTTTTTTTTTTTTTTCTTCCCCCTGATGCACGTTTCGTTCTAATACATCCATCCCGTCATGCTAAATAAAATACAAATCGCGTCAACGTAGCCCAACCGGGAGCGATGAACGCCCGTGTCGCGCTCCACTTGCCTCGGGCACGCAGACGCGCACCAGCCACCCTCTCCCAAGGCTCCCGGCCCCCATCACTTGGTTAATCAATACCGGCCGAAAGCTTTAAATAAAATTTTAAATACTCCGCGTGAGCAAACGTCCACGTTAACGCGTTCATTTCCACGACGCCTCGCTGCTTTGAAGCCACGGAAAACCGGGAAGCTTAAATGAAGTCCTATGAAAAGGGCCGGTGCATCATTAGCCCAGGCAGATCCCGGTCGCGGACTGCAGCAATTACCACCCAGCGAAACACTGCAAGCTGTGAAGAGCTTTCATTACCGGGGGCTTTGCAGGTCATTCACCTCTGGCCAATCTTACGCTAAAACGAGCATTTTCTGCGCCGCGGATTCCAGCTTCATTTAAATCCGTAATTGCTTTGATTTCGGTACATATGGAGCACGGGGACTTCATGACTAAGAAATCTATTAGTCAATAAGTTTGCTACTTTGACGGACCTTTAGTCATCTCGCCTCAATTTCTTGCCGGGTCGGGTGATGGATGGAGAGGCTGATTTCCACGGCGGGTGCGATCTGCGCCGGCTCCTCTTCGCTGTAATTACGTTCCCGGGTCACCGAGGGGGAATTCAATCAGGGAGCCGGCCCGCGGGATGCTGCTTCTGCCTCGGAGGCACAATTCCCCGCTGCCGGCAGCGCCGCGTGGCGAATAGCCCTTCCCCAACCCGCAACGAACATTTGACGGTTTTTCGTTGTTTCCCGGGCCGCGCAGGCGTTCGGCGCGGCGCTGCTCGGGCGCGGATCACGCGTGATCCCTCCGGCACGATTTTCCCCTCTCCTGTATCCCCCCACCCCCCAAGCCCCGCCAAACACCAAACAGCTGCCGACAAAATAAAATACGTTTTTATGGTTTGGGTTTGTGGGGGTTTTTTTAATTTATTTCTGTTGAAAGGGGCGCGTTCACCGGGCGCGTGTTAGAAAACGCCTCCTTTTAAGCGCTGCGGCTTGTACCTTGGTATAAAACCCCGGGCGAATTGTGTATCGCAAGGTTATCTATTCCTCCGTGGGTGCTGGCGGAAACAAGAGACAATAGCCTATTCTCCTCCGTACGGGTTCCTACCCAGCCCTGTATCCAAGTGCCTTCCAGGAGTGCATTAAACGATGCGATTAACAGCCGTCACGTGCCCCTTCAGTCTCTCATTCCGTCTCTCCCGGGGGAAGGAGCCGCACGTGCAGGGGAAGGGTTTGTTGTGGTGGCTTTCTCTTCTTTTCCTCCAAAGCGCACGGCGCGCGGAGGGGAAACGCATCTCCGTGGGCAAAGCGCCCTTCGCGGTGCTGGCCGGAGCTGGGGCACCGGGGCCGGGGAGGGGGGCTTGGCACCTTGCAGCCAAACCCCTGTTATTTGGGGTGGCGGACCAAGCGAAAAGCTGGTGCTGGGATGAAAGAGGCTCTCGGGGAAGGTGCGGGGGGACGGAGGAGCCCGCAGCGGCAGCACTAAGCAAAGCCCCAGCTGCCGGCAGCAGCACGAGCTCCCTTGCTTGCTTACACCCAAAAAGGTCGAATCCTGCGTTGAATAATGCCCGTTTCCATTTGTGCCCCGGCAGGAGCCGAGCTCGGAGCCGAGCCCGGTGGCTTTAACCAAAACCCACCCAACCCGCTGCTGGTTCGAGCCCCGCAAACAAACCCGAACCCCAGCACCGTGCCGGTGCAGGGGTGCTGCCTCCGCTCCCCGTCCCGGCAGCGCCCGCGGCAAACCCTCAGCTACCAAAACCCACCGGCTTCACCAGCGCTGACGCGCCGCCGCCGGGCAGCCATGCTCCAGCGCGGTGACGCAAAGCCGGCGGCGGCGCTCCGGCGTTCGAGAAATTCGGAGAGAGGGAGAAAAAAGCAACACCTTGCTCAGCCCCCACCTTGGCGGGGGTCGAGCCCTGCTGGGTTTTTTTGGGGAATGGGGGCGGGGGGGGCGGATAGGATGAAGTAGGATGGTTGGGTCTTATTGCGTCTTAGCGCTGGGACGGCGGGAGGATGGGATGCTGCTCCGGGATGCAGCCGGGATCCTCTTTTAATTGATTTCTCAGGGTTTATTGCCTTCTGGCTTTAATTGCAACACAAACGTTTGCTGATGCAATTGTCACGCGTGTGCGATAAAGCTGTTAGAGGGTGTCATTAGGTCCTATTTCTTCGTTTATTTTCGGGGAAAGGGAGAAGCGTGCATCCTGCACGGATTTCTGGCGATAAAACGTCGCTCTGAGGTGGGTTTCTTTGGGGTGGGGTGGTTTTTTTCGGTTCAATATACTGCAAGCAAAAAAAAAATAATGCCTTACAGCAGCTCGTCTGGGGGTGAAATAATCCACTCAGCGTTCAGATTATCAGCTGATGCGCATTTGCATTAGAATAGGCCAGAAAAGCTCCCGGGATGGAGCAAGATCCCTCCGGATCAGCCGCTGCCCTTGCACAAAACGGCAGCGGATCCTCGCCCTGAACACAAAACCGCTCGTGGGTGCGGGCTCTGACCCCTCGGCGGGGGGCGTTCCTCGGGAAGGGGACCTTGCCGTGGGATTTCCTTACAAAATGTTTAGATTTAGCAATAGCGAGGGGGGAAAAAGCAGAATTGCTGAGTATTGACCGGGGCGGCTCATCTTGAGCCACGGTGCCAAGGCCTGGAGCTGTCCCAAGGGCTCGCACGTGCCCCACGCCGGGACGCCATCGCCATCCTCGCGGCCATGGCCGTCCAAGGAAGGCCCGCGGCATCGCTTCGCTCCGGGTCCGTGCCCGGCTCAGCTTTAATCCACCAACAAATTCCAGAGCAGCGGCCGCATCCAGGCTAAAAACGAAGCCGAAACAAAACGCTCTGTGCGGGGCTGCAAACGCTTGCACAGCAAGGGCCGAATCCTGCACGTGGCCTCGCCGGCAACGGCACCCGAGCCCCGGCAGCCGCCGCAAAACCTGACGCTGCACCTTTCCCGTGGCAGCTGTCAAAATGAAGCTGTCGCCGTGACGGCCTCCTCGGAGCCTCGTTAAAAATGTGACGGCTCCCTTAGGCTACCAGGGGAGACACGGCCAAATTAATGAGGCTGCGACCGAGTTTACGGGTCAGATTAGACTCCTCTTCCCATGGCTGCGCTCGGCATAAACCCGAGAATTGAGCGAAAAGAAGGGAAACCGAGGGTGTGGGACCGCGAGGGGCTCGGGGAGCATGTGCGCTCACCAAAAGAGCAATGCTGTACTTGTCATAATCGGTTAGGCACATGTCAGGCAAGCAGAAAGCGCTCAGCCCCTCCAGTAAGGGAAGGGAATTAAACCCTCTCCTCCTCGCCCCACATCCCCGGGATGTGCCGCGCAGGCAGTGGGTTTGCAAACACATCCTTACAGCTCTCCTACTTAATTTCCCCGTTTAAAAATAAATAAACAGATTTTTTTTTTTTTTTTCCCTTTCCCTCCTTTTCCCTTCCCCCTTCCTTTTCCCAATCTGGAAAGCAACCCACTCCCAGCGAGAAGCTGTGACAGACCGGAGACGTCGTCGGCTCGGAGCCGTTCGGCGAGCGGCGCGTCGCACGCGCGACGACGCAGCGTTCGCATCGACTGTGCCGATGCAGGCGGCTGCCGAAAACGTCGAGCGCCCGCAGCCCCAGCCCAAGCACCGGGGGCTTGGTACCTCTCGAAGGCACGTACAGCGGCCGGCCGGCCACGCTGGGACCATCCAGCGGTAGCGGCTGCTTCCGAAAACCCCAGCCCCTATAGCAGCCCGTATAGACACGCCGCGCCCGGCGGCGAGAGGCTGCCTGTATCCCCTCCATCAGCAGCTTTTGGGGGTGACCGGCGAGCTCGGGGAAGCACCGAGAGCACCCTGTTGGAGGGCAGCTAGTCACTCTCAAACCTTTAAAAGCGAAATAAAGCTCGAAACGATCCTGAAGCAGCCCCTCGAGCCCAAACAGCAGCGAGATTTGGGAGCCGGTCCAAGCTCTGCAGCTTAGGCCCATCTCCAAATATCTCCCAACAAGTTTATTTATGGAAAATAAAATCAGCCCAAGACATTCGCAGCTCAGGAATATTTAATGCTATTTGGTGAGAAAGTGTTTCCAGCAAGGAGGGAACCGCGCAGCTCCCCGAGCCCGGCTCCCGGGCGTCGCACCGGGGATGATGCCGGCACAGACCCACACCAGTCACCCCGGGAGATCGGAACTGGTCTGACAGGATCAAATGCCTCCCTAATTTAGTTTGTACCGATCCTGCTTAATTAATTGGCTCTGAAGGCCCAGCGCTGGGCCGTCTGCTAAGGCGAGCTGTGGGAAGAGCCGGGTGCTGAAGCATCTCCGAGGGGGAGCATCACCCCTGGGTGCCCACCGCAGCACCCACCCACCAGCACCCGAGGACGCGCTGCCCGGGGACCCGACCGCAGACCTATCCCGTTCCCAGCACACCGGGAATGGGAAAGACAATTTCCCTGGTCGGGAAGAGGAGGAAATGGTGGGAGAGCGAGGGACAACCCAGATGATGCTCAGCTACAGAAACACCCCCCCGCCGTGCCGCCCGCTGCCCCTGTCGCAGGCAGCGATGCCGCTGCGTGGAGCTGCGACCGTANCAGATGATGCTCAGCTACAGAAACACCCCCCCGCCGTGCCGCCCGCTGCCCCTGTCTCAGGCAGCGATGCCGCTGCGCGGAGCTGCGACCGTAAAAAAAAAAAACAAACCACAAAGCCACCTCTGCGCCCCAAACGACGGGAAGGGGGACAAACCGCCTGGCCCCAGAGGCAGAGCGGCAGGAGCGAGCGCAGCCCGGGGGGGAGCGCGCCGCTGCCCCTCTGCCTGCCGATACCCCAGGAGCCACGGCCGCCGCGGCGCTGGGGTCACGCCGCCGACACCGAGCCGTCTGCCAGGGCAGCCCCGAGTCAAGGGCAGGCCAGCCGCAGCGGTGACGGGAGTCACTTTAATAGACACCTGCCACCCGACGGGAAGCGTTAATGCGTCCCCCTGCTCCCGTGGGACACGGGCGAGCATCCTCAGCCCGGCGAGGCGGCCGCATCCCTGCTGCTGCCACCGCACGATGGGCTGTCACCTTGGCAAGGGAGGGGGACGCAAACGAGCTGGGGAGCCGCGGAGAGCGCCGGGGCAAGGCCTGGCTTTTACAAACAGCTCGACTATCCCTGGGAGACGTCTCCGAGTCATGCACTAGGTTGGAAATGTCTCCCATTACAATTCTGAGTCATTCGTGACTCAGTGACATTTCTGAAATTAAAAAAGCAGTCGCTGGGCCGGCCCTTTGCTGCCCCGCTCGGCCGCCGCACGAGGGCTACCCAACTTATCTTTAACGCTATTTCCCAAACAAACCAACCCCCCCCAAGGCCCATCACCCCCCGCCCTGGCCCTGCAGCCGCTCAGGATCGCTCCCCTGGGACGGCACGTTTTGCGTTCACACCCGGAGTCTTTTTTTTTTTTTGCTCTTTTGGGGTTTTTTCCCGTGTGGGAAAAGCTGGGATCTGAGCCCAACTCTGCTCCCGGGGGGCAGAGCTGGGTGTTGTGTCCGCCCGCGCCGAGGCGGCAGGAGCAGCCCCAGGGATGTCACGAGCCGGGTGGGGTCTCCTGGAGCACCACGTTCGAACACAAAAAACCCCTTAAAATAAATAAAAGCAACCTGTTGGGTGTTTCCAAGAGCCCAGGACTTTGGCGAAATCGGCGCAGGCAGCAGCACGGCACACGCCGAGGCTCGGCACAAAACCAGGGCTGCGTTGTTGCTGCAAACATCTGCGCGACAACGGGGGTTCCGGGACCCTCAGCCACGGCACGGCCGGGATGGTCGCAGCCTGCTGGCGCCCGGTCCCCAGGCACAGGCCGTTAGGCACGTTTTAATGAAGGCAGCCCAGTTTTACTCAGAGAACGGCCAAACCCAGGGCAGGAAACACTCCGTGAACCGATAACCCCCAACTGCACAATTATTTCCCCCTTCTCCCCACGGTCCCGTTACAGCCTGAGCGCTCCGTTATTAAAGCACTAGATTTTGGAGGAGCTGGGAGGCAGCTGCCCTCGCGAAAGGCACGGGGCAGGGATGCTCGGGGGTCAGGATGCTCGGAGGTAGGGATGCTCGGAGGCAGGGATGCTCAGGGGTCAGGATGCTCGGGGGTCGGGATGCTCTGGGGTCAGGATGCTCGGAGGTCGGGATGCTCGGGGGTCAGGATGCTCGGAGGCAGGGATGCTCGGAGGTCGGGATGCTCAGCGGTCAGGATGCTTGGAGGCAGGGATGCTTGGAGGCAGGGATGCTCAGGGGTTGGGATGCTCGGGGGTCAGGATGCTCGGGGGTCGGGATGCTCAGAGGTCGGGATGCTCAGAGGTCGGGATGCTCATAGGTCAGGATGCTCGGAGGCAGGGATGCTCGGGGGGGCTGGGATGCTCGCAGGCAGGGACACTTGGGGACCAGGCGTGATGGGCCACGTTTACCGCCATCCCAATTGCTCCGCACAGGGACGAAGCTCACGGGAGCCCAGCGAGGCTGTGGCAGGGCAGGGCCCAGCACCGAAGCAGGACCGGTCCCCGGGGCTGGGGGCTTTGGAACCTCAAGGAAACCCAGCGCGGTGCAAGAGCCCTCTCTGCACGTCACGCTTTGCCATCTGCAGCAGGTGAACCGCCGGCGCGGCTCGGCACGGCTCGGCATCACGCGGTGGCTGGGGAATGCACGCTGTCGGCGCCAGGACATATCAGAGCAGGAATAGACCCGGAGCCGTCGTCCCCCCCGCCGCCCCCTTTTTACTATTATGTCTGAGAAGCGACGTCTCTCTTTTTTTTTTTTTTTTTTTAACGATGATTTAATCACTTGGTGATGAGGGCTGCCTGGCTGGGATACAACTGAGCTCTGGGCATCGCCAAAAGAAACGGGGGATATAAAAAGAGGAGGAAGCATCAGTAGCAGCGACGCTGATTGACAGTGAATGAAACGAAGCGGCCAAATTTCATTGGCGTGGTTTGAAATCCCAGGGCGACGCGGATAGCTGATGGCTCCTCTCCTAGGGTTTTGCCAGAGCGAGCGTTTGCCTTTCATCCTTATTTAATTCACCGTTTGGAGACTGCCACGGGTTTGGGGGTTGGGTTTTTTTTGTGTGTGTGTGTGTGGTGGTGGTATTTTAATTGTACGTTTCCCTCCTGGAGGAGCCTTTTTTTTTTTTTTACGGGTACAAGCGCGTGCGTGTGCTGAAACGCAGCTGGGTGTGCAACGGAGAGGGGCACGGCGGAGGCAGGAGCTGTCGGGCTGCAGCCCTGCCTCGTGGCCTCAGGCCCTTGCTGGGAACAGCCCTTAAGTGCTTGTGCAATTCGTACCCTGGATGCAGATAATTAAAGGACTCAAGGCCGAGGTTTGATAAAGCGTTTTCCTGGAAGGGCGGCATCCGTTGGGGCTCGAACTCTGAGAGCAGCCATCGCTGCCGGCTTCCTCGGCGGGGGGGACATGGGTTGCATCGCTCGGGCAGGGGTTCCGCGGGAACACCCCGCACTCGCCCGCCCGCAGGTATCCTTCTCCCCGTTACTGGATCTTCGCCGGGAAAAACAAGTACGTGGCGGCTGCGCGCATGGCACAGCGGCTTTGCGCCCGACGCGCTCCAGGAGCCGCTCCCTGGGAGCATCACCCCGTCGGTCCCAGCGGGTCGCTGCCACCAAACAGCAGCGAGCGGCACCTGCGGCGACATTCCAGCGAGAGGAGGCCAACACGTGCCCAAAGTACTGTTTTCCAAGCCTTCCTTCCCTTTTCAGTGGGGAAAGGTGCCAGGTTGGCAGCTCCCGGCGCTCGGGTCAGCTCCGCTCTCCCCCTCTGCCGGCAGCTGAGCTCGGGCTGGCTCGTCTCACGGATGGCCCGGGAGAGGCTGGGCGCAGAGCATCAGCCCAGAGGCGGCCGGGAGCAACCAGCGCCACCAGCCGAAGTGACCTGCTCCCCGAACGCCAAGAGCCCTGCTTCTGCCTCACGGCCAGATTTCCACCCAAATTCCCAGGCTTTTCACTCCAGCTGGAAGAAATCTGGCCAATCCATCGACCGACCGCGACCTGCCCCTGCGAAGACGGAGATCTCCCGGGAGCAGCAGTTCCCGGAGGGACGGGGTGAAGCCCAGCAGCTGCAGAACACGCCAGCGGCAAAGCCCCGAGCAGCAACCGAATCCCAACCCACGGGGCTGACGCCTGCCCCCGGCTCCCACCCTGCCTCATCGCCCCGCAAAAAAGCAGCCGGGTCCCCGCAGCGCGGCAGGAATTCCAAGAGTTTTAGTAGGGAAAAGCTCTGCTTTTGCAAAGCTGGTGGGTGCAACGCCGTGCCCCCAGCCCCGGGTTCACTTTGCTCGGGCATCGCCCTCCCTCCCAGCCACGGTTTTTGCCCGGGAAGGGGCCTGGAAGCGTTGCAGGGGGCTGCGGCGTTGCGGGGGGCTGCGGCGTTGCGGGGGGCTGCGGCATCATCGGGGGCTGCGGCATCGTGGGGAGCTCGGCGGCGCTGCAGCCTCCACTCCTCTTCCCGCTCGCCAAATATTTGCTTAATGAGGGAATTCCTGTCGCACGTACGTGGGCTCGCGCGCTGCGGGGAGCGTGCTTGCCTGCAGCGTCCTCAAACGTGGGGAAACCTCGGGAGACGGCTACGAGCCCCTCGGTGCACCGACACCAGGCCCGGCGCGAGGGTGACGGCCACTTGCGGCGGCTCGCCGACCCTTTGCACGGCGGTTGCAGCTTGCCGCTTCCCTGCTGCGGCACCGGGGCCGTGCCGGACGGAGAGCACAAAGAGTTGCTGTCACCAAAGAGTTGCTGTCACCAAGCGTCCCCCGTGTGTCCCCCCCCCACCACCATCATGACACGCGTCACCCCACCGGCCACCCTTGCTTTCAGCCCCGAACCGCAGCCCGCGACGCGGCCGCTTTGATCCGCTGCTTAATTCCTGCTTCCCATTAATTTCTGATCAGGCTCTGAACCTTCTCGCAGAGATGCTGAGATCAAATGATTAGTTAAGAGACGCTCAGGCGAGGAGAACATGAAAGGGAGAGGTTTCGTTTAAGGATATTAACCCCGGCGATGCGGCGCGGGAAGCGGCGGAGCCACGAGCCCAGAGCTCCCTCCGCTCCCGGAAAACGCTCCCGGACCAACAAACGCACCCGCCGCGCCGGGACCTGCCTGCCCTGCCCCGTCCTTGAGGCCCTGCGAACTCATCTCACCCCAGAGGGCGAAGGCACCCCGGGTACAAGCTGCTGCACGGGGAAACGCTTGCTCCAGGGGATGCGCTGCTGCTAATAACGTGTCAGCTGAGGGTGAAAATGGTCACAAAAAGCCCCTGAGCCGGCTGGTACCCGCCCCGTGCCCCGACCGCGCGCGAGCCCCTGCAGCAGGGGAGACCCCCCCGATGCAAAATATGCGCTATATAATACAACAGTTCATTTATTGCTTGGTTAGAGGCAGCGCAAGGGAAACGACGGCCCTCCTCCCATCACACGGGCGCCCCCGGGGACGGGGGAAAACGAGGGGGCTTGTACTGCCAGCGCCGAAAGCGCCGCTTGGGAAGGGAAAGAAATAAATGTCAGGCCAGCAAGAGGGACGTGGGGGGAGGAGGGCTCTGGTGGCCAAAATCAAGGGGAAAAGCAAGGAGCAGAAAATGATCATTTCAATTACGATGAAAACGTATTTTATTAGAAAACGTGGATTCCTCTTTGATACTCGATACCGAGAAAAGCAATACCCAGGAATATAATACCCCATCGCCGTGCAGGGAGAAGGAGTTATTAAATCAGAAGATGAATGGCTTGCAGTGCATCTAACTGCTCCGGTTAAGAGAAAAACACTTACAAACTTACTCTTTGCCCCAAAACGCATTCCTCCCCCTCGTCCTCGGGCCTCGTCTCTCCCCTCCGGTGGAGCTCGCGCACGTGCCTCACGTTTCTACGGGCTCGTAAAAATTCAGGAGGGGAAATTTTAACAGAAGCAAAAAAAGGTGAATTTAGAGGTTTGGGGTGGGTGGTTTGGGTTGGGTTTTTTTTTTCCCCCCCCTTCTCCCGCCTCAAAAAAAGAAAAAACCACACACGCGAGGAATAAAAATAACCCACGTAGTTCAATTGTGGGGAAGCAGCGAGGATGTAAATGAAGGTGCATTCTTATGTATAGCAGCGCGCCCGGCAGCCCCGTGGCAGGGCGACTCGCTCGGCGCCTCTGTTCTGCATGAATAAATATGTAGAAAAATGTAACGCGGCAAAGAACTCAAATCCGATAACCGCGATAGTGTTTCTCCGAGGCTGGGAAGCAACGCAAGCCACCAGCTTTTCTCGTCCTTCAGTATTTATGTAAAGAACCATTGAAATGATAATGCAGGGCCCCCTCCCCGCACAGGGGGGCGCG
This sequence comes from Steatornis caripensis, assembly GCA_013398225.1. Taxonomy (NCBI): domain Eukaryota; kingdom Metazoa; phylum Chordata; class Aves; order Caprimulgiformes; family Steatornithidae; genus Steatornis; species Steatornis caripensis. The sequence goes on along the minus strand of VZSC01000115.1, from coordinate 819 downwards.
GAGCCTTTTTGTAGCCGTGGGTGCGATCCCCCCCGCCCCAGATATCAAGCTCGTCGGCGCAAACGCGCTGATGACAGTGGCAAATCGAGGCTTTGCTCGCCTCTCGGGGAGCGCAGCGCGCCGGCCCCGCGAGCTCCGGGCGCGCTCAGGATCAGGCCGCCCGCTCCGTCGAGGGGCTCTGGAGACATCGCGAAGCTTTCCCTCGAGTCCGGCACCGAATCTCACCGGCCGGGCAAGCCCCTTTGGCTTCTAAGAGCCCAAGGAACAGAGGCGTCGGAAGCCGCCGGACGCCCCGATTAGGTTAAAACGCACCGCGCTGACCCGCGGTGCCAGGACCTCCCGAGCATCGCCTTGAGCCGCGGCAGCGGGCACCGAGCTGCCTCCTCTCCCCGTCGCGCATCGAAGCGGGCGGGCTTTTTCACGGCACTTTTTCTGCTCCTTCGCCCCCAGATAGCCAAGATTCCCCCCCGCCACCACCACCACCACCTCCGGCACCGCGCGGCAGCCCCCGGGCGCAGCGCGGCTGCCTGGCTCCCCGTTACACAACCCTGCTCGGGAGATCCTACGTGGGCAGACGTGGGCTTTCCTCTGAATCGACAACAGCTCTCGCTGCAGCTCAGCAGAACATGAGCAGCTTACATAAACAGCGCTCAGAGTTACCCTGTGTGTGGGCTGCACGCAGCCGCCCGGGCTTGGGGAGCGGCGGGGGGGGAGGCACGGAGCCGCCTTCCCCCCTTCCCATTTATTTTATTTATTTTTTTTTTTCCCCCCTATAAACCAACCCGAACCCGAACCAGCTTCTCCTTGTGGGGGAAAAGG
>VZSC01000113.1:31529-42703 GCA_013398225.1 Steatornis caripensis | reverse complement strand
GTTTGCAAGGTTCCTTGAGAAAAATCGCTCGCCAAACAGGCAAGGGGAGCGGGGCTGGTTGGGGCGAGGAATGCAAATCCTGACACTACGTGAATGGGAACAAACGGATTGATTCTTTTAATCTCCTAATGTGCTTAATAAAGCATTATTGCAATGCAAATTTTATTTTAATGCTGTACATATTTTATTTGACATGCTGGTAATTTTAGTTGGCTGAACAATCCCCCGCCTTGTTTTACCGCGTTATTTCTGTTTTGGGGGGGGGGACGGGGACATTTTTTGAGGGTATCGTGGGACTTCTGCCGACCGGTGCCCCCTGGGAATCTCGGCAGCGCACTCTTTGGAGGCTTAAGCTAAAATAAATAAATAAATAAACAAACAGGAGGGCCAAACTCTCCTCTCATGACCCCAGCAGAAATACAGGAGCCATTCAGAAGCGCTTCTCGCCCCCCTCTCCGAACCCTTACAAGCCCCACAGCCCCTCTTCACTCCTCCCAGCCATTGCCTCCCTGCCCGCTACCTCCCGTTTACGCTGGTTTAACAGGGTTTTAGTGGAAAAAAGCCCAACCAGCAACACAGGCGGTTACCCTCCCCGAGGACACCGGCCCCGAGGCTCTGGCCTGGGTGCACAGGAAGGTGCGCGGGTGCGAGAGGACCTCGGTGCAGAGCCCTGCCCTGTCCCAGGACTCTCCGGCCCAAACCAGGCAGAGCCCTTCACCCCCCCGGAGCCTTCCCAAGGGTGAGGTGGGGATCTGCCCGCTCCGAAGGGTGCCTGCCCCTTCCGGAGGGGTTCGCACGAAGTGCCCCCGGTCCCCAGCTCGTGCTCCGCGCGTCGCTGCGGTTGTCCCTTCCTCACCGTAAGCCCAAACGGGGCATCTCTGCAGAGACCCCCCAGAGCAGCACCAGCGTCCCCGAAAGAAACCAGAGCTTCCAAACGCTTTGAGAGCCGGCCTTGCCCTGAAGGGAAGGGATCGGCCTCATTTTATGCCAGCGTGTCAAGGTACAAACCTGATTGCAAAAGAAAGAAATTAGTGACAATTATAATCATCGTGCCGGGCTGCAGCTCTCTAATAGAAAACCGTCATTTTGGCAGCTGAAAGGGCTCTCTAAAACAAACATCGATGTGCGCAAATGCGCAACCTTGCGAGCGCTCCCGAGTCCGCTCGGAAAGGGTTGGGGGTTTTTTCTTTTCCCCCCAGCCCAGAGCTGAGCATCCAACTGCTCCCTGCACGCAGTGAACGCAGGGGCTGCTCTGCTGCCCCGCGCAGACCCCGCGAGATGAGCTGAAGGGCAGGGAGCAACTCCGCGAAGGGCTTCGGGAAACAAGAGGCGCAGGTGGAGAAGCACAGAATCGGGCTGCAGAAGCCTTTACTGAACGCGCTTGTGGGGTCCTGGAGCTGGAGACGCCCGCGACAGAGTCTGCGACCCCTTCTCGTTTCACTGAACTCCTCCTGCCCCAGCGTTCCGCCAGGGCAGGGGTACAAGCACGGCTCCGACGGTGGCGATGGGCCCCTCCGGCACGGCAGAGAAGGCAGCCAGACCTCTTGTGAAGGCCTCGAGCGCGAAGAGGGCGCACGCCTCACCGCAAGCCTGGAAACCCAAACCCCAAACCTGGGTGGCGACAGATTTAGGAGCGGGCAGCGACCTCTGCCCGTCCCCTGCTCAGCCCCACAAGCGTGCAAGCCTTTGCTGCGGGAGGTGCGGACGCCAGAGGCGCGGAGCGGGTCAACGGCCTTCCCTTCGCCTCTGGGCAAGGTCGATCCCTCCACAGTGGGACGCAGCAGTTCAGAGACGGCGTCAGGAAGCCTTTCAGCTGCTACCGCGAGCTATGGCTGCGGGAAGGGTTGAGGGGAGCAATGTGGTCCCGGAGCGGCTTCCAAGAGGTTTGCTACAGCCGCGAAAGCTGGACTGCACGGCATGGAGGACCGAGCAGGGACCCTTGCCTCCACCGAGGGAGCAGGGAGTTTGCAAGACCAGAAAGGTCCAAAACGTGTCCTGGACTTTGATGGCCCTCGCTCAGGGCCCGCCACGGCTGGGCAGACCCGCTGCGCTGCCGCTGGTGCCCTCCCAGGACGCAAACAGCGGCATTTCTGAGGAGAAAAATCCAGTTCCGCCTACCCACACCCAGGTCTGCAAATCCCCAAAGTCCCATCTCGCCGTGCTTCTCCAAGGCACGCAGGGCACGCAGAGCAAGGATCACAGACGCTTCGTGCTTTGAGCAGGGGACACGAGACCCGTCGGGCCGGCTTGGCCTCAGCCCACGTGGGGCGTCCCGCTCTCCAGCCACCTGCGGCCAGCGGGTCCAGCTGCGCACCCATTCCCATCTACGCCACCTTCACCAGGGCACCCGAACTGCCGCAAAAGCAATTTCATGGAGGTCTTCCAGAAGAGCAGACCCTGCAAGGACGATCAGGGCCCCCGACCCCCTCCGTAAAACCTTCACCACCGTCCCCAACAAGAAAACACCGAGATCCGTCCGCACACAGAGATAACAGAGGCCAACCTGAGAGCTGGGGTGCAGGAGGACCAGCGCTGGCACGGATGCGCCCCGCAGGCTGCAGCAAGGCCAGGAGCTGAGATCAAGGCAGAGGGAAACGAGAGCCCCTCCGTGCCCTCCTTTAAACACAGCAACGGCCCCAGGAGCCCCCGCTGATTGCTCACAGGTCCCAGGTGTCCTCTCCTCAGGCCCCTGGGGGCGACCACAGCGTGTTCCCACCACTCAGCGGCTGACGCTCTGCTGGGTGCCTGCCCAGCGGGGTCGCGGGGCTGACCTAGAGCAGGTGGAGCTGGGGTGATGGGTGGTGCGTGATCTGGCCATTACATGCGTGCTGCACCCATCGATGCGTGCTCCAGCCATCACGTGCGTGCTCCAGCCACCGCGTGTGCTCCAGCCATCACGTGCGTGCCCCAGCCATCACACGTGTGCTCTGTCCGTCACACGCCCTCTCCATTAATCACAGCCACACTGCAGCCATCACACGCGTGCTCCATCCAGCCAGGCCTGGCTCAGGGAGGGCACCGACAAGGCCCGTGCCCTGGAAGAGGGGCTGGAGAGGCCCAGAGGATGGCGAGGGCGTTGCTGCCTCTCCGCGCACACCTCAGCCAGCACATTAGGGTCTTCATCTTTGTTAAAGCCTCCAGGCACGCTCTTAATGTTACCTCTCTAATAATAATATTTCATCTGCCTTACCTGATTAGGTCAGGCTCATTTGATTTTTGCAAAACACCTTTAATCACCTTGCAAATTCCCCATCGTTACAAACAGAGCCGCAACAAACATTTTCAGCAATCCAAGTTTTATTTTCAGCAATCCTTTTTTTTTTTACATTTGCGAGAAAGGCAGTTGTAAAAAAAAAAAATAATTTAAAAAATACGAACAAGACAGAGGCTGAGGAAACATTAACAAGGCCCTGTGCTTTCTGCTAAAGTGCCTTCATTTCATTATCATTAAATTTGCCTAGTAATTAGATTTCAGTGCATGAATATTTTAAAAAAAAAATGTAACAGACAGGCTGTCAAAAAAAAGCACGACAACATCAATTCGATAATTTTTTAGACAGAGACATTCATAAGCAATTAACGCAGGTTTCCTGGGTTTGGAGACTTTTTCCCCTTTCTTCCTTTTTTTTTTTTTCCTTCCAGCCTCGCGTTCTTCACCTGAAATCAAAAGAGAACGAAAATCACCGTAAACACCGGCACTTCCGTCGCCGCTGTTTTTTCCCCCGTTTGCCAACACGCTAACGTGAGCCCCGCGCCGCTCTTCCCTCTCGCCGGCCGCGCGGAGCCCGCGCCTGGCATGCTCCGGCGCTCCTCTCCCCAGCCTCCCACCCCAGCCTCGCTGAACCGAGGCAGGCGCGAGGCTGGGTCATCCGTCAGGCCTCGCCGCTCCTGCAGGACCAGATTAAATTAAGGCCGCGTGAAGCGTCTGTCATGATCTTCAGGCATTTCTGCTGAAAACAGTGATTTTGATCACTATTTGCATAATTGTACAGTTACGCATTCACCGGGTCCCTAATTATACGATCTGTGTCCGACACCGCTCCAGACGAGGTGAGGCTTGCGAGGGGCATACTAAACCGGCTGCTCTGCAGTTATCCCCCGCGCCCCTGGGCCTGATCCTGCTTCAGGTGAGCTTGACCGCGACGACCCCCTTCCCACGGCTCCTCCCTGCAGGCTGGTGACCACCACAGCGCGGCGCGAACGGCCCCGCGCTCGCCCTCCCCACGCTATTCGTGGGCGAGACGCACGCCGAGAGAGAGCGAGACACGCGCCGAGAGCAATGCCGGCCCCAGAGAAAGAGGGGCTGTGGTTGGGGAGCCAGTCCGGGCTCTACAGTGGCCAAAACGACCCCTGCAGAGCCGTCACCCTCCGATTTTCACCCAACGGGATGCGGTCGAGGTGCAGCACCACGAGGAGCAGCGCCACGAGCCTTGCCCACGCTGCCCGTTTCCAACAGGACCCAAAGGTGGGTGCAGTACCACATGGTCCCAAATTTCCCCCCTTTTTCCTTCCTCGGCGGTCCCACAAGCAGCTCACGTGCCACAAAGAAATCTGGCCCGGGGGGCTGTTTGCCGGGGTGATTCAAGATCGGGGCTATTTTGGAGGTGGGGGCAGCTCGGGGTAGGTTCAAGCCCGTGCCTGGAACCAGCCCAGGTGCTGGACTGCGTTTCCCACAGGACTGATACGGTGCCACCGACCCCGCCGAGATGCCTGGGAAGGAGCCGGCTGCTCACCATCGGCTGCTTGCGCTCGCAGGGGGGCGAGCTCCTGCTCCCTCCTGAGCTCTTCCTTTGGAAAGAAGCAACATCTGGGGCTGGGGATTTAATTTGAGACGGAGCCCCCAAAGTTCCCAGGCTGAGTCCCGAGTCAGGACCGAACAGTTGAAATACTCTAGAAAAGGGGCCTCTTCCCTCTGCGCATCCCGAGCCCTTAGGAAACCAAGCCCTCGCTTTAACTGAGCCCTCGAAATGCCGAAAGCCCGGCCAGACCCCAGCGCCAGGTCCGGGCTCCCTTACAGGAACAGCGTCCTGCTGTTGGGACAGCTCAGAGCTCGTGCGGCCCGGTACCCGAAGCGATCTTCGCAGGCCTCGAAGAGCGTGGGCCGGAGCTAACGAGCGCGCTGGGAAGAGCAAACAACAGCAAACACCCCCGCGCCCCGAGCCCCAATTATTTGACCTGAACATAGGTGGACGTTAAAAATCCGCGTCTGTGTGGCTTTTTTATTACCGCTAGCATCACGATCGTCATCTCGGGCAAATTAAGAACACACAAAACAGCCACACACAAAGAAAATCCTAGACCTCAACTCGGGTCATGCCTTCCCGAAATCTCCTTTGCAAGGTTTTATCGGCAAGCGCAGGGAGTGGAAGCAGTTGGTACAAGCAGCTGAAAGACCAAATCAAAAGCATGTGAGCAGATTAAAGAATCAATCTCTCCGTTTGATGCGGAGGAAATCCCACTAATTATAAAGAAGGGGCTTATTTCCTGGAGTCACTCTGTTTGAAGTCATCAAAACTAGTAATACTTAATTACTCTACTTTATGGAATACATAACATCGAGGCCCTTCTCCCGCTCGCGAGCCCTCTGATGCCATCGCCAGCACCGATGCAGGGGGTTGTGGTGCTGTTCCTCCTGCACCTATGCACTTATTTATTCAAATGAAGCCCTTAACAGCCCTCGCACGAGCCTGCGGGGAAGCATTTAAACGTGCTTTAAACGGAGGTTATAATGAAAAAAAAAATAATAATCATTCCGGCGAGGTTTAGCCATGCAGGCTACCTGGCTACGACTGCAAGCGCGTGTGCGCTGTGTGCGCAGCAAACGCCTTCCGAATCAGCTATTCCGAATGAAACCGGGGCGAAGGTGTTTGGTTCATCCTAATCTTTGGAAAGGGAAGGGGGCTGGCGGTGGTTTTACCGAAGCACGGCCTCCACAAGCCCTTCCGCAGCCCTTCGGACCTCGCTGAGCAATCTTTGAACGCCCAAGTACGAGAAGAGCGAGCCGCCAGCTTTCGGTTTGTGGACACGTCTAGATTAGACCCATAGAGAGGAAAAGAAGAAAACAAACGTTTAGGTGTTTTGAGGAAACGGAAGAGTGACAGGTAGGTACGGGATCTTCTCAGAACCGGTGTAAAGATATTTGATGTCGAGGACTGTCTGATTTTCCTCATCTGCCTAGGTGGCTGTAAGGGCAAACCTGGTCAGGATGTGCGTTGCCCAAGGGCCAACAACTGCCGGCCTCATAAAACACCACGCTACACCTCCAGTTTCTGGAGCCAGGTGATTAACACGGCGGGGAATCATAGCTTTCGTTAAAAAAAAAAACCAGCAGTGATCGTAATTTTACAGGTTGAGAGAAACCTTGAAAAATGTGACCCGAGAGATTTAGGCAGGAGAAGGCAAGTAAGTTCCTTTTTGTTAAGTCTTGCCGTTCCCGAAGCAATCTCACGGGAGCTGAGTGCTCCCGAGCGCATCCCTGGCACTGAAGGGGCTCCCAGGACCTGAGCCCTCAAGCAAAGCCATCCCTGCCAAGGGAGCCGAGCCCACGGGAGTAAAACCCTCTCCCGGGATGAGATTGGGGTCTCTAAGCCCATCGCTCTTCGAAAGGCAACCCCCAAGGAGCAGGTTTCCTGAAGAGCTGCCCGTTTCCCTGGCTCGGGAGCACCAGGACCACCCAGGTCTGGGCTTGACCTGCTCAACCCTGGCTGGTTACGAGACGTCTTCCAAACTGCTCTCTCTCTCCGACTAAGCTGGTAAACTTTGGAGGGGAGAGACAGGAGCACGCCTCGTCCTTCACCACCACCTACGCGCACCTACGTGGCTCTGCGGGTGCTACACAGGCGTCACCATTGCTAGTAGCGATAATAAACCTTGCTGCTCCCTCCTGGGGTTTCTCCCAAACCACCGAGTCCAGCTGGGGGAACGCACGGGAGGTGTGGAGCTGCGTGCCGCTGTTCGAATCTCTGCACGTACCACCCCGCGCCCCGGGCGTCCCAGCAATGCCGCTGCGGAGTCACGAGGCTTCGCAGCCAGGAATTGGGGGTGAAAATGTTTTGGGGTTTGTTGTTTTTTTTTTTTTTCCAAAGATGGGGAAGAAATTTGCTAAGCCCAGGTTTGACCTGACTGGGAAACGCAACCGGGCCTCACAAAAGTTCAGCTGGCCTGAAAAACCCCTTTTAGGATGTCTGAGCTTTGTGTGAACACCGAGCTGGAGCCCCTCTCTAAAAAGCCCTCCACCCGCACAAGGACCCTCGCGATTTTGCCGTCGGCGGGAGACCGGCCGAGCGCCGCCACGCTCAGCAGCGCCCACACCACGGGGGCTGGCGTCTCACCGCTGCCTGTGCTTGCAGCTCGTCCCCTGCCTCGGTGCTTTTTACGGGTAAGGTCCCAGAGACGCCCCAGCACCGCTGGGCTGTGCGGGGGGGGGGATGCACAGCACGGCATCCGCACAGACCTGGGGGGTGAGAGCTCAGCTTCCAGCCCAGTGACCCATCTGCTCCGCGCACGGCCCCACCAAGACTTTCTCTGCTCGGGGTTCTCCTTCTGAGAGCGAGCACCCACGCGGGGAGGCACAGCTCGGAGCGCTCTTCGCTGCAGCTCTTACAGGCTCGCGTAACGTGAATCAAAGCAGTATTTCCCTGAGCAACACGGGGAGCATTCCAGCATTTAGCCCCTTGCAGGGGATGGGAATAGTTTGAGGCGGACCTGAAAGGCGACTCTCACACCTCGTTCCCTCTGAGCAAAACGCGAGCTGAGCCTTTTGCTGAGGGGGTCGTGCCTCGCCTCTGCAGCTCTAGGGCACCAAAGGAGCCAAAGACGGATCCGCTGCGAGGTGAACATCCCCGTCTTCGCCGGCTGGTAAGAGAGCAGCAAGAAAGGAATTGGATTTTATCCAAAGAGGCTTTCCAGGGCTGGAGATTTTCTCCCCTGCGATCTATCACGGCCACAGGCAGCAGCGAGGAGCAGACCCGGGTCGGGGTTCCAGGTCTCCGTCTCAGCCACGAGAGCGATGACGGCCGGGAAGGAGCCCGGGCTGCACCCGCGCCGCCTGGGGCACGGGCTCTGGGCACGCCGACAGGCTTCAGCCCCAGCCGGTTCTAGCGCCCGCCGACGTCGGAGCTCCCCGTGCCAAGAGCAGAGCACCCACTAAAGCTTTTGGGCGCTGCTTCTTTGCACGCTGCCCTGAGGCCGCAGGCCATGGACGCTTTCCCCGTGCAACCTCAAAAGGGGCTGCGGGCTCAAGCGGAGGCGATTTCTGTGCCGGAAAAAAGAAGCACATCCGCAAGACCTAAACCTTCCTGTTACGTTAAGCACAAGGGCTTTAACGCCCTGCTCGGAGGGGCGCGGGAAGGGGGTCCCGCTCCCCGTCGGCCTTCCTCGGAGGAAGGGTGAGCAGGTCCCCGCCGGCGCCGGCGAGCGAGGGCCTCGCTGCAGCCCAGCCGAGGTCTGTTTGTCACTTTTCCTTCATTATTTGCAGTTTGTACACAGGCGTCATTAGGGATTCATTCGGTTTCCCTAGCAGCAGGCATTAGTCTGGCTTCCCTTTCCCCCTTCTCTCGCCAGCGCCCTTTATTTTTAGTGTCTTATTTACAGTTTGACAGAGTAACTGTAACCCTTGCAAGCTACTCCAGCGGCTTTAATCGGGGGAATAATGGGTCCTGTCTGGCGATGAATAGAATTTAGGGGACAGATTGTTCCACACTCGCCCAGTGGGGTAATTTATTTATGTGCGCACTTGTCAGGAGGAGAAAGGGACGGGGGATCTGTATGCACCGAGGACACTGCCGGCACTGAAAGGGAAGGGAGAAAGGAGCCAAACGCCCCAGATCGCGCTGCCCACCCCCCCGCTCCGGCAGCTGAATGCCTCCGGTGGCCGTGAACTTGGAGGGGCCGAAAGCCCCATTCCCAGGCCCTCGGCACGTCAGCGGGGCCGCCGAGCGGCTGGGCTGCCGGCAGCGGGGCTCGGGGCTCCAGATGGGTCCGGCCGCGGCGGGCAGCCCTCCCCGGCACTGGCCCGCATAGCCGCGGCGCAGGGAGCACGTCCCATAGCAACGGTACAGTAGCAGGAGCACAGCGGGGGTCTGGGAAGAGAGGCAAAGCCCTCGGAAAAATACAGGATGGGTCCAGACAATGGCCCCCTCTCATATCATAAATTACACGGCGGCGACAAAGGGGGACGGATGCCGCCCTCTTCCCTGCTCCCGCAGCCTGGGTGCTTGCTGGGTGCCGGCAGGCACCCCTGGACGCGGGGATGGTGGCGGCGCTGGGAGAGGTGGCGGCGTTGCACCTCCCAGCCCATGGCGTCTCCTTCGCTCTTTCCCTCTCCCCTGCAGAGCGTCTCCTTCGCTCCACAGCATCCCCGCTCTCTGCCCCGAAATGCAGCCCGAGCGTCCGCCGCCTGGGCACCAGCGTCCTCCCTCACGCCGCGACCGTGGTCCCTCAGCCGACGCCAACCATGCTCAGGATCGGGGAGAAACGGCTCCTGGTCCAGAGCTGGGATGCTTTCTCCTTCTTCTGCTCTTCAGAGACAGGGCCCTTCTGCTCCCTTTCCCTCGCTGCGGCTCAAGGCCGGGAGCATTTCGCACCTAAAGCCGAGGGCAGCAACGTCTCCGCTCAGCTTCTCCCACGAGCTTTTCCCGGTGATGGCTGGGGCCGGACCAGGCTCCGTCGCAGCCGTCCCCGGGTTCTGCACAAAGCAGGACAGCAGGATGCACCCAACGCTGGGCCAGGCGACGGTCCCCCTTAGCAGAGAGGACTTGCCCCGCAGAGACCCCGAGAAGGGGCAGGGCAGACGTGCAGGGGGGCCCGTGCTGCAGCCCCACCAGAATTCGTTGCTGATGCCCCTCAAACGTCTCCCTGCTTGGCCCGGCTCCCACCTACGCTTGGCACCTTCCCTTTCCAAAAAAAGCCTTAAAGTTAGGTAGAGAGTGTAATTATACGCTAAGTGAAGACTCTTTTTCCGTTGCCAGGGTGGTGTAAAGAGAGCCCCGGTCTGGCTACACGCTTTTTACACCCGTGTAGGCATTCTGGCTGCAGCGGGATTTGCCTTCGCCGGTCCGTTGGCAGAGCCACACGTGATACGGCCACGGCCACAGGCTCCGGCCCCTGTTAATAGCAGCCGCCTTGGTACGGAGCATCGTTCTGTTCCTGGAGTTTTATCAGTTCCCAAGTGCACCGGGAGAGATGCTTAGGGTCTGAGAGGGCACGGGAGTCGGAGCGCGGGCAGACGTCCAAGCGAGCACCCAGACCCACCTCACCCGTCCCAGGTTCCTCTCCCGCAGGTGAGGGTGCTGCAAGGACCGCGGCTTCCGGCTACATTAGACCTCAAACCATGCAAGCAGCGAGCTAGTGGATGGCACAGGGGGGCTCAACCAGGCAGAAAGGGCCAAGATGCCGTCTCCAGGCCACGGTACAGAGAAGTACAAAGTCTTCTCTGGATCTGCACTGGCCCGAGAACAGCCCGTGCGATGCTCCTGGCATTTCTCCGCTGCCGCACCGGGACCAAAGGCGATGCGCTGGCTGCTCCGGGAGCAGAGGTCTGACCAAGGGCCCCCGAGGCCCGGTCCTGCGGTCGGCGAGAGCTCTCAGCCAGCGCGATCGCCCGGGCGTGCTGGAGCAGGGCTGCACACGGGGACAGCGTGCGCCCCGACGCGCAGACGGGACCTCACCCCGGGAACCCTCCGCCAGCTCACGGCCGAGGGCCGCCCTCGGACCTGACCCTATCTCAGACCTTCCCCTTGGCAGAGAGATCAAGACCCGCCTCGCTCGGCTGAACTCAAGCCAAGGCCAGAGTCCTCACGTACGCTCAAAAAATGCAAGAAAAAGGTCTTTGCACCGGAAACCCGCGGGGCTTTCGCTGCGCCGTGCTCCGGCGGGTGCTGGCAGCCCGGCTCCCGGGGTCGAGGGCAGCCCCTGCACCGCTCCGTCCCGCCGCGGGAGGAGAGCTGTGACGATTGGCAGCGAGACCTGTGGCACGATTGCGTCGGGCCTGGGGGGGGAACCCCCTCGCCCGCGTACAATGACTGTCTATTCTGCTGATCACAAGCCTAATCCTCTTTGGTTTTTAATTGGCATTTGGGCTAAGCTGATTTAAACCTCTTCACCTTGTTGGGTCCCCCCCCTCCCCACTTCTTTCTTCTCTTGGGGTTTTTTGGTTTGTTTTTTTTTTTTTTTTT
>VZSC01000113.1:15249-26598 GCA_013398225.1 Steatornis caripensis | reverse complement strand
AAGCGGGGGGGAAGAGCATTTGGACGAGGACGGCGAGGGGCAGGGATGCGCGTGGGGTGCGGGGAAAAAAAAAAAAATCTTCCCTTCTTTCTTCGCCGACCCCCCTTCGCCCTCCCCGCAATCCCGCTTTGACTTTTCCCACAGAAGTAGCCAACCTCCAAGAATGCAAATGACATTCATTATGCAAATGCATGCAAATCAGGTTTAACTATCGGAAGAAGGGCTCGGAATTTCTAATGGGTTAACTCTTTCGCGCACGACCAGGATAACAAGAGCCCCCGCGTCTTCCTCGGGGCTTTGTGTTTCCTCGCCCGTCCGCAGGCACCCTGACCCGCACCCCTCGACGGGCGCCCTGCGGTCCCCGGGGACAGCACCGGGTGGAACAAAGCGCCAGGAAAAAAACCCAACACCACCAACAACGGCAGCGAAAACCAACCCATCGGCTGGGAGCGGCTGCGCCTTCGTTAAACGCGCTGGCAGGAGACGAGACAAAGCACGTTTAAATGCAGAACGGGGGGGGAAAAGAAAAGAAAGAAAAAGAAAAAAAGGGAAATTAAAAAAGCGAAAGGAAAACCAAAAAAGCGAAAGGAAAAAAGAGAAAAACATTAAGGAAAAAAAATAATAAAGAAAAGGAAGGGAAAACCAGGCCGCTCTCGGCAGAAGGTGAAACCCTCCCCGCGACGCAGCGGCCAAGGGTTACGGCAGCCACGAGGGCTCGGCTGTTTGCATCGACCCCGCTCGCCGGGACGGGCACAGAGCCACCGTCTCTTCGTCTGCTGGGAAAAAAAAAAAGTCACAAAACACACCGAAACCACCGTGCTTCCTTTTTTTTTTTTTTTTTGGCTGTTGCATTGAGAAAAAAATAAAATAAAAGGGCCCCGTTTCCCCCAGGGCTGGGGTTACCCTCCGGCGAGTGCGGGAGGGAGGAGCGGAGGGATGGCTGCGGTGGCACCAGGACCTCGAGCCGCATCCTCGCGAGCCGGTGTCCCGGGATGCTCCGAGCGCATCGGAAACGCGCGCGGCATCAGCAGCGAGCGCGACTCGTGGGGCTGCCGCCCCGCTGCTCCAAAAACCTCCGGAAAAAATCCCAATTCCCCATCTCAACCCCGAAAACGCAAAGGCCCCAGGTGCCGGCGACTGAAACAGAGAAATCCCAAGCGCATAACCTCGCGCTCGAACGCGGGGATTGCAGGAATCGGGAACACGACGACGAGCTGTAAAGCAGGGAAATGGACGCATTGCATAATTCTAAATATTTTATAGCAATGCTGTTATCGATTAGCAATAACGATGCGTTTTAATATTACTGCTGTCGTTTGCCTAAGAATCACGCCTCGCCTGCGCGAAACCCACCTGATTTTTCTGTTATTTTCTATCGCTCCTGCCAATACCCACATCTGATTTTTTTTTTCCCCCCCACCTGCTCGAAAGCTCTTATTGTTGAAGCTGGAAGCTGTTGGGGGCAGGAGCAATAGCCTGTGCCGAGGCAAGAATTTCCCAAATTTTAGGGGTTTGGTTAGAATCACCGTAAAAATGATTGCTTTAGCGGCAGTCTGGTGCGCTCTGAAAGGCACGAACCCAGAATTACTGGCCTTTTTTTTTTTTTTTTTTAAAATAAAATAACCCTTGTTATTTCATTAATCTGATCTCAGCAGGTGCCAGCCTGGTAAGGCCTCTGTGGAGGGTGAAATACTCGGTGCTTTGGCAAACCTCGGGGGTCAAGGTGGGGGGGTGGCAAGTGGGTCAGCCCCTTCCCTACTGAAAAAAGACAAGGCGGGGAATAAATAAATAAATAAAATACTAATTTTTAAAATCCCCAAACTCCCAGGAACTTGGGTCTCTCTGTCTTCCGGCCTCCGGCAGCGGGCAGGCTGACATCCGCGAGCCTTGCCCGGCTGCCTTCGTCTGCTCGGGACTCCCAGCCCCAATTTCCAAATTCACGCGTAATTCCACGACTGGGTTTAAGTGTTTTGGGCGGGGGGAGGGCTAAGGGGAGAGCTAATAATGATTCAGAATTCTCTTTTGGAGCAAATGATAATAAACGGAGGCAGAGAAAGTCAAGTCCTGTGAGGAAAAAAAGGGCCGGAGAGATGCCGACGGATGCACGAGCGTGCGCCGGCCCGCGATTGCCGTGCCCGGCCGGAGAGGCTCGCGCCGACAGCTCCTTATTGCCAACGACTAATATGCAGCATCATTATCATATCACGGTGCTGAGAATGCAAACTTCTCTAACTCTTCCTTACCAGCACACGAATAGCACGTAAACTGGCGTTTACGCGGGGCGGTAACCGGTTAGGATTCCCTTAGCAAGTGCGCGGCGTCGCAGGCATCCCCGGAGCCGCGGCAGGACGGACGCCAGGCTGCTGGAAACAAAACCGAGTTTGTGTTTTTAGCGCGGTGCCGACAAGGAGAAATGGCTTGGTTTCTTAAAACCTCCCTCGCGGAGTCACGTGAGAAGGGGTTAGGCACTGTTTTCGAAGGTGATTTTTAAATTGTTTTTATTTTTTCTCTTTAGAAAGGCCCCTATTCGTTCCCCCTTCTTTTCCTTCTTCTCCCTTCTCTATCAAATTCCACCATTCACTAGTTTCAAACCTACTCGCTCCAGTTTTCCCCCCCCCCCATCCTCGAGGTACCTCTATGACACCGGAAAGCTCCGGCATTTTCGCAGCCCGGAGGCACCAGGCTGCGGCCTTCGGGCACGGCGCGGGGGGAGAAGAGGTGCCGCGGACATTTGCTGTGGGCGTTTGCAGCCTCTGCGCGACCCCCGTCCAAAATTTCAACTTTCAAAATGTTTCAATCGCTTCGCGTGAGAGACCGAGCGCCGAAGAACGCGCGCTGGGAGTGTTCGTCCGCGCGGGGGGCGGAACGGGGCCTGGTAGTTTTGACAGCGACGCCTCGCGCAGAGGGGCCTGCAGTGTCGCTGGATGGAAGGAAAAAGGAGAGGCTGGGCTGGGGTGGGGGGGACACAAAAAGAGAGAAAAACGACAAAGGAAACGTATTTCTTGACAATAATTTGAAGCGGCTTCTCGACGAGGCCCAGGGCTGCACGTCCCAAGAGAAACGCGCAACGGGAGCAAAGCGGCCGGCGCGCTGGGCAGCCGAGCGTCACCCACAGCCGCTTTCCTCCCCATTTCTACCACCAGCCGTTTAAAAAGCCACGAGCGACTCTGCCCGGCCTTTGCCACTGGTTTCTGCCAGGCTGTTTTCTGCCAAAAAGCCTTGTTTTCCCCCCCAAAACGCCCCATTTTCCCTCCTCGCTAGAGGGGGTGATTTCCAGGCGGGGTGCTCAGCGCCGGACTTTGCACAGGGCTCTTCCTCAGCCCTGCCATGGGGAAGACGCAGGCTAGGAGAAGGCACTGCCGGTCTTTGAACAAATCCAGTGCCGGATCATGAAAAATTTAGCAAGGGTAGGAAGAAAACATCCTGGAAAGAGACACAGGGAAACACCAAGGCCTGAGGACGGAGCAGCAGGAGGCGAAAGTCCCCGAAGGCTCCAGCCGGGTGCCCCGAGCCAACCTTCCCAATGGAGAAGATCCCAAACTGCTGCGGCAAACCTCTTGGTTTTCCTACCAAGCAAGATCTTTGTGGGTTTTCTAAGAAAGATCTGGGGTCTGGGGCTATTCTAGGCAGCAGAAGGCTTCCCTCGTGCATGCTCGCGCGGTCACCGGCGCCGGGAGTCACCCGGGGACGACCCTGCACCGAGCGCTAATTACAGCACTTTCAGGGAGAACCCTGACTTTTCCCCGATCCTGTCAGGGACAAAGAGGGAAAGAGGAATTGTGCCACGGCGCCTCAAAGCGCCTCGCGACGGCCGACGCTCATCACCTCTTGGGATGCAGCGGGACACGGAAGCGCCCTTAGCCCACGAAACAATTTCCCCCGGGATCTCCGGGGGGACTTGGGTTGTGATCGTGAGGCCTTACAGAAGCGGGAGGCAAAGGCCCTCGACGCTGTTATTTTCGGAAGCGAAGGCTCCTCATGCTGTTACTTTTAACCGGTTTTAACTCATCTCCCCATGCTCCTCTTCGGAGCCGCCTCACCAGCCTTTCCAGGGCCAGGGCTGTGGGGTTTTTTTTTGCCAGACTCCATTTTCCAGCGCCTGGCGCTGCCGCTAGCCCTCCAAAAAACCCACAGAAAAAAGCTCCCCCACGCAACAAAGCCCCCCAAGCCCACCACCCTTTTTCTCTAATTTTCCCAAAGAACCGGGAGGCGTGAGCACTCGAGAGTCAAATTTGCCCAGGACCCGCGTCCCCTAAGAAAGCAGGGCTCATTCGCCTTCCACAAACTCCGCAGCGGCAACAAAAGTCCCTTTCAAGCCCTTCCAGACGCAAGTCCTTCAGCTCAATTAGTCAGGCACACAGAGACACAAAAAAGCCTCCCATTCAGGCTAGTGGCTGGCTGTGGAGGACAAGGGCGAAGAAAGGATCTTTCTCCCACGCTTTCACTGGGTGTCATAACAAGCAGAAAGCCCTCTTACGGGGGGATTATTGGAGATAAGAGTGGATGGAGGAGCTGGTGCAGAAGCTGGGGCTGTAGAAGCAAGGGAGGAGGGGATGGGGATGGGGTTCGGAGGTTGCGGCTCCCGAGGTCGGGTGAGCGCGGCCGCCGCCAGCATCGCGCTCCATCGCGAACGTTTGAAAAAAAAATATTATGATATTTCCTGCCCCCCCACCCACCCACCCACCCACCGGCCCCGGTACACACACGCGCAGAATAATCCCAGTTCTCCATGGCAACCTGCTCCGTGGCCATCCCTCGCACCGGAGGAGGGAGGCAGCTTGCCTTCGCCCCGGCCTCGCCGCCGGTTTGGCCTGGCGCTGGCAGAAGCGTCGGCCGAGCCGGGCAGCGGGGCCGGGCAGCACGGGCAGGCCTCCTCTCGCTCCCAGTTTCTCCAAAAATAAGCGGTTGATCTTGAGCGAAGAGCGCCGGGAAGATGCGCAGCTCTGTGGCAAAGCTCTCCCTGCAGAAACCCACAAGGCCCCGCCGGTGCTCCTAGGGATGGCTGGGTTGAAAATTAAAAAGAACTTTTTTCTTTTTTCATTAAAAAAAAAAAAAAAAGGAAAAAAAAAGGGCAGGGAGGCCTGGTGGGTTTTGTTGTCCAAAACCAAAACAAAGGGGAAGAATGGGAGAAAATTCTTCGGGGATTTGTCTGCAAAACCACGAGGCGGGGCGGGGGCCCAGGGCCGCCCGTCCTCCCTGGTACCCATCCATCCCGAGCCCCAAAGCGCCCCTGCACCTCTCCGCCAAGCCCGAGCAGGTAGGAAACTCCTCTGGATACCAACAGTGCCTTGCGGGATTAATCAAAGGCCCCGAATGAATTGCGTGCCTCATTCCCCTGAACGATCAAAGTTACATGCCCAGTTCCCCACGGCTTTTCCACCGAGCCCGTACGCGGCTGCGGAGGCCGGCACACTTCCGTCTCTTTTCAGAGACGCCGTTCCTCTCTCAAAACAGGGGCAGAGAGGGAAGTTCAAAGCAAACGCTAGAAAATTCGGGGTTGGGTTTTTTCCCCTCCTGCCCGGCCCCGCGCCCCTGCAGATCGCCGCTGCGGGACGCCCCCGCTGCCGGCACCGTCGAGGAGCGGGCGACAAGAACACCCAAGTTTAGCGACGTTTTATGAGGATGAGGGAGGGGACATAAACTCTCCAGCTCGGGGACGGCAAGCAGAGAAACTCTCTCGGAATACGTTATCCCGTAACTGAAGGGTTTCAAGCACTTTGCTCCCAGGCAGCTGGTGCCTGCTGGTGCCACAGAGCGGGTATTTGGCCCGGATGCATTCCTGCCCGGTTCAGCCCAGGAATCCCTAGAATGATCTGCAAATGCCCCAAGAGCTGAGTATTTCACTCTTACCTAAACCAGTAGGTATTTATGAAAGGCCAGAGGAACAGACGAAACAAAGCGGAGAGCTCTTCCTCCTCTCCAAAGAGCACCCAGCGTCTCCGAAAGAGCGACGCGGCTCTGGGGGATCCCCCCTTTCCCTCACGCATTGATCCAGAAGACTTTCCCCCCTGCCCCCCGCAAAAGGGTTGAATTTTGGGCTTCCAGCAGGCGGGGATCTGCTGGAGGTCAAGTGAAATGTGGTTTACGCACGTCGACCCAAGCGCTGCGAAGCTACGGACGGGCCGGCAGCTCGCGGGAGCCACACGCAGGGCTCGGGGCCGAGCCATCCCGCCTCTCAATGGACACTCGGTCTTTTGCATTCCCAACACTTATTAATCAGCTTTTTTTTTTTTTCTTCTCTCCCCTCTGAGAGCCTGCATTTACTCCCTGCCCCGGAGCAAACTCCACCTCGTGCCCTCCACCTGCCTGCAAAAATTCATCGCACGAGAGCAAGCGCTTAAAGCCAGCGGATGCACCCAGTGCGGATGCTCCCTCCTCCCGCACCGGCATCCTGCCACTACCCCCTTTGTCCCTGCTCCGGCAGTACTAAAAGCCCTGAAAGTGGAATTAAAATGATTTTTACACCTAGCCCGGGCTGTCAAAGCTGAGGCTCAGGCCACGGCCGTCATCGCTGAGCGAGGATTACACAGCTTAGCTTTACAGTTACAGACGCCAGGTCCAAGCCTGGTCTCAGCTGCAGCAGGATAAATCCTGCAGTTATACGCCAGCACGAGACCATGATCCACCGATAACCAGCGAAGGATTCAGCCAGGAGCACCGATCCAAGACCTCCCCATTCGTCTTGCAGACTTCAGCACACAAGGATGCCCCCCCGGCCCCGGGACTCGGGGCGTCCCTCGCCGTGCCCGGCGCAGGCCTCCTGAACTAAGACTTCCCAGCCTTTTTCTCCAAAACCAACCACGGCCGTCGCAGCTCTGCGCGCGGCCGGACCCTGCCTGCTCCAAAGCCCACCCGCTATCCCCCTTTCCTCCTGCATTTTACAGCGGCGGGGGAAAGGCAGCGAGCAGCGAGGTGTTGGGACTCGCACGCGCATGTCCCTTCCTATCTCTGTCCCTGAGAATCCCGCAGGGAAGGCAGAATGCAGCCCCAGGACTATTTTTAGGCCCCCCCACCACCACACCGGCAACGCTGTCGCACGAGCCTGGGCCAGCAAAACCTCCTGCGGCGGCGGCGGGTGACTGGGAGAGGCGAAGCTGCCAGCGCGGGCGGCGAGCGCCACGGCTCCGCTTTCACATCCAATCACCCCGGCTGCATCTGAGCGACCTGCCCGCTGGCAGGCCGTCTCCTCCGAGCAGCCTGAAGACCACAGAGCTCATCATTCTCCTTCCAGCTGCCCCCCCTCGGGGCACCGCCACCCCGCTGTCCCCGGGGCAGGGTGCAGGAGAGCCGTCGGGCCCCATTTGCCGGACACCCAGCACCGCGTTTGCACCCCGGGACGGAGGGGGAGTGGGATTCGAGAAACCCCCTCTCTGCCTTTTGCTCCTGCCATACGGAGACGGGCACCGGACGCCTCAAAGCGATCGCGAGGCGCTGCAAGCCACCTCGCAAAGCACCACGCGTCGGCAGCCAGACCCGCACCCGCAAAGCCACGGCGGGGACGGGGACCAGGGTGAACGCGAAGACGCAGCTGCCTGCCCCCCTCCTCCGGCCCGCGCAGCGGAACGGGGGGCCCCGGGGCCCGGCCGGTTAATTCCGAGCATCGCCCCAGCCTCCGTTCCCACCCAGCCGCCGCTCGCTGAAATTAAAGCAGGGCCCGATCTGATTCCTGTGGCGGCTTAGCGCGCCCACTCCGCTGGTTTATCATAATCCCGACATAAAAATCGTTCCCTTGAAAACGCTCAGGGGTTTTGAAGCCCCGATTGTTTGAAGAGGAAAGACTGCCCTCGGCACAAAGACGAGCTCCGCTCTCCACCCCGGGCCGGTGGCTGGAGGTTTCAATAAGCATTTTTGAGCCCCGCAGGTACCGATGGCAGGAAGCGCGGTGCTTTCTCTCGGCACAGAGATCACCCCAAAGCCAGCCTGATAAGGTGTCCCGGACCGCACGTCGCACGGACGCGATGCCCCAAGCGCAGCAGGGCCCGACGGCGGGAGCGAGCCGCCGCCTGCCTTGAGAGCACCACGCGCCTCCCGCGCAAATCCGGCCGTGATCCCTTGGAGGGAGGAAGCGTATATAAAAATATTTCAAAAACATGGAGATACGCGCGCGCACACGGCTCACAGCGTGTCTGCGCGGTTTCTGCGTGGTCGCGCCGCGGTGCCGTTCCACACCTGCCCGACCCACGGCACGGCGTGCGGGAGCGGCAGGCTGGGGAGGAAAAGCGGCGACTCGTGCTCGGTGGACACCTGCCGCCAGCAGGCTCTGCTTTGTGGTTTCAGGTTAAAATTGGGAAAGGTCAGCAGAAAATTCCTTCAGTCAGGAAACGTCTGCTTTCCCCCAACACAAAAAAATGCTGATTTTTTTAATTACTATTTTTTAACAATTTTTTACAGTCTGGGGCTGACGATCTGCTAATATTATTTATAAAAAATATAAATGCTTTAGCCTTTGCAAAGAAAAAGTTAATGCCCGCTGGCAGCACTGACCAGTGCAAACACTCCTGCGGGTCTGCCGAGTCCCGCGAGCCGGCGTGCCGGCCGCAGCGCATCGCTCGGGGGATGAGTGGCGCAAAGGGGCTTTGGACTCCACGACGAACGGGCCTGCTGCATTCCTGCGTCCCTGGCGCAAGCACTAAACACAGGAGCTGAAGACGACTGAGCCGCAAGCTCTT
This sequence comes from Steatornis caripensis, assembly GCA_013398225.1. NCBI lineage: Eukaryota > Metazoa > Chordata > Aves > Caprimulgiformes > Steatornithidae > Steatornis > Steatornis caripensis. The sequence goes on along the minus strand of VZSC01000113.1, from coordinate 17,929 downwards.
TCCTAGATGAAAGCGATACGCTGAACGAAATTAATAATTTTCAATAATTATGCTTGGATAGGCTGGGTCTTCTCAATGACTCACGAAACCATAGGAAAATNTGTAAGCTGCGATTTGGATCAACGTCATGCCAACACACTGGGCTTTCTTATTGCTAGCGTACTCCAGCAGCAAATCGGGACGAAAGGAGGGGGGGGGAGAGAAATAAAATAAAGATCAGCTGTTTGCAAGACTATTCCAGTCCACGTTCCCGAAGGCCTTCGAGAGCGGCGCCCTCCGCCGCGCCGCCCGCCCCGCCGCGGGGGACAGTCAGCTGCCACCACAAAAAAAATCTGAAATAGAAAGCGATCGGCGGCCGCACGGAGAGCGAGCCGGTGCGGCTGCGCCCCCAGACCCCGGGGGAGCCGCGGCAACGCTCGTGGCGCCGAGAGCCCCGAGGGGCCCGCCCCGTGGTCTGTCCCCGCCGAGGGCGGCGAGCGGGGTGACACGGGTTCCCGTTTGCCCTGCCAGGCCGGGAGCACCCGGGGCGGGTGAAGAACTGGAGGTGCTTTAGCCCCGCGCTGTCACCGTGTCCCTGAGCAGAAACGGGGGCTCACAACCATTTTAAAGGGCGCTTTTTGCAGCGGGGAACGAGGTGCACAAGGTCCGGAGCGCCAGGTCGGGCACAACGGGCCTCAAACCTGTCCCCTCCATCACCGCCCAGCACGGGCACCTCCTGCCCCTGGATCCGGCCCGCCAGGCACAGGCTCCCAGTGCTCCGGCTTGCTAAATTCCCCGCCGAGTTTCGCCCTCGTCTCCCCGTTCGCATCCCCCCCGTCCTGCCCGTGCCTTTGTTGTACCCAGGCAAGTGACACCATCAAACAGCAGCCTATGGCGGTGCCGCCTCGGCCCCGCACCGACCATGATTGGTCACCTAGGAACACCAAAAGATGATCGCACAGCATCGCTTCCAGCCCCCCATTGGACAAAAGGTGCTTTTTCACCCCCCTACTCCGCCTTGAGCGAAGACACCGGCCAATGGTGGGTGGCACATGGCAGCTCACAAGTGCTCAACCAAGAATAAAAGTCCCTTGCCCCCCGCACGCTCGTCCCTGGGCGAGCCACCGCGCCCCTTCGCACGAGGACTTACGGGCCACCGCTCAGCGCCGGTGTCCGCCCGCGCACACGTCCCAGCCCGCGAGCCTGGCGGGTGCCGCCGTGACCGGCAGCCGTTCCCCTCCCGGCCTGGTCTGCCTCCGAAGGACGGAGGAGAGCTCCGTGCGGTGACGTCCTGCTGCCACCAAAGCCAAGCGTGTCCACCTCCATCCTACAAGACACTCGGGGTGCAAGCATCCGTGGAGGATGCTCTCTCCCCTTCCACGGCCCAAGGCTCAGACGCGTTCTGGAGCCGGCTCTCTGACGCCCTGTCCCCTGCAGTGTCCCTCCCCGGCGGGGGACGAGCCGCCAGGCCAGGAGAGCGGCGCTTTGCGCTCGCCCAAGGGAGGAGCAGCAAGGCAACAGAGAGCAGGGAATAAAGGAAGAGCTCGTACAAACTTCCCCACGCCCTGCCACCGCCGGCGTGGGCTGCAGGAGCAGCGCCGGCAGCAACAGCAGCACCCAGCTGAACCTCGAAGGGAAGGCAGGAAGGAGGCTCTCCTCAAGCAGATCCTGCCAGGGAGTTAACACACGCACTAAATGACTCTGAACGGCAGGGCCGTGGGTGAGGGCGGGGGCAAAAATATCTTGTTTATTAATTTAAAGTAATCCTACGAGCAGGCTCAATCTTTCACGCTATGCCCAGAACTACAGCCTTTCCCCGGACGAGGTACCAGGGACAGCTTCTTGCGCCCTTTGTTGCCATTGTTGTTGGCGTTTGGGGTTTTTTAAAGACCCCGACGAGCACACGAGCCGAACGAGCGGGTCCAGCACAGGCCAGAAAGGCAGCTCTTATTTCTACGTCTCTCGCAAGAGGGTTTTCGTAAAGTAGCAAGGCTGTAATTGCTCCTTTCCAAAATTAGTCCAGGTGCTGTCACCTGCATTTGGTCTTTTATTCTCATGAAATCTTTTTTCCTCCCCCCCCCCGCCTGGAAGCACCGCTCTGAGACCAGCTATTATCTCAATCCGTCACAAGATCTTTGTGTTCTTCTAAGCAGCACCAAGGCACCTTCCCAAACGGGTTGCTGTATTTCGCAGGTGGCACCTAAGGCAACCAGTCTGACCATTAAAGACGAGTGGGAAGCGCCCAGTTCACCTCTTTCTTTGACCAAAAATTCCCTTCTACAGTAGAGCAAGTTAAAAAAAAAATAATAATATATCTCAGTTTCCGTAAGGAAGAGGTTGGCATATAATCCAGTGAGAGGGCTAAGGACCAGCACGAATTTGCAGAGAGGATAAATCAGACAAAAATCAAGTTCCCCGGTTAGTCTCACGCGGTTTCGTACGCAAGGTAGAGAGCGGTATTTTTTTGTAACTCCCCGATCTTGGAATCTTGAGTCCATTTCAAAGCAATGTTCATAGACAAAGGATTAAAAGGAGAACGAGAGCGTTTGGATAGAGGTACTGGGGAAGAAAAACAAAGAAAACAGCAAGAAACCATTTCCCAAATCACCATCTCCTTCTTTCTAATCCTGATACCAAGTTATATCTGTCGGGGAAGAAAATTAAACATGTAACGGATAGGGAATGGCGGGGGGGGGGGGGG
>VZSC01000112.1:0-46673 GCA_013398225.1 Steatornis caripensis | reverse complement strand
CCTTCTCTGCAGGGCTGCTCTCAATGCCTTCATCCCTCAGCCTGTATTGATACTGAGGATTGCCCCGACCCACGTGTGGGACCTTGCACTTGGCCTTGTTGGACTTCATGATGTTCACATAGGTCCACTTCTTGAGAATGTCCAGGTCCCTCTGGATAGCACCTCATCCCTCAGGTGTGTCAGCCACTCGGCTTGGTGTANCACAACAGGCCCTACTAAAAAGTTTGTCCCTGTCTTTCTTATAAGCCCCCATTAAGTACTGAAAGGCTGTAATAAGGTTTTGCTGGAGCCTTCTCTTCTTTGAGCTAGACAACCCCAACTCTCTCAGCCTTTCTTCATAGAAGAGGTGTTCCATTCTTCTCATTATTTTTGTAGCCCTCCTCTGGATCTGTTCTAACAGGTCCATGTCTTTGCTGTGCTGAGGACTCCAGAGCTGGACACAATACTCCAGGTAGGGTCTCATAAGAGGAGAGCAGAGGGGGAGAATCACCTCCCTCAACCTGCTGGCTACACTTCCTTTGATACAGCCCAGGATACAGCTGGCTTTCTTGACTGCAAGTACACATTACTGGCTCACGTCCAGCTTTTCATCCACCAGTACCCCAAAGTCCTTCTCTGCAGGGCTGCTCTCAATGCCTTCATCCCTCAGCCTGTATTGATACTGAGGATTGCCCCGACCCACGTGTGGGACCTTGCACTTGGCCTTGTTGGACTTCATGATGTTCACATAGGTCCACTTCTTGAGAATGTCCAGGTCCCTCTGGATAGCACCTCATCCCTCAGGTGTGTCAGCCACTCGGCTTGGTGTAATCTGCAAACTTGCTGAGGGTGCACTCGATCCCACTCTCCATGTCGTTAATGAAGATATTAAACAGTACTTGTCCCAGTACAGACCCCTGAGGGACACCGCTCATCACTGATCTCCATCTGGACATTGAGCTATTGACCACTACTCTCTGGATGTGACCAGTCAACCCATTCCTTATCCATAAAACAGTCCACCTATCAAATCCATATCTCTCCAATTTAGAGAGAAGGATGTTGTGGAGGACCACATCAAAGGCCTTACAGTACTCCAGGTAGATGACATCAGTATCTCTTCTCATGTCCACTGATGTAGTCACTCCATCATAGAAAAACAGTAGATTGGTCAGACAAGACTTGCCCTTGGTGAAGCCATGCTGGCTGTCTCAAATCACTTCCCTGTCCTCCATGTGCCTTAGCATAGCTTCTAGGAGGATCTGTTCCATGATCTTCCCAGGCACAGAGGTGAGACTGACAGATCAGTAGTTCCCAGGGTCCTTCTTTCTACCTTTTTTAGCAATTGATGCATTTTTTCTCTTTTTCCAGTCACCAGGGACTTCATCTGACTGCTATGACTTTCCAAATGTCATGGAGAGTCGCTTGGCAACTACATCAGCCAATTCCCTCAGAACTCTGGGATGCATCATCAGGTCCCATAGACTTATGTATGTTCAGGTTCCTCAGGTGGTCACGAACCAGGCAGTGGAAAGTGGGATGAATCCTTATCTCAAGACAAGTCTCAGCCCTTCATCAATTAGCAGCTTCCAAACTGGCAAATCATTAGTGGCCAGACTCACAAAAAGCAGCAAAGCAATTTCCACTGGGTTGATGAAATTTGGTATCTAAACATGCTTATGAATGCTGGCCCAGCTGCCTACTGGTATCTCTAAATTTTGAATGTGTTCAGGATCCCATAGAACCCTGAAATCCCTCAAGAGTTGACCATGAAGCTGAGAGCAGCCATTGCTGCAGTTATGAATAGTTAACGGAACTAGTGCTACCTTGTGTTTAAAGAATCAGGGAAAAGTAAAAGAGTTTGACAGTGGCTCTTAAATAAAGGTCTAGTACATCCAGTGCTTTCAACAGGTTCTTCTTATACAAAACTACTGAGCCTTACCATTTTCTTTCTAGTTAGAAAATAGGGTCAAAATGAGGAAGGTCATGTAGTCTATCTCCCTGCCCCAACACAGCATAAGCTCTGCCTGAGATAACAACAGACTAGTGTGCAGAGGGAAAAAACTGAAAAACAAAGATTAAAGCTCTGAAACCCAAGGGCTTGAAATTAGGCACTGCATTCAATGTGTAGACCCCGTATCTTAGTGCTGCCAGAGTTCCGTGGCATGCAATGCCCAGTATAGGCAACTGCACTTCAACTTATGACTCTTAGCACCATCAGTGTGGAAACGAAGTGTTTGGATGAAATAGCCCATGGCATGGACTCCATCCTCAGTTCCTCATGGTGAGGAGCTGGAGCTCTAAGCATGGGGTTTCCACCCTCAAGGGCAGGGGTTACCTGTTGAAATGGCAATGGGGAAAGGTTAAGAATCAGGCAGGAGTGCTTCATCAAGACACTCGTCTGATAGAATTGCACTGAAAAGATCTCCAGAAACAGGCAAGTGAATGGAATTAAACCCCAAGGACTGAATTTGTAGCAAGAGAAAGCAGAAGCACACAGATCCCAGCACCAGGGACAGCAGCTTGCTCCCAGCAATTTGGGACCTATTAGGACCACCGCCTATTCAACCTATTTCCTCTCCCTGTTAGTTTGGCCCCATTTACACTGATCTGAGTACAATCAATAAGCTTTGTAGCACCAGGACAACAATGAAGCTGCAGAAATGATGAGACCCATCCACATGACCACAACAGGGTCAGGCTCACTCTCTGGGTCATGTTTCACGGTGGCCGCCATACGAGAACGACACAGACCCTGTGGATCAGTCTGGGATCATTTCTTCTGCCTCTCTGCAGAAAGGATAAGTGTACTTCTGGTCCTACAAAGTGGTGGCAGGAGGCACTCTGGAATGGATCAATGTGATAGACTGGACTGAGATGGAGAAGACGCAACTTGTTTCTCACTCTGCCAGGAAATCAATTCAACCTCTGTGCCTCTATTTCTCTTTCCAATCCTTGTCAACTTAAGATGTTAATGTTCTGGAACAGGAGCTGTTTTTCAGGACAGTGCCACTAGTGCAATCTACTGTTGCTCACCAGTTCCTGGTGTGTCCCCTTTCCTCCCTGTAGGGAATTGCATCTCTCTCCCAGTACTTCCCTGTTTTTGTCCTGATGCCACCCTTCAGCTGTGCCAGTAGAGTAAATGGGGAGTGATGAAGCTGGGCTGTGCCAAAACATCTCCTCCCGTTTCCGTTTTGTTGTTGCATGGGTTTTGGAACCCTTTCACTGTGAAATGGCAATAGGGACAGGGCAGTGGTGACCAAAATAGCCAGGCCCAGGAGGGGCAGAAGGATGAGAGATAGTTGCGAGGCTCTGCTGCATGGGTGCAATCATGCCCCCACTGTGCCTTCAGTGCCTGGTCCCAGGGCCAGGCTGCAGTGTAATCTGGGACTTCTGCTAATAATTACCATGAAGTGATGGGCTATGACAGATATCAAGCCCATGAGCACCATGATGTTCAGCATGCAAAACCTCTCTCCATGAGATGGGTTTTCTCAGGCCACTGTGCAAAGCCTGACTGATGTCAGAGTGCTCTGACATTGCCCCAGCCAACCTGACCCCAAATCTCACTAAACAAGCACTAAGTGCCCTATTTTGCATTGCCTGTAACATCCCAAAACAGTGTCTGACTTCTCAATTAGTCTGAGAGAAGACTGTAAACTTGAAATCCAAACTGATGGACTGTGAAATCCATATCACGTTGTCACCCACAGCACATTCTCCCTGCTCTGCACTGAGCTATAAATAGACTTTCATTACTAGCAAGCAGACAAAGGCAGCCTGGAAGATGTTCCACACTGACACTACTCCTGGCTTGCTGATTTCTTGTTTTCACCTTGATATAGGAGTGAAGATGGGGACAAGCAGGTAGGGACTGCTCAACAGCAACAGAGACTAAATCACTTCTTCCCCTAACCAGGATTATTTCTGGGTTTTGTTTTGTGTTTTTGTTGGATTTGGGGATTTCTTTTCTCATTCTTTCCCCCAGAGCCAAGAGGCTCAGAGAACATTACCCAGTGCAACAGAATGCATTACACCCACCTCCTTTTTTAGGTCATCTGTTTAAGCTCCTGGAGTCTGACTCCCAAGCAATGCAGTCATTAAACCCCTAACATTTTCTCTCTCCCTATTTTATTTCTGTTATCACAAAAAAAAAAAAAGGCAAAAAAAAGCAAGTTGATCTTTGCTTTAACCATTTAAATGTCTTAAGGGAGTTATTGACTTGGAAAAAGTGGAAGGGACCTGAATCTTCTGGGAGGAGGCAAACCCTGACATGTCAGTCTCCTTTACAAATTCTATCTTTGCAAAGAATGAGCTTGTACGTGCCTTTCTAAAAAAAAACCCAAGTCCACAAAAAAAGTCTCCAATCACAGCCACTGATGAGACACAGAAGCTGTGATGCTGAGGCATAAATCTGCAGATTTGTGTCCTTTAGCCACAAGACATAGATAGATACCTTTTATGCACCTTTTTTTCAGTAGTCCTGTCATCCTTTAACAAAAAAGAAGCTCACATTAGAAGCTGAGATGAGCAAAATGGTTAACTTTTCCTGCTCATTCGTACTTTGAGTTTAAATGCCAGCTCTGCTCTTCCCCTGCACTGCTGCCTTATGACATGCAGCAGCTATGTTTCTGCCTCATTCCTTGCCATTTACATCAAGGTCAATTAAACAAAACATTGGCTGGCCATTATTTGTACAGTAGGAGTTCATTCCTCAACTAACAGAAGTGAAATTGCTTGACAGAAAACCCAGGAGTGTTCACTTTTGGATCAAACAGCGGACTGAAGTTTTGAGATAGCTGGTAGAGTTCATTTGCTCTGCAAGCTGCTCTTTTGTATCTCAACTTTCCTTGAAACTGTAGCAAACCCCCAAATGCCCATAACTCATGCATACTGTCACTGTGAAGAAAATCTTACCCACAAAGCTGTGTCTGAGGGTGTTGTTCCATTGATGTTGCTTTCCCACAATAGTGAAGTTCACATATTTCCAGCCCGCTTTGGAGCCCCACGGTCATGACAGTTTTCAACTCCTCCATGACAGTTTTCAACTCCTCAGCTTCTGCTGAGCTACTAAAATGGTTTGTGAGGCTTTACTGGGAATTGGGTGTTTGGGCAAGGGAAGGAGTGGAATGTGTTGGATAAAGATCACTGTAATCGACATCTGTAAAATTGGGTGTTTGGGCAAGGGAAGGAGTGGAATGTGTTGGATAAAGATCACTGTAATCGACATCTGTAAAAAGAGCCAGGCTTTACAAGTTTTTGTTTAAGTGATTTGGTCTAATGCGTGGCCAATAAATGGTGGCATAAGTAAAACAAAGAGACAGTACATTGCAGCTTGGGGGGAGGTAGACGTATTTTGGGCACTGAAGGGGTTGGAAAGAAAACGTTAGGTATTACTAGAGCCACAGCCCTGCACAAGCTTGGAACAGCAGCTTTGAGACAAGTATCTTGTCCAGTCATCTTTGTGAAGTGGTTAGTGAACATACAGTCAAGTTAAGTCTTTGATTCCTCCTGCCGTAGTGAGACAGGGGTCACATATCTCTGGGTGACGTCTTCTGCAGGGTGCCTCAGTGAGTAGTACAGTGGAATGTAGTTAAGAATCTATACACTTATTCAAATGTTTCCCCACAAGATCTAAGTCCAAGGACCATAACAAAACCCAGCAGTATACCATCTAAACCTGCATTTCATTTTTCACGTATTTTGCAGTTGGAACCAGGGCTGTAGATGGAGTTATTCCTATACTGTCCCTGCTTTCCCACAAGTGACGAAAACAGATTTCCTAATTTCTGAAGATGTACAGAGCCATGATCAGCTATAATAATTTTCATTTACCTAACTCTTTTTAGAAAACCTCAAGACTAATTAAAGTTCATATGATGTAAAGACACTTTGGAACTCTATAGTGCACACTCACTGACTAATGAAATTAATATTAGGACAATAAGGAATATTACCAGAATAACAAATGCTCCTGAGTCTTAATAACAGCTGAAAAAAAAAAGGCAGATACTAGAGGTTTTAAATTTATAAAGCACTTCTGCTTTGTGTATTGACACAGGTAATGAGTTCTATGGAAGAAACGCTACAGTTGAAAGCCTTTAACACTAAAAGCTTAATTTAGTGTACAATGAATAATAGAAGGAGCCCATTCATGGGTCGATCAGAATGGGATGAGAGAGCACCAAAGGAGCAGACAGATCATGTTAATAGGAAGGTTGAGGCTTATTTAAAAATCTATACTGTAGTTAAAATTAGAACGCAAATTGGAACTTGGCATTCTGTTGCTTAGGAAATTGGTAATGGGATACTAAAATCTTGCACTTCTCTGTTTCTGGTCCTAGTTAGAGGAGGACAAAGGCGATGACAGTCACAATGTTGAATACCACAGGGAGCCATTAAAGAAAGTGATAACATAAAGAAATCAGCATTTTCCAGCTATTTGCACAGTGTGGTGTGTGCTGTATTCCTTTATTATATCACGTGTAGAAAAATATGGGTCAATATGCACACACAGTCATTGTTATCATCTTCTACATGACTATTCCAAGGGTAGATTTTAATTTAGACTTTTGGTCTTTTTGTTTAGGTGTGAATTTATGAATGCCATTGAGGTCTCTGTGCCCAATGGTATCATCTGCATCAGATACACCATTGAGTCTTTTGGATTAAACAGTCTTTGCCTAGACATGATGATGTGGATGGTTTCTCTCAGTCCACTGACCCTACCGATTAGAGAAAAAGTCTCAGGGGTTTTTGTCTCTTTTCCAGAAGAAAACGATCCTTATATCAAAGTTCATAGTTACAGTTAGTTAGGTAATACTTAGCAGGACAGATCCTGAAAGCAAACGCTGGAGAGGGAGAAGGACACTATGTTTTTCAGGAATGATGCTTCCAAGTAAGGGCAGAGCCACTTGCCAGAGAAAAACACCTCACTTTATTGCTGTTTCTCATGGTCTTCTAATCAAGCTCTGTGGCCCTATTTCATTGTCACCCATTTCACTATAGACAAATATGTTGCTACTTGAACCACAAGCTGGGAAGAAGAAAGCAGGAAAAAACCCCTGGAAAATCCAAGATTTAGAACAAAAGTGCTGGGGACAGCCATCCATGTCCTGCTGCAAAGGGTCCAAAGCTACTGGGTGTATTCTCCCTCTGATAGTTACCTGACCTGACAGCTTGGAGAATGAGCCCACAGGCAGAGTTCAGAAGAAGTGGACCATCTGATTGGTTTACATCCTCAAGGAAAAGATGCCTGGAGATTCTAGAAAACATCCCCAGAGCTCATTTTAGAAATAAACCACAGTAAAAAAATTACTAATGATTCTTAGGATAATTGTTTCTCAGAGTCACAGAAACAATGGAAAGTGGTTAAATAACTTCTTGTTATTTTAAAACATATACAAAGTATTAAAAAAATCCATTTTAAAACGTATGTTCTGAACAATGCCTTATGCAAACATAATGATTAAGTTAAAAAAATTATAGGCTTAACTGGAGGAATAGTCACCATTTTTTTTACCACTGTTCGATTCCAATTTTTTTTTTCTATTAAAGCCTGACATCCCTGGCTGACAGTTTAATTATTAGGGTAATGTGATGGATAAAGAAACTTGCTCTGTAGTGCCTCCCACTTACTAAACATTTGCTTGCAACCACAGCTGCAAAAAATGCCACAGTTCCTCAAAGCAAAGATAATAATTCCCTTGTTTTCAGTGCCCTTAACGCTTATTATATGAACTCTTAAAGGAAAACCACCTTTTCATCACTAAGTGTAGCTTATAGAAGTCAGAGCTATACGATGCTCTAGATCACTGAAAGATTGTAAACTACCAGTCTTGAGCTGCTCTTGAACAGTCACACATAAAAACAAGCTCTTCTACTTCATTGGGATTATTTGAGGGCATCTAGAAAATCACTTTAAGAATTTTGAATGTAGGTCTACAGTGCCTACAAAAAGGGTCTGTTCCTGATCGGTTTGTTAGACTGTTTGACTTTTAAAAAAAAAATGAAAATTAAAAAATCAATAGATGTGAGGGTCCAGAATAACCCCATAATCAATAGAGGCAACACCTGACTAGAAGCAGAAAATCTTGAGCAATCGGACAACAAAGTTGACTGCAGATATGATTTTACATATTCTCATAAAAATAGCAAAACATTGCAGAATGGTCTTCTGATGCTGAGAGAGAAACTAACAAATGAAATTATGTGCTAATAAATACAAAGAATTGCGTGGTGGGGCAAGAGAAACCACCTCAATGGGTTATTAGTAAAAGCATAGAGAACAAATCAGAACATTTCCTTTCAGTCTGATGTACACTACTAGTATTCCCAGTGCAGTGTGTGCATTTCTGATTACCCTATCTGAGAAAGGTGCAGAAGAACTTGAAAGGCTACAGTAGAGGACAAGAGAAGGGATCAAATGTATAAACAGCTCTGAGCAAGGACAGGGTCTTTAGCCATGAAAAAGAAGAGATTTAGAGAGGTTGTAACAGAATTTTGCACAGCACGGAGTCATTACACAAGAACTAGTGAGTACCAGATGAAATGATCAGCCAGAAGATTTACACAAAGAGCTTGTTCACACAGTGCATAATTCAATCATGGAATTCATTGCAATAAATGCTCTGGAAGTTATAAGTAGGTTCAAAAAGCAATTAGGCACTGCATGGAAGAAAAGAGTATCAGGGCCTGTTAAACTCAAAGCAGAGATACAACCTGCAGTATGGGAAAACCCCAAGCTGGATTCTTAGTACAGGTTACTGAGGTAAAATGACCAGCATCTGATGTAGTATGACTCTTTGGTGTTTTAACTCCATGCTTTGAGCCTCAAATATAACTGCACATGAGGTATCGCACCAAGAAACACCTTTTTGCGCCCTCCCACTATGGCTGCGTCAACCAGAACTGAGACCTGCATGTGTCCAGACAGAGAAGCAAGCCAGAGTCTATTCTTGCAGACTGCCAGTGTGGACACTCTTCTTGACATTGGTATTTCCTCACAGATCTTTCCAGACTTTTAAAACTATGGCAAGCATTAGATTTTTAAAAAAAAGAAATATGAAGAAATTGCGAAGGAACCAAACCCTTCACATACATACTCTCCCACTGAGAAGGACTGTCTCACCTTAACAGTGGGATAAGCAGGAAAACAGGGATATGTCTACAAGGGAGACAGCTTGTTCTGGAAGGACAGAAAGGAAAGAGGGTGTTATGTTTTACATGAAGAGCATGTGCATTTTCCATGATGTTCAGAAGTGCAGATTTGCTGCTATCTCGACACGAGTATGAGAAGGAATAATGGGAGGAGATGGGTCTTCTGTAGACCATGAACACCTGAAGGACAGATTGTAGTGTCAATAAGGAACATCAAGTGCCCAAATATTTGTTGGGAGGCATGATGGGTTCGAACTATAAAGTCCTTGAAATGAATCAGGGACATATCAAATGGTGGAAGAAATTATAAGGTGACACAGTGTTTTGGATTTGGTTCTGTCTAAGAGAGAGGAACTGGTGAAGAAACTAAAAAGAGAAGGTGACAGGTGAAAGGACTGTGAATAACTGTTCTAAGAAAAAGGAAGGAGTCACAGAGAAAAAGTAAGGATAATGGACTTCTCAAAAAAAAAAAAAAAAAGCAGATTTCAACTAATCCAGGGAACTCATCTGTAGGGTCTCTCAGGAAGGTAATTTAAGGGATAAAGGAGGGCAGAAGAGCTGGCAGCTACAGCAAGAGAGTGTATTAAAGGCATAATAGCAGCCTATCTTGATACAGAGGAAGGACAGAGAGCACAGTGAGAAGCCATTATGACTGAATCAGGAGCTTTTTAAGGGCCTGAAAATAAACTAAGGGAAAAAAAATGACACAAAAGGCAAAAAAAAGTGCATCATTAAGGATGAGGGATAAAAACCTCAGGGAGAGTTTGGGATAAAATGGGTTACAGGTTGAAAGAAACACAAAGAACGATAGGAAAAGGTTTTATAAATACACTAAAAGTAGGAAAAACATAGGAAAGTAGAGGTCCGTTACTTATGAGGGAAGAGGAATAAATAGCACATGATCTAGAGAAGACTGATGAATTCAACACTCTCTTTGCTGCAGACCACACTAAAAAATTAATTATGAACAGCTACTTAAGGCAATTAATTTTAACAAGAGGACAAGCTTAAACAGATAATTAATAGGTTAAAGAATATGTAGATAAGATAGAGCTATTCAACTTTGTAAGGTATAATGGAATTCACCAAAGGATTTTGAAGGAGTTCAAAATAGTCTGTGAACCATTTGCAATTACCTCTGAGGATTTGTGGAAGACACAAAACACGCCAGAGGACTTAAGCAGAGAAAGGGGAGTACTTAAAAAATGGGGAATCCAAAACGATGAGGCCACTCAGACTCACCTTTGTCCCTAGGCTGACCCTGGAAAGGATTATTGAACAATCTGTAGGCACTATGGTAAAACCCAGGTGACAGGAAACAGCCAACTGGGATTTGTGAAGAATATAACATGTCAGATTGACTAAATTTCCTCCCTGACAAGGTAGCATGAGTATTGGATGAGGAGGCAGTGGTGAATGTGATTTAAGTTGACTTCACTGAGGCTTTCTTACAGCCTTGCATGACAACCTTTGATATGAGGAGGGATATATCAATGGTCTTGCAGCCCATACAACGTCTGTTATGAAAGAGGCCTATGGGAAGGAGAAATGAGAAAGAGAAGGCTGAGAGGAGATCTGATCAATGCTTATAAATATCTAAAGGGTGGATGTCAAGAGGACGGGGTCAGACTCTTCTCAGTGGTGCCCAGCGACAGGACAAGGGGCAATGGGCACAAACTGGAACACAGGCAGTTCCACCTGAACATGAGGAGGAACTTCTTTACTGTGAGGGTGACAGAGCACTGGAACAGGCTGCCCAGAGAGGTTGTGGAGTCTCCTTCTCTGGAGATATTCAAAACCCACCTGGATGCATTCCTGTGCAACCTGCTGTAGGCTAACCTGCTTTAGCAGGGGGGTTGGACTAGATGATCTCTAGAGGTCCCTTCCAATCCCTACTATTCTATGATTCTATGATTCTATGATAAGTGGCCATTGTCCTGGTGGAGTTCATGAGTGGTGCCTATGCATTAAAATCTTTCTCTTTCAAGAACCCTGTGCACAGGGGTGCGATTTAGGTTACAGACATGTCTTGGATTCAGATAAATCCAGCATTTTAACAGCTAGTTGGAGCTTGCTTGTCAAACTCAGAGGGCATTACAAGAGGTCCTGTAGTTTGGATGATAGTACAGAAAAGACCCATAAAATTTGCTGATGAAGTCAAGCTGAGAGGTGTTGCAGGGAGCCCAGAGGACAGGATCACAAACCAAAAACTTCTTGACATATTGAGGAGTTGCTCTGATAAAAACAAAATCAATAAACAAGTGCTCTGCTTAGGAAGGATAATTTCAATGCAAAACGGAAAACAACTAAATAGTAATACTGCAGAGAAGAAGTCAGAGTGAGAGCTGACTCAACAATATGCTGCTGTTGCAGAAAAGGCACATCTCATTCCTGACTGAATTAACATATGGAACACATAGGAGGTAATTAGAATTATTCGCCTTTATCTTGGTGGTGAAACCTCGGCTGGAGTATCGTGTCTAGTATTGGGCATCCCACTAAGATCTAGAAAGATTGGAGAGAGTCCAGAGGATAACAGCAAGGATAGCAGATTTAAAAATGGCCTGTGGAGAAAGTGGCTTTGTTTTGTTCAGGAAATAATGATATGAGGAGGGATATATCAATGGTCTTGCAGCCCATACAACGTCTGTTATGAAAGAGGCCTATGGGAAGGAGAAATCTGCAGAATAAACAGTTCACATTAGACTACTAGATGACAGTAATGAAAATGGGCAGCAGAAAGCACTCAGACAATTTGGGGAGCTCCTCCTACAGAGTTTTTAAGGAACAGATTAGACAGATATTTATCACTGATGAGATGTGCTTAATCCTGCCTTGTGCAGGGACAAATATCCTTCCAGCCCCACAACCGAGGGAGAAGGAAGGGGAAAGACCTGAAAGAGTCTGAAAACTCTATTTGTACACTTGGGAGGGAGCTCTGCAAAGAAAAAACAGAGAAGCCAGAAAGACCTCATCCAGCTGGACACAACGTGGAGTCAGAAAGGAGCTGTGACACATTCCAGGGATGGCCAAAGGCTGGATTCAGAGGAAACAGAGGTTCTTCTCTGTGGCTCTGAATCAAGCAATGGATGGCCAAGATTTTAACATCCCTGCTATCAGCATCTTCTGCTGGCTTGCTCTGGACAGCTGTGTGCTAAGCACAAGGATGACGGGCCCCTCTTCACTCAGCATGCTACATGCTTTGGGTACTTTTCCAATCTTTTAGTTCCATTATCGTATATGGCCTTGAGAAACTTGCCAGAGGGAAAACAAGGAGTCAATGGCAAGGCAATGGGTAATTTCTGCTCCCCACTCATCTTTTATTCCTTGAATTCGAGTCTTGGCACTTTTTTCCTACCCTGTGGCTCAAAGGATTAGTTAAATGGCGAGAAGATAAGGAAATTTTTACTCACAAAATTGATAGAAATATAAAAGAAACAGAAAAAAGCATTCGGGGGATATTATCTAGAAATGTAATTTTTATTCAGAAAGTAAAATATTGTTTATTTCTGCATGCCTAGTGAACATATTTTTAACAAAGTTTATCTGTCTCTGTCACCGTCACAACTGCTGCTCCTGTCAGATTCCCTCATTTCACAGTTCTCCCTCAAAAAATTATCTACTTAAAGAGCAAGTAAAACCTGTTTCCTAGTAAGTTTCAGCTTGTCAGCAGAATGGCGTGATTTAAATCATGTGCATGAATGGTTCTTGCAGTGCTTTAAAGCTGTTCCAGTTACTTCCTCTCAAGAATAAACCAGAGGTTACAATAAATTCTGTTTTCCAAGAATGAGAGGTAACTTCTGACTTGAGATGCCTGCACTTGCATCTTATCCCAGGCAATGGGCATTACAAAGCAATATCTCAGGGTAAAATTTAGCTTTATATGCATTTCTTTCCTGAAAAGCACATCTTTCACTCTGGAGTATAATTAGAAAACTAAACATAACCAAAGAAAAGATGCCTTGAAGAGATTGTTCCAAATAAACACACTGCCGAAATCAAGTTCTTTCAAATCTCTCAGACCTCGGGACTTGTTGGTTCATTCCTTTATAGAATCAAATTTTAGGAAAAGATAAAAACAGTTGCATTGTCTAATGCAGTTCTCCTCCCAAGTAGGACAGTTCTTATTAGTCATGAAAGCAAGAGAGAGGGAGTCTGGTTAAAAGACTGATACAGGGCTCCTGTCTAGCAGAGGTGCTTTGCATTGCTGTTACTGAATCAACACTTGCTTTTTCAGTTTCATGTTCTGTGCTGTTGGTGGTTTGCCACCACCATGGTTGCTCATCTGGGCCCACAAGTTGGTCAGGATGATCCCTCTTTCCCCAGGACTTCTGCAGCTGAGGCTGGAATAATCCAGTAGCAGAGGAGAGCAATGGGACAGTAGACAGAGAACATCTGCCAACATCCCAGAGTGTCTGGATCATTTGGGAACAGTGAGACACTTCCATCTCAACATCAAAGCCCATATGGCCCAGAAAAAGGCAAGGCATATGCCTACCACGGCTTCTCCCTGATCCAGCCTGATTGTCCCAGCAGGCACTCATGGGAGTGCCCATGGGTACTCAGAAGGGACCAGGTCTGGGTGGAGGTGTCATGGTCAACTATTCTGCAGTACTGAAGAGACTAAGCTAATAACAAGTTTACAAAAACCCCCAACAGATGAAATAACCAAGACCCACATAGCAGACTTATGAGGTGCACTTGAGTGAAACAAAAGCTTTCACCAGGGTAATGAACTCTTCAGAAAACAATGCACAGTTCAAAACAGTGGTTGATGAGAGTCACAATCAATGTGGAAGAAATAGTTGCATTTCCCACTCAACAAATCCCTTCAGTAAACACTGGCAACCACATAGTTTACTCACAGAGAGCAACCAGATTCCAGAGAAACACTTGCTCTGGTGGCGTCAGGTCCCTGAGCTCACAGCAGGCAGAAAACACAAATAAGTCAGGGGACAGGAGTTGTTTCACTCCTTATACATCACACCAGTGCAACAACAGAACGTGCTTGTAAAAAGGGAGATGAGCACATTGAGTTGATGAGAAAGTAGAAGTCTGGGGCTCTGAAGCAGAAGAAGGAATTCAGTCTTAAATAATTATTCAAGGCTTCATTTTCTGTCAAAGAAAGTTTTTTATTAATAAGATGAGTTAGCAGGGTTTCAGCATGATTAACTCATTGCTGTGACAGTGATTTGCATTTCTATCCTCATTCTGCAAGGTAACACACAAGCAAGAGACCAAACAAGGCTAAAGCTTAACCTGCCTGTATCAGCTGGACATCCCAGGGGAGCCTAGACATGAAAGCATCTGCAGTGCTGAGCCAGCGTAGTCCTGCTGGATGCAGATCTGAGCCAGCTCCAGCAGGTCTGACCTCAAGGGTTTGTAGCCATAGCAGGGTTAATCCATGTCCTGGATTATCTCCTCACAGGTAATTGAGAATTGACCATATCCTGGAACAGCCTGAGGAAGGTGCACAGCACCCTGCTCATTGCAAAGCTCACTCCCTTGAAAATTCGGTCACAGACAATTAAATGACACCATCGCAATGCGTTTCACTGGAGACCAGAACATGCAACAAGAAGAGAGGGACAGGCACTCTCCAAAGATGGCAAGATCTCTTTTTGGTACTGGGATAAACTGAGGTAGCAGATAGATTTTTAGAGTACCTCCAATTTGCTTTCATTCAAATGTTCTGCATGGGTAAAATCTGGTGTATTAGTTGATGCTGCCTGCTGTTTGGATGAATGCACCGCATTACATAGAAGATAAATATGCATATATTTCTCACACAGCTGGACAACTTTCATAGGACATGATGGAGAAACTTCAATTAATATTTAATAAGGAATAAATCAGATCAATAGCTGTGTGAATTTTGCTGGTGCATTTACTGTTCGATGGATTAAATCTATACAGAAACAATATTACAGTACTTACCCAGTATCAGATGAATTATACAGAGACTTATACTCCCTGATCTGATATTTTGAACTGCTTAAGTAACATCAATGACTTTACTGAGTAAAGATGAGCAGTTGCAAAGGCAAAGGCCAAAGAGTTCCAGAAATGAACAACATTTTCTGGCATACCAACTTCTAGACAGTCAATTTGTGGTGTTTTGAAAAGGGCTTGAGTTTCCTCAATGTACTGATTCTGCTCACGTCTGAGAACAAATCAGAACTCCCCACTCCAGACATGGTTTCAACCCATAAACTGAGGCACCTAAATTCATCAGCAATTTTAGAAATCATCTGGACCTAAAACAAATAGCCTTTAAAATGGGAAGATGAGAGTAAACCAAAAATGATTACAAAAAAAAAATAATAACCTGGCAACGAAAGCTGCACTCAAGTATTGTCTTTTTTCCAAGTATGTGTCTGCGCTGAAGCTTCTCTTTGGAGATGGAAAGCTTTTTTCTTCCTCTGATCTGATTCTCAGCACTTAGGAAAGCTGCCAGCAGCCGAGGAGCAGCCACGTTTCACATGCTTACCTTGAACTTTATTTGATAGAACCTAAACCATTATGTTATTTGATTAGATTAGGAGGAGTGCACTGCGGCATTGCATCATTACCTGAATTTAGTTGACCTCTGGGAAAATGTGCTTCTGACGTCTCCATCAATCCGGCCTTGTGTTTTTAGCTAAGACAGGAGAGATGCTGAGGGAAGTTCCAACAGAGCAGCCCAAGCCAAGCTCCCATGCAGGATCAGTCCCCCGAGAGCAGAAAGCCCAGGTGCTGACCTGCTTGTGTGACTTCTGCAGCCACTTGACTTTGTGCAAGGTGACTGGCCCTAGCACGGGAGAGGGGAGCTGAACTGGGAATAATGCAGCCAGGCAATGTGCTGAGAGGCACGGGAGGAAGGGGGATGAGGGAGAGGAGGCTGTTGGTCTGTGAAGCAATTTTCCAAACAGGTGAGAAGCCTTTTCTCTTTAGTGATTTTTTTTCTCCCTTAGATTCTCAAACAACCTCCATTTATCAACATATGAAGGAGACTGATTACAAAAGAAATATCCAGTCCATAAGAAGATGGGGCTGAAGCCACTGCAGACTCTCAAAACATGCAAGGACAGCTTGGTTTTCCACAAATTACAGCCTTGATCTCAGGATCAAGGACCCTGAAAGAGATGTTGATCACTGCCCCTTCCATGTAACCATACTGGCTTAGGCGCTCAGCATGAGAGAAACCTTTTTGGATACGGATGGAGAGAGCTAAAGTAATTGCTGGCAAAAACTACTGTCCTTTTCTCATGGGTGTGTCTGTGATGAAATCCCTCGCTGAATGTGAGCAAGGGGGTGAACTTAGCTTTGGTGCTAAACAAAGTCTTTGTCAATCAAGGACTTTGGCTGTGGCAGAAGGGTTCTTGGGACAGACTTGTAGTTGGGTTTGGTTTGGGTTCCTCTTTCAAGATGGATGTGGGTTTTTTTCTCCTATGATCTAATCCTTTGCCCTTGTTTTGTTGCCACAAGATTTTTGTTTATTTAGGACAAGATCCCAGGTTTCACAGGGAAGCATGACTCAGTGGAGCTGGTTGCAGTGAGCCAAGCACAGATCGGGTAAAGGATTGTTTCAGTTTCTCATTTTCTGAGTGGTGCAGTGCCATGGGAACACCACAGCCATTTCTCTCTCTCCAGACCAAGACTTCAACTGTGTCAACCCCTGAACTTCCACAGGATGCATGGCTCCAAGATGAAAAGTTTCACAGCACCCTGAGTCCCACTGCAGATCAGAGCTCATACAAGCAGCTTGATCTGAAACTGGTTCCAAATCAGCCCCATCATAGGTGGTTTCATGGTCAGGCAGAGGAGGAGCTTAGAGCAACTGCCAAAAAAACCTGTAATGCTAATTGTGAAAATAATTGTGGTCAACTGTTCTTTGAAGATTACCTGCAAATGGTTAATTTATAACTGATCGTTTGATAAGCATTCAGATATTAACTTTTAGAAAGCCCAGCAGCCCAATAGGCTGCCCACACCACAGTTTTCATAATTAAAATGCCTCTTATCCAGGTGCTTGTGTCTGTAAGATGCTTATAGGAGCAATTAATTATTTACTAAACCTTTAGATGTTTATAATGAAAAATTCATAGAAAGGGTGACCACAAACAGACTGATAGGAAATGCTTCTAGAAGATGAATTAAAAAGAAAAGTAAAAGGATTTCATTTCAGGCAGTGTAAGTGCCTTTTCACCCACCAGATCATGGTGCAGAATAGAAAAGGTCCTATATCTTACACCAATATATAGGATGATGCTTGTCATTGAAGAGAGAAGCGCCTCATCTCTGACAGCACTTTCTTGCTTGCATTAGGTAGCTTTGCATACAGCACTCAGTTCTGGACAATGTTTAAAACTATTTGCAAAACTTGTCACATAGCCAGCAACATCCCAATACTATGCTGTGCAAGAACTTTCTCCACAAAGCAGCTTCCCATCTTCACAAAGCACTCTCAGGTATCCTCCCTTTTGCAGGGTGTAAAGCTGTTTCACTCTTGCCGTGTAACACCATCTAATCATCTGATTTTTGCAGTTCCTCAGCATTCCCATGTAATAGGCTTAGGGGGATTGTTTTGTTGGGTTGGTCCACAGCAAGTATCAAATGCTTAAAATCACTGTGTTTGACTACCTTTTATTTTTTCCTGAGAAAAAGCCTCCTTTTATCTTAAAATGTGGGTGTGCTATCAATTCCTCTGAACCATAGCCCAGAAGCAACAACTACTGCTAAAGATTTGCTTGACTGCCTTCATCATCAGATCTCGTTTTTGTCACTGGCACTATCTGAAAAAAGCATCCACACCACATGGGGTGGTCCTAAATGAATAAAGCAATGGAAGGATGATGAAAGCATTGTAAGGCTGCAATGAGAAACAGAAAACAAATATATAGGATGTATTTGCAACAGCAAATACATTTTAAAAAATAAAGGTAACCTCCTGGAAAATATTCATTTTCTACCCTTATCATCAGGCAAGAGGGATCCAAATTCCAATGTGAACTTGGTCCATGGCTTTGATAGGAAATTTGGAGGTTTCTTTGTCTCATGTTCCTCAAAGCCTGTAAAATCAAAGCTGATCTGACAACAAACATTCAGTATCTCCCAATTTCACCCAGGAAAAGAAGGGGCAAGAAAGACACAGGGATTTGATAGACCTTGTGGTACAAGAGGTACATACAACTGATGTCATCTATCTTGGCTATCTTGACCATCTTGACCTCTTTAAGTCCTTCAACACGGTCTCACACAACATTCATGTCTCTAAATTGGAGACATACGGATTTGATGGATGCACTGTTTTATGGATAAGGAATCGGCTGGATGACTGCATCCAAAGAGTTGCAGTCACTGTCTCAATGTCCAAATGCAGATCAGTAACACGTAGTGTCCCTCAGGGATCTGTATTGGGGCTAGTGCTGTTCAGCATCTTTATTAATAGCATAGACAGAGGGACTGAGTGCAGCCTGAGCAAGTTTGCAGATGACACAAGGCTGAATGGTGCAGTTGATATGCTAGAGGGAAGGACTGCTCTCCAGAGGGACCTTGACAGGCTTGAGGAGTGGACTTGTATGAACCTCATGAAGTTCAACAAGGCCAAGTGAAAGATCCTGCACATGGGTCGAGGAAATCCTCAGTATCAATACAAGCTGAGGGATGAAGAGATTGCGAGCAGNTCAAAGCCTGTAAAATCAAAGCTGATCTGACAACAAACATTCAGTATCTCCCAATTTCACCCAGGAAAAGAAGGGGCAAGAAAGACACAGGGATTTGATAGACCTTGTGGTACAAGAGGTACATACAACTGATGTCATCTATCTTGGCTATCTTGACCATCTTGACCTCTTTAAGTCCTTCAACACGGTCTCACACAACATTCATGTCTCTAAATTGGAGACATACGGATTTGATGGATGCACTGTTTTATGGATAAGGAATCGGCTGGATGACTGCATCCAAAGAGTTGCAGTCACTGTCTCAATGTCCAAATGCAGATCAGTAACACGTAGTGTCCCTCAGGGATCTGTATTGGGGCTAGTGCTGTTCAGCATCTTTATTAATAGCATAGACAGAGGGACTGAGTGCAGCCTGAGCAAGTTTGCAGATGACACAAGGCTGAATGGTGCAGTTGATATGCTAGAGGGAAGGACTGCTCTCCAGAGGGACCTTGACAGGCTTGAGGAGTGGACTTGTATGAACCTCATGAAGTTCAACAAGGCCAAGTGAAAGATCCTGCACATGGGTCGAGGAAATCCTCAGTATCAATACAAGCTGAGGGATGAAGAGATTGCGAGCAGCCCTGCAGAGAAGGACTTTGGGGTACTGGTGGATGAAAAGCTGGACGTGAGCCAGTAATGTGTACTTACAGTCAAGAAAGCCAGCTGTATCCTGGGCTGTATCAAAGGAAGTGTGGCCAGCAGGTTGAGGGAGGTGATTCTCCCCCTCTGCTCTGCTCTCCTCTTATGAGACCCTACCTGGAGTACTGTGTCCAGCTCTGGAGTCCTCAGCACAGCAAAGACATGGACCTGTTAGAACAGATCCAGAGGAGGGCCACAAAAATAATGAGAAGAATGGAACACCTCTGCTATGAGGAAAGGCTGAGAGAGTTGGGGTTGTTCAGTCTGGAGAAGAGAAGACTCTGGAGAGACTTTATTGCAGCCTTTCAATATATAGAGGGGTTGTAAGAAAGACAGAGAGAGACTTTTTGCCAAGGCCTGTAGTGACAGGACAAGGGGCAATGGTTTCAATCTGAAAAAGAGTAGATATTAGATAAAAGGAAGAATTTTTTTATAGCAAGCGTGCTGAGACACTGGACAAGATTGCCCAGAGAAACTGTGGATGTTCCACCATTGGAAGTGTTCAAGATCAAGTTGAATGGGGCTTTGAGCCATCTGATCTAGAGAAGGATGTTCCTGCATATAGCAGGGGTATTGGAACTGGATCATTTTCAAACATCCCTTCCAACTCAAACCGTTCTATCATTTTATCCTTCTGAAAGTCAATGGCAAACATTTTCCATTCTTCCTTCTCTTGGTATGAAAAATTGCTCAGTGTGACCAGGTACAGGTGAACTTCTCAGTCCTGTCACCAAACCCATTCCCTACACTTCTTCTGATCATCTTCTTCCACCTTCCTTTCTGCACTGCATAGATAATGCTGCAGGAGCCTTTCTATATGGACAAAGATATGTCCTTTCAATCAGCATTTATATTGAGGAAGTCCTCAACACAGGCTGGAGGAGATGACGGGGTCACTGCAGCTGTGCCGTCTAATAATGAGCTCTGTAAAGATCTGTCAGTGACTCATGCTCCCAAAAGCTGGCTTTCACAGCAATGGTGATACTACATCTTATTTTCATCAAAATGCTAATCAATTGCTGCATGCTGACGTAAATTTTATATGACCTTATTTCATCAACTAGCCTAGACATGAAAATTTCATTCTACCCTTTGGTTTACCTTTTGCAAAGATAATCCATAGTGCTCTAAGTAGTTTACCAAGGCACTAGGAGGTACAGCAAGCACACAAAACACCCATATTTAAAGCAGTATCACTCTGACTCACTCATATCCTGCTATTTTGTTTCTCTTTTCAAGCTGCAATCTTCATTTGTGAAAAAGAGTCAATAGGCAAAAGTTGCTGATATCCCTGCAGGTAGGGGATTGGAAAGTCTCCATGCACCATGTTTTCTCTCTCTTTTTCTTAGAAATTCTTCTTTAAAAATGAAAGACTTAAGTTCTGTGAGAAAAGACAGCCCTTCACACAGACATTTTTATTTTCTATGGATGAGTAAATCTCTAATTTAACCAATTTACACCCCAGGTGTAAACAAAAGACCTCAACCCAAGAAAAATCTCTACTCATATGGCTACATCTTCCCATTTGTTCAAAGCTCTGCTTCAAGTGAAGTAGACAGAGACCTTGAAACTAGACTTTTCACCTTCTTTGGAGATGCCCTTCTCAGTGCACTTGCAGACGATGCCAACTTGGGTGGGAGTGGTGATCTGCTTGAGGGTAGGAAAGATCTACACAGGGATCTGGATAGGCTAGATCGATTGGTTGAGGCCAATTATATGAGATTTAACAAGGTTCCGTGTCAGGTCCTGCATTTGGGTCACAGCAACCCCATGCAACAATACAGGCTTGGGGAAGAGTGTCTGGAAAGCTGTCCAGCAGAAAAGGACGTGGGGTTGTTGGTCGACAGCTGGCTGAATATGAGCTGGCAGCATGTCCAAGTGGACAAGAAGGCCAACAGCATCCTGGCTTGTGTCAGAAATAGTGTGGCCAGCAGGACTAGGGAAGTGATTTTCCCCCTGTACTCAGCACTGTTGAAGCCACACCTAGAATACTACTTTCAGTTTTGGGCCCCTCACTCAAAGAGAGACATTGAGGTGCTTGAGCTTGTCTGCAGAAGGGCAACAAAGCTGGTGAAGTGTCTGGAGCACAAGTCTTATGAGGAGCCACTGGGGGAACTGGGGTGTTTAGTGCGGAGAAAAGGAGGCTGAGGGGAGATCTTATCACTCTCTACA
This sequence comes from Steatornis caripensis, assembly GCA_013398225.1. Lineage (NCBI taxonomy): Eukaryota > Metazoa > Chordata > Aves > Caprimulgiformes > Steatornithidae > Steatornis > Steatornis caripensis. The sequence goes on along the minus strand of VZSC01000112.1, from coordinate 25,017 downwards.
ACTACTTGAAAGGAGGTTGTAGTGAGGTGGGTGTTGGTCTCTTCTCCCAAGTAACAAGGGATAGGACAAGAGGAAATGGCCTCAAGTTGCACCACTGGAGGTTTAGACTGGATATGAGGATCAATTTCTTCACAGAAAGGGTTGTCAAGCACTGGAACAGGCTGCCCAGGGAAGTGGTTGAGTGACCATCCCTGAAGGTATTTAAAAGTCGTGTAGATGTGGTGCTCAGGAACGTGGTTTAGTGGTGGACTTGGCAGTGCTAGGTTAACAGTTGGACTTGATGATCTTAACGGTCTTTTCCAACCAAAATTATTCTATGATTCTACAATTGTATGGTTGTCTGGGACAGAGCCATTTTATTTACTTCTGTTGCAACAACTCTGCTTTGCATAGCTGAATTAAGACATAATGAGAAAGAGAAAGTGGGAATTTCTCAATAACACAGTAGTTAGGGCATTCACCTGGGATGTAGGATGCTTTCTCCTAGTTCCTGCTCCAATTAATAATTAATTATTTATGCTAAAATTGAAGAGTTTCAATATGTGTAAATTAAAGAGACACATCCTTATTACTGGAGAGGCTGAAGTACCCGATGGTGAGAGCTGTAAGAAAATGCAAGCACGGCACATTCACAGCAGTTTGCCAGGAATCTGTAATAATCTGCCAGCAGCGCTTTGGCTGGATTATCCTTTTCTGCTTTTGTTCTGGACTTTAGTCCAAGAACTGTAAAAACTAGGAGCAGAAGGACAGCATCCCATCTCTAGACAAATCTCTAATGGTACAAGACTTTTTTCTTCCTTTAATGAATATTCACTTCATGCCTTATTCTTTCTTTTTTTTTTGCTTTTAGTGGCATTGTTTTTCTGTCTCTTGGAAGATTATTTTCCAAGGACAGAATTAAGATTTTTTTCTTTCATTTCTGTATATCTGTTTGTCAGCTTCCTTCAATGTTAATAGCCACTCCTCCTAGTTCCTTTTCTTTTTGCTGTTTTCCCTTTTGAGGCCTCTTCAGTCACCTCTCTTACTTCACAGTCCACCCTCCCTAAGCCCCACAGCGCCTAGTGGTTTTTGTTCCATAGCTTTTGGCTAGTGTCCTATCAGGTTTTATTCCTTTCTTTCTTGGTCACATCTGTAACCTTGGCTCAGATTTTACATTGTCCTGCCTCTTGGGCCTGTCTTCTGTTAACAACCTTAAGTCAGCCTGATCATCAATGATGGTTAGTTCAACATATTATATCACAACTCTCCTTAGATCTTTCTTTGGATGCCCAAAACTCTTTGAATCTGGAAAATGTTTCTCTCTTTCTTTTCTGCCTAAAATACTGACATACTGTGAAGAGATAGCACTGTTCTCCCAGGCAGCCAGGTTGGGCTCCACGTCTTCACCAGAATAAGTTTCCTGTCCTTCTGCTCTCCACACTTCTCTCTTCTATGACTCTATGAAAATTACTGTCCGTTGATGAGGTGAACTTCACTCTATTTCTTTTCAGACCCACTGCTCTTCTGAGAAGAACCTTCAGGATTGTCCAAATGCTCGGATATTTCCTCCTCTCTTAAAAGATTTCTGTACCATCCTCTTTCTCTCTTTCTGCATTTTCTCTCCCCATGTTCATTAGGAATGACAATAAAACCAAATGGAAACTCACAGCTCAGTTGGTTTTTGACAGTCAAATGTTTGCAGAAGACTAGATGAGGCTCTTTCTGCAATCTGGTTCCCCATTCAAATTCAGGATTGTCTCTCCTTCCATGGCACTGAGCTACAGAACTACAGGTGCTGCCTTTTATTCCTTATCTCCTTTGTGACTTGGGCACTCAGATCTCACGTTCTGTCAGTTTTGTGCCCCTTATTCATGCAGCATTCTCATCTATAGGATCTAAAAATGATATTTCTTTCAAGCATCTGAACAATACTTGCTTCCCCCTGTCCCCAATTAAAAAAAAAAAAAAATCTAATGCTAAATACCTCTCTTGAAATCCTCAAGAATTTTCTTTGGGTTTTCAGTGCGGCTTTTTTCCTTTTTCCTTTTTTCTTCTGGACATGCTTCTTCTTCTATTAATACTTTGCATGTCTCTCAGGATGAAAAATATTCAACCACTCTTTCAAGGCTCACTAAGGAAGACACTGTTTAAAATGAAAAGTAATAAAAATATAAAGAGATTTCAAAAAGAAAAATCCTAGCATAACCAGCCATAAGCAGTACATTTGTAACTGAAATATTGTTCAGAAAAACCTACCAAAAAATCAGAGGTCATAAACCTGTTTTTCTTTTCTCGTCCCTTAAATTTTGACTCTATCTGACTACTTCCAGGAAATGCTTTTCTTACCCTTTCTTCTTTGTGTATCAGAAAGAAGAAAATATGTAGGCTGGTCTGCTGCCCCACAGCCCATGCTCTGCATCACAATCTTCCACTGCAGTCAGATGAATATTGCTAGGAATGACAGGTGAGAGCAGAAATCTATCTGTGGAGAGACATAGCCTGTATTAAAACAGGACCTAATCATGCATTCTTTTTCTCCTCACATGAAGACAATTTGGTCAATGTTTACCCATTCTAGATTTGAACAAGTGCTCCAGAATAGAAAAGGTGATGAATCTTCCTTCTGTCTTTGAAACTGAAAAAATATTTGACTAGTTAGTTCCCTTTTTGAGCCTGCTGCTTGCTTAATTCCCTGTGGCTTCGGTTGAGGAAGGTGCATACAAGGAGAAAGCAGAGCAATCCAGACACAGGTATATGTGGCTGTACTTACGTTCTTGCCTCAGCCATTACCTCACAACAACTGTCAAAACCACACTAATCCTCAAGCATATCTTGATATGTTGAATGAACCAACACAACTTTCTTTTTACAAAGTGATTCGTTGTTCTTCTCGTACACTGAGCAAAGGATCAAGTCAATACCAGGCACCTTTGGCAGCTCCTGCTGAGGTAGATACCTTCATACACACACGTTTAGACACAGTTTACTTTCTGGTGGCACCAATAGACAGCATAAACTCAGAGGCTTTTTCATCGCTGTGCTGCATGGCGGAAAGTAGATCTGGAACCAAACCTTGGTTTTCTTTCTTCTAAGTCAGTGTTTTCCCCATTGCCTGTCCTGAGGGAAAGAATTAACCTTCACAGGCCCGCCAATCCAGTCGTATGTGCAACTTGCATGTCAGATGTTACATATGAGTGTTACCACCTACTGTTGTGCTTTTTTTTAATATGTGTGTTCATGTCCACATTCCCCATCTCCACACACGTACATATACACCTTACGCATTACAGTATTACAAAATCAAACACTGAAAAATGAGCCAGCATCAGAAGTGAGGGTTTCCATGCAACCATAATTTAATATAAAATCACACAGATTAGTTGAAGTTGGAAGGTGGAAGGAAATTCTGGAATCATCTAGACTAACTAATCTGCTCAGAGTGGGGACAGGTAGAGCAGGTTGCTCAGAGTCATGTCCAGTTAGGTTTTCAATATCTCCAAGGACTGAGACTCAACAACATCTTTGGGCAAACTCTTTCAGTACTTGACCACCCTCACAGTAAAAAGTTTTATTCTTCTTTCCTTTCCAGTTTCAGTGTTTTTCCTCTAGTCACTTTTCCTCTAGTATTCCCATCTAGTTACTTCTAAATACCTGAATTCTGTTGTTTTGACCAATTTATTCCATAGCAGGCTATTTGTTTTGCCAACTTTCTCAACCAGCATGCAGTTATTTCACTAATATCCCTAATGACACCAGCAACATTGCCTACCGTATATGCAGGCTGTGGAGCAGATAAATATTGCTATGAAAACATTTTTGTTCTATCTATGAACTGTGTGAAAAAAATTTAATTAAGTTACCTTAATTCACTAAAACTTAATTAAAAACTTGGGTGCTCATTGCCCAGAGCAAGTTAGCATGAAATTCAATTTGTGCTCATCTCCTTAAGACTGGTAGAGTATAAGACAGTGCCTGAAACACCCTATTCTACTAAAGTCTACTGGTGCATGCCATTGTTTGTATTATGGTTATTCTTTGTGTCCCAACAGTATCTGAAGGATCCAGTGCCTCCCTGTAACATGCATGTTCAGCACATGCTACAACTCTGAGTATTGTTGTTCTTGCTTTGTCTGTTCTGAATGCTTGAAAACTTCTGCATATATTCTGGCAATACCTCCGGGACACACCTTTCTTCTGAGTTCACACAACTAACAGATGTCAAAGGTGCAGATGTGTCCCTTATCTCAGAAAAGTTTTCTCTGGCTTTGTTTACTACCATCTCAGCTGCACAGTTGCATTAAAGATGCTATTGCTGAAGTTTTATTCCCACTCTGTGACTCTGAATATGTCACCTCCTTCCCTCCCTCCACAAGACGGCAGGCCTGGGAAGAATCTCTTCAGTCTCCAGATTTACAAACCTCCTCCAGCAGGACACACACATCATCTACTCTGCTCTGGAAATGGATCAAATTCCCTTTTGAAATACGTTAGTTCTCCTTTTCATACAATCCAGATTGATCTCCAGTTTATCCAGTTCCTTGCACATTTTACAATGCATGTGTTAATTTCCAGTATTTCTTGCATCATTAGAAAAGTTCGACACTGTATCAATTCAATCACTCTACAGAAATCCAGAAGCAAAAAATACACTGTGTTTCTTTTATCAAGAAAGTAACCAGCTGGGTCTGGCATGGTCTAGGTGATGATAAAGCCACTTGGCAATCATATTTTTCACTGACATACTGTAAGAGACTGCATCGGTGAAAACTACACCGCTGACACAGCATGTTTGTCTCAACATGGCTGACACCACTGCTATGGCAGGAAAACCACCAATGGACACCATTGCCACAGCATGTTTGTCAACCCAGATGTTTGCCTCAACATTGACATGGCAGAAAAACCACCAACAGACCCCACGGAGCAATGGGGGGAGATAATTCTAAGAAACTTAACCAAACGCCTGTGCATGCACCCAGACCCGGGGTCGGAGAGATCGAGGGGCCTGGAGACCTCTGAGGACCACCTAAAGCTCCTGGAGACCCCCTAGGGACGGTATTGGGCATGTGCACCACCGCCGGGTGGAAGGGGTGGTTAAGCAGAATAGCTCGTCACAATCCTAGAAAAGAATGGAACCAACCAACATCAGACAGAACCTTCTCCCACTGGACCTGAAAACAAATTGGACTGTGGGGACACTGCAGCTCCGTGGTGGTAGCTATTGCACTCTTTCATCCTTTCCTCTTTCTTTCCTCCTGTTTTCTCTTTATCTCTCACTCACTCCTTTGTATTTGCAAACCTGTCAGAGGGCAAATAAAGTTCCTTGGCATTTGACTCCGTTTTGAGTCTTAATTCTGTTCCTGAGAATACGAGCAAAACCTTCCTCTGGTCTTTGACCGGCATGTGACACATCCTTGTTGAGTTATTCTTTGAATTTTAGCGTGTGATTAATCGCATAGAGAGTTATTCTTCCATTAGCACTTTCACATTCCATTCATCAAAACACCTGAGTACTAGCCCATGTAATGTTGAAAATTGACAGAAGTAGAAGAAAACAAAGATTTCAAGATTAAGAGGCTGATGCTTAGTGATGCTGAGAACATGAATGAATGAAAAGATGAAGAAATTAATAAGTAAGTGACTACAGTTAGATGTTTAGGTAAAAAGTGGTGAAAGAAATTATATAACATTAAACTCATTAATTCTCTTCCTAAGCAGCTCCTGCTATACAGGGTGACCAATTACAGTTATTTCCCAGTTCTTAATAGATGATTAATTACATTTTAGCCTGCCTATGAAGATATTACGCCATCACCAATTCGCCTGGTGTAACATAGTCATACTCAGTAGCTGGCTTATGCAGCCTGAGGCTACAATTTCTAGTTCTGTTAGGTCTGGTAGGCTTAAAATATTCATGAAAAATAAGGTCATAGAGTTAAGAAAACACTGAACTGTGGAAGACAACTTTAACACTTTTCATTCTTTCCATTCTTACAGTTCTGTTCTAGCAATTCCATGGCATGACAAATGATTTGAATAGGTGTGTCAAATAAAGACTTACACATCACCCTTTTAACTTTTATTATTTGAAATTACTCTTTTTATGAAACTTTCCAGACCTGGTGAGGCAAAGAGCCCCATCAAGCATTACTGGGGCCAGCTGGGAGGTGCTGCAGTTAGTCATTCACAGAATGTATTAAGAACAAAAACACGACAGCTCTAATTATTATAAATGAGTCGTTAAATCCCTTTCAATTGCAATGTGAAATGCAATCTCTGAATAGGAAGCATCTCCTGGAAAAAATCTCTTCTCTGAAGGTAAAAAAAAGATCCATTCTGATCTGAATGTGATAGAAGGTGAAATGCATTTTTCTAATGAATGCTAGCGTTATTAAGACATTAATAGCTACTAATGGGAGGAGGTCTGGGATGAGAGAAGTAATATTTATGGAAAAGATAATCTGTAAAAAGGAAAGACAGACTTGGATTGTCATATTTCAGACTTAGATTTTACAGCATTAAACCTCTTGTGAGCAAGGATGAATAAGGTGACCTTAGAGAAATTTCCAGTAACTTTCTGAAAGTCGCTGCTTGGACAGAAGGACTGGTCTTATACATCGCCAAGGGAAAAAGTCTTATGTCAGCAAGTCCAGCTCCCTTATATTCAGAACTACAATATACCACTGTCATTAAACAAATCAGATTGATTTTTTCCCATTTCTCATTCTGAAGAGCTTTGATTCCTCTGTGTTGTGGTTTAGGCCTAGATGGCAACGAAGAACCACAAGGCTGCTTGCTCACTCCTCCCTCCCCAGGGAGATGAAGAGGAGAAAATACAAGAAAAACCCAGTGGGTTGAGACAAGGACAGGGAGAGCTCACTCACCAATTATGGTCATGGGCAAAAACAGACTCAACTTGGGGAAAATAATTAATTTAATTTGTCCCTAATCAAAACAGAGTAGCATAAAGGGACACGAAAGCCAGATCTTAAAAACACCTTCCCTCACCCCTCCCTTATTCCCAGGCTCGAGACACCTTGCTCCTGATGACTCTACCTCCTCCCCCCACTCAGCGTCACAGAGGGACAGGGAATGGGGGGTGCAGTCAGTTCTCCAAAGATTGTCTCTGCCGCTCCTTCCTCCTCAGGCAGGGAGGGCACCTCACACGCTTCCCCTGCTCCAGCACTGGGTCTCCCTCATGGCAGACAGTCCCTCACAAACTCCTCCAGTGTGAGTCCTTCCCGCGCAGTGCAGTCCCTCAGGAACGCACCAACCGAGCACGGGCGGCCCACACAGTCACAGTCTGCTTCGGGAACAGACACCTCCCCTGACGTGGGGTCCTCCACAGGCTGCAGGTCCATCACTGCTCCACCGTGGCCCTTCACAGTCTGCAGTTCCTTCTCGGCCTTGCTGTTGTCCTTCATGGGCTGCTCCACTGCAGTTCTCCGTGGGCTGTAGGGGCACAGCCTGCCATCTCACCACGGCTGCAGAGGAATCTCTGCTCTGGCCACGTCTTCCCTCTCCTTCCTCACTGAACTCCCACTATCTGCATAGGTGTTGCTCTTGGATCTCCCTCCTTCCTCTGCTGCAGGTCTCAACGGCCATTTGTTTGTCCCGTCCCATTCTCCAGTTTCCAGCCAAAATGCATTTCTTGTCACTTTATAGCTGTTTGCTCTCTTGCTGACATTTTTGCCTATAAATACACCAGGAAGGTAAACACCTGGGTGGTAAAAGACCTATTTAAGGTAAAAGACAACCTCACCTCCAAACAGCCTGTGTTTTCCTTGTCTGAGCAAGACAAGCTTTTTCAGTCACTCCAGTTAAGAAAGGCTCTCCACTCCTGTCAATGTTGAAGTAACTCCTCTCTGTAAATTACAGTTGGAGTTCATTTACATTCAACCTAAGGATAACATAATTTCAGTGCTCTCTAATTACCTGTATCTACTAGACCGGCTCAGCAGATATACTCTGAGACACATGTACCATTTAATAGCCTTTCCATGGTTTTTCCGTCTTGGTATTTCATTGTTAACATGCAAAAAATCATGTTTTTCTCCTCCTCAGTCATTTCCAGTTGATGGGCTCCTCCACATTGCCAGAGTTCCTGTCTTCAGTCCCACATGACCTGGGCATTCTTCTGATTGTATTTGATTTTATTTCACATACATACTTCTGTTTTCTGTCATCCAACACCTACCTATACTCATGATAGACCCAACTCCCTTTGCATGGAGGACGCGTCATTACTATCCTAAGATAATGCTGTTCTCAAACCTCCAATTTTATGCCAAGTTATAACAGAAAATATTAAACATGACTAGTCTCAAAACCTGTCTTTGAGGAACTCTGTAGTAACACCCACGAGTGCAGATATTTAATTGTCATTGCAACCAGTTAGTTACTTCTCTGAAAGCTCTTTAAGTACTGCACCCATCTCCATTTCTCCAGTTATAGTGCTAATTTACACTGAAGAACTGTAGAAAATATGCTACACTGTTGATATCTAGTTCTTTCACATAAGAAAGCCTCTAGGTAACTTAACACAATTGTAACGATAAGTCCAACTTGCCTTCTACTTCATATATCACTCTTTAGTCACCCTTTCCTTTGAAATTTACTTATAATATGATATTCTATGAGATTAGACCATGCTCCTCTTATTTTTTCTTCTTTAGTCCTGCTCTTTGGATACTTAATTCAAGAAGAAAGATATGTTGTGAAGAAATAGGACAACTGTGACTGTGAAACATAAAGCCTGCACTTCTTATTGTGAGAGAGCTTATACATATGGTAGGGAATTCAGTCATTCAAATGACTAACAAACAGATACAGTACACAGGAGATGAATGAAGATACGAGGACCGGAAAAAATAGTGGGGTTATTTTTAGGTTTTCTTTCTGCTTTCTCAAGAAATCAAGGCTGAAGCCATTACACTATGTCAGGGACTATGAGTATGAATCTGTGTGCGTCTCGACTGCCCACCTGTCTAGAAAGCCTTTGAATGAGGGAGACCCTACCAGTCCCTCCAAATTAACCTCACTCTTACGAAAAGTCAGAGAATCCACTCCGCCTTATGAATCCACAGTAAATGAGGCTTTATTGCTCACCTGCCCATGAAACCAGTTATTTTGAGAAGTGAAGTTACAGTGCCATCACATTCCTGTGTGTGATGTCACACTGAAGGTTGCACTGAAACACCCCATTTAAGTGGAGAATGCTGTTCTTCAGGTAAATCTAAATTTATTCCTGAGTGACTTTGAGCTATGAGTTCATACCTCAGTGCTGTGAAGGACATCAGAAAAAGTAAGGCTGGCAATTACTTCCAAGTGAATAATTTATTTAACGAATTTAGATACTTCCCTTTCATGAATTGTGTCCCGTGAGTACAGGAGAACACCATTTTCTTTAATTCGTTATGTTAAAAATTCTGCTGAGTATTTTCTGCAAATAGTTTCTGATGTGAAAAATGAGGACATTCTTTCAACAGTCCATTAATCACAGCGACCACAATTATCTCATGATCACCAGGTAACATTCCTCCTCTCTTTGTTCTATCCTTCGCTTGTTTTATTCCAAGTCTGCAAAAAGCAAAGATCTCTTGTTTTATCTTCATGCACAGTTTAACACAATGGAGCTAAGCACTCTATACCTCACTGCAATATGAATAATAATTCAGGCTATGATCTCTGTTGTCAACACACATCAATCTCAGCTATTATACAGCTCCTCTAAGACAGGCAGCAAAGCATCTCACAATATCTAATAACAACTCCATTAGACACAGGAATTCTACTATCTCCACTCACTATTGTGGAAGAAAGGGCCACATATAGAGTGACTTGTTTGGGCATCTGTTGTAATGCTTAAGAGCAGCATGCTTCCAACCATCTAACTTAGGTAACAACCAAGTCAGTGTAGGTCAGTAGAGAGGATTAAACACCCTACAAGGGCAGTTCAGAGTCAGCTACAGCACTCATGTCTCTCCAGTGATGCTTTTGGGACATTACACACTGTCAGTAGGGCACTGTAACATTCCCAATTGAGAGTTCAGCTGCTCTGGGATGACTTTACAGGACAGTTTATTCTTCATGAAAAATATTACCTGCCCTTCCTCCCTGCCCCAATCCAGACTTAAGAGGGGTGAGGTTGGGGGAAACAAACTAAACAACTGTCACAGGAAACGTCAAGATAAACCAGAATGAAGATAGAAATCTAGTAGGAAGCTTAATTTTCCTACATGCTTTGCTATACATTTCACTATATCTAGTAGGCATGCTAGGTGAGGCATAGTACTTGCAGTAGGGCTAGATGATTGTTGTAGGTCACTTCCAACTGAAATAATCTATTCTATACTATCCTAATCTGTGAAGACTCACTAATTACGGGAGAGGAGGAAATGTGTTTCTGGAAGCAAACTCTAAGTTGTTGGTAAGATCTATAGGGCAGGACTCCACAGGAAAATTCTCTGAACCATTCCCAGTGCCAACCTCAGACCTGACTAGAAACAAAATCCCAGCGCCTGGCTGAAAGAAGCTGTGGGAAGAATTGTTGAAATTTATTAGAATCCGTAGGAAATCCTGGAATGGGTGGAGCAAGCTCAACACCAAAACACAGGGACTCATACTGTACGTCCACAGCCTGGCTATATTCTCCAGATATTCCCAAACCAGGTCCCGTCTCCAGCACTCATAAACAGTAGAATGGTAAGACAAAATTATTTCTTGCTACCCAAAACATGTATAATTCTGTTTTTACCAGAACATACCAGATAAGTCTCCAAAAAGTGCAATTTAGAGTTTTTGTAATTTGCTTTTTAACATGGAATAAAGCCCTCTTTCCTCTTTGCCTGCAGAAAGAGTAATTTTGCTAGTTGGTCCTGGCAGCTCTACCTACGTGGTTCTGTTCTATCCCACATAATTTCATGAGCCATCAACAAAGTGCTGCTCCTCACTTTGTATCAGCATAGTGACAGTGCTAATTGCAGCCAGGCAGCCGAAACATTCTACCACCGCAGCATAGAGAAGAGCACTCCGAGGTTTGAGGACTGACTCAGAGAAGAGGAGACAGAGGTACTTCTATCTTCCCTGGAGGAGAATTATTGTTACAATCAGTTCCAGCCCATAAGGACATCTTCCCTGTACTTCATGCAAGCCAGTGGTCCTGCCAAAAGCTGCATACATGACTATTTCTACATGAAGCACATCAGAGAGCCTAAAGATAAGGTTGCTGTGTGAGTCCAAAGAGTACAACATACATAACTCTTCCCTGCTTGATGACAAGCAAGTTTGGGAATGATCTTAGGCAGCCTCAGCCCTCCTTCTTCCAAGCTTCCCATCCATTCTTCTGTCCTTTGCTCAGTACCCAAACTGCCCTCAAGCTCTGCACAAAGCTTGGGGGACCACTCAAGGACGGATAGATTGCATGAGTATAAAACCCAGCTAAAATTGATCTACATGGGTTTTTTTTCTGTGTGACCAAGAGCTTGGTAAGAGAAAATACAAAAGCTCTACCTCCAGCTAAGACTGTACCAGAGGCAAACACTACACAAGATGTCTTCATCTTTTTGCATATAATAAATATTCAAGCCACAAGTATTTAAGGCACCAAGTTAAGGTGCTTAACATTTGAGTACACATAATTGAAAAAGCAGTTGGTACTTTAGTACTAACTCATCTCTATTTTTAGTCTTAACACAGCTATAACATCCTCAGAAGCCTGACCACCCTGCTGTGATTAAATATCAAACTTGTACAGTGAACAGCTACCTAGATTTTAGAGCAGGTACGTTTATTTTAATCTCTGATCAGCATAGTAAACCTTTATTTTCAGTCTAGGCTATTAAAACAGAAGAGCCATTCTTCTCATTTTTCATATTTAATCATGCAAAGGAACTGTTAATGGTGATTTACATTCTTATTGGAATTAATGGCAGGACTTATAGAAAGTTAATTGGGAGTTTTCATGCCTGTCACATCATTGAAAGTTGCTGGGACAATGAGGAAAAGTAATTCTGAAGTGCCAAAATACTGTGAGAGGGCAAAGAGAAGTCTTCTAAGGATTTAAGATCTGAATAGCCAGACACAACATGAGGAGCACTGGAAGAGGAACAGGGGGTTGGAGAAGTATACTCATGGCACTACCTGAAGGATTTTTATTTCAGAATAGCTATATAAATGTTTTAAGTATTAAGGTACTTATTTATTATTTGTACTAAAGTAATTCATAGAAACCTCTGCATGGGACAAAGGCTCTTTGCAAACACATAGCAGTAGATGGGCTGGTCAGAAAGAACATAATGCGAGTAGGCAGGACAGAACATTTTGACAGAAAAAAGTGTTGCTATATATCTTTTATAAGTGGGGGAAATGACACAGGACTAGACTGGATGGGGCAGACCTCCAGACTGAGGGTCTGAAACTGAGGTGTTAAGATGCAAGTTGCTGAAATTCAGCAAGGTACTCAAGCTCCTATTCCAGCTAATAGAGATCTAGAAAATGCAGTCAGTGGGAACTATGGGCCAGGCAGTATTGTAGTGTATCCAGGATTGCTCTCAAACCTGCATTGACCAGATCTCATCTTACTCTGTTGCCTAAGCGCAGTAATCCAATTTAGATGCTCTTTTGTACCCTGTTTGTTCTTTACCTTCCCCTCAAGAAACTAAATAATCTTCTCCAGCCCCTCTGTTACATCTGACAGCCACATGCAAATATCTGATGTGCACCTCAAATATGACTGAGAAGGTACCAGATAACTGTGTTTAGACAACTGAATTCTACTCCTCCTTTGACTATCACAGAGGTTTCAACAGACATGTCATCCATTACAGATGTTTTAATTTGGAAATATATTCTACCATTAGGGTTCCATTTGCAGTTTTACATTTTGAAACTGTTATTTGTCACATTAAATATCATGATGTACAGGTCATCTCCAGATTCATGTGTCCCACCATGTTCTGGCTGTTCTTTAACCACTAGATGATCAAAAGTCAATCCTGCACCATATCAGCCAACCCTGCTGTGTTGGGTCTGTGTGGCGGGGCTTTGGTAGCAGGGGAAGGCGCTACACGGGCAGGTGGCCCCAGTAAGAAGCTGCTAGAAGCTCCCCCAGCTCCAAGTCAGCCCTACCACAGGCAGAGGCCAGGCCATTTAGGGACAATATATGCGGTTCTGAGACAACGTATTTAAGAAGTGGACAGGACAAAGAAAGGGTTGTTGAGACCTGCAGCAGAGGGAGGAGGGAGATGTGAGGAAAATACCTGTGCAGATACCAAGAGTCAGTGAGGAAGGAGGGGGAGGAGGCAGCTGGAGTGGTTATTCCCCTGCAGCCCACGGGGAGAGGGCAGGCTGTGCCCCTGCAGCCCACGGAGGATCGCGGTGGAGCAGCCCGTGAAGGACCACAGCAAGGCAGATATGGACCGACAGCCCATGAAGGAACACGGCAAGGCTGAGAAGGAACACACAAGACCACGGTGGAGCAGAGAGGGACCTGCAGCCTGTGGAAGACCCCACGTCAGGGGAGGTGTCTGTTACCGAAGCAGACCGCAACTGTATGGGCAGCCCGTGCTGGGTTGGTGTGTTCCTGAGGGGCTGCACCGTGCAGGAAGGACTCCCGTCAGAGGGGGTCCTGAGGGACTGTCTGCCATGAGAAAGAGCCCGCGCTGGAGCAGGGGAAGCGTGTGAGGAGCCCTCCCCACCTGAGATGGGAGGAGTGGCAGGGACAATCGTTGGTGAACTGACTGCACTCCCATTCCCTGTCCCCCTGCACTGCTGAGCAGGGAGGAGGGAGAGACATTGGGAGTGAGGGGACTGAGGCAGGGAAGGAGGGAGGGGTGGGGTGAAGAAGGGTATTAATTTGTCTTTTAAGATCTGTCTCCNCCCCAGCTCCAAGTCAGCCCTACCACAGGCAGAGGCCAGGCCATTTAGGGACAATATATGCGGTTCTGAGACAACGTATTTAAGAAGTGGACAGGACAAAGAAAGGGTTGTTGAGACCTGCAGCAGAGGGAGGAGGGAGATGTGAGGAAAATACCTGTGCAGATACCAAGAGTCAGTGAGGAAGGAGGGGGAGGAGGCAGCTGGAGTGGTTATTCCCCTGCAGCCCACGGGGAGAGGGCAGGCTGTGCCCCTGCAGCCCACGGAGGATCGCGGTGGAGCAGCCCGTGAAGGACCACAGCAAGGCAGATATGGACCGACAGCCCATGAAGGAACACGGCAAGGCTGAGAAGGAACACACAAGACCACGGTGGAGCAGAGAGGGACCTGCAGCCTGTGGAAGACCCCACGTCAGGGGAGGTGTCTGTTACCGAAGCAGACCGCAACTGTATGGGCAGCCCGTGCTGGGTTGGTGTGTTCCTGAGGGGCTGCACCGTGCAGGAAGGACTCCCGTCAGAGGGGGTCCTGAGGGACTGTCTGCCATGAGAAAGAGCCCGCGCTGGAGCAGGGGAAGCGTGTGAGGAGCCCTCCCCACCTGAGATGGGAGGAGTGGCAGGGACAATCGTTGGTGAACTGACTGCACTCCCATTCCCTGTCCCCCTGCACTGCTGAGCAGGGAGGAGGGAGAGACATTGGGAGTGAGGGGACTGAGGCAGGGAAGGAGGGAGGGGTGGGGTGAAGAAGGGTATTAATTTGTCTTTTAAGATCTGTCTCCTTTGTGTCTCCTTATCCTACTCTGCTTTGATTGATAACCGATTAAATTGATGTTGTTCCCCCAAGCTGAGTCTGTTTCTGCCCGTGACAATAACTGGTGAGTGAACCCTCCCTGTCCTTGTCTCAACCCACCAGGTTTCATTACATTTTCTCCTCATCCCGGAGTGGGGGGAGGAGTGAGCGCTGGGCCTAAAACACGACACCTGCACAGCATTCTTACATGCTGCGGTGTGCTTTAAGCAGGCAAAGGAATTGTGCTGTGTCTCAATTATTTTTGGAATAAAGCTCAGCTGCCCAAACACAGCCTCTGGAGTCACTTTGGGTGCTGCGTATTATCCTGCTGCTGATCTAGAACCGTGCAGTTCCTCTGCCTATCGTATTTGGTACAATACATGTTTCCTGCCTGTAGTAGCAGTCTGTCCCTGCTCCTACCCCACGGTCATTTAACCAAACCTGAATATTACTGAAGACAAAATGCAATGAATTAAGAGGATGCACACGGACTGCTACCGCTGCCCCAATGACTTGCAATAATTCATTGTGTAGTGCTAAGTCTGACCCTGCCCATCTCCTCTGAAACAATTAAGCAGTCCAGCCCAAATGGGCCGTGTCTGGCCCCATCCACTCACCAGTGTGGCAGAAATCCTACTATGGCAGGCTTTGAGAAAAAGTTGTGTGTGTCTGGGAAATTCATACCACAGGCTATCACATCAGAGACCATCTATGCAGCAAGCTGGGACTGGTGTGATTTCTTCTACCAATGGACTAAAAATTGAGCACACAGCTGGTGTGTATTATTACAGCTTGTTACAGCCAAAAGCTTTTCCTTTTCTCTTCCATCTATTCCTCTTGTTTGTGTCATCCACCTTCTATGTCTCATCCATCAAGAAAAAGACATCCCAGAGTAGGCACTATCATTTACTTTCTATTTGTACAATTGCCATGACTGCAGATGAGATGTCTGAACACTAACTCTATATATCAGTTATTACTGGTGGTTCCTCCAGGCACTGTCCAACCACAAGTATCTATATATTAATGTACACCGAGCAAAGTTTTAGGGCAGGAAAAAAAACTTTAAACACTAGTTCTTTTTTGTAGTTGCTCTGCCTAATCATTCCCCCTTCGCTCTGAGCCTTTTAAAACACAAGGCAGCTGCAGTGCTGGAGGGAGAGTGACCTGTGTGAAGGGAACTCTCTCCTCACTCTTTTGCAGGTGTCCAGGTCAAGTGTACAACCCAGCAATGTTGGGGGAATTGGGAGGCCAAAACAAATAAAAAAGTAATAAACTCCTCTGATTTTTCAGTTGCAAGATAGCAATCACAGTGAAATACTGGTCCAGTCATATTCACTTGGCAGAAGATTTTCCCCTGGTGTGACTGCATTACAAGCAAATGGTTGGTAATGATTTGTGTGCATGCAACACTTCTAAGTAATTAAAACAAACCTCTGTCTGCTGCAGAATGAAATGTGCCAACAAACTAACCCAACCAAGCCAACTTTGTCTAGGCTCAGTAAATTCACTGCAGTGAATATTCCCTCAGAATGACCAATTGCAACAGGTCTAGGAAGCCAGCAGGATATCCACTTCTTAAAAGACAAGTAACTCGCCTGCTGAGATAGCACTGCGTGTTGCCTACCCTAGCTTGAGTGCTAGAAATATGTGGCATACTATTGAGTTTTATACAAATTTTATATGTCAATTATCATTTGCAGGTGGAACGGAAATTGTGGCATGAGTCGATGTGGCAGCTGAACGTCACAAATTGCTATTCAACCTCTATCTCCGAAATGACAAAATCTCAAAATCTTCTCTCCTTACATAATTGAGACATCACTTACAATGATCAGAACAGAAAGCTTGTGATTTTTCACCTTCTTGGCAAGAGGAGCCCCCTTCTACCACAACGGATAGTATCACTTCAGCTGGGACTACATATAGTTTGTGACAAGGTGAGAGTGACTTTCGAAGGCAACAGTAGATGTTTCCTTTGCTGGCTTCTGCTGCCACACAAGAGGCAAACCACTGCCTCTGCCTTGGAAGAGGATAAGAGCTGATATCGGTGTTTCAACCACAGCCTAGAGATATTAGTAGTGCTTCCATTTGAATAGTTTGGATAAGGTCAATGTGGGAGGCAAGAAGACATAATATTTCCCAGGTAAAGTGTATGACCCCTAGAAGAAGTGAAAGAACAAAGGGTGTGCATGTGTGCTTGTGTGACAGGTATTTTCAAAGCAACTTTGAGTCAGCTTTTAGGTCACAGCTAAGAAAAGAACCCTTGCAGATAAAGAACTCCCTATAGAAATTAAATAGAAAGCTTTCATCTGCATGGCATGGCAGGAACAATGTTTAATGATCTTTGCTAAGAATCACTGTTTCTTTACATAAGAAAAAAGTGTTTTCCTTTTCCTTGGTATTTGCTATTGATCTTGCCCCTTGTCTTTTTGCCCAATTTGGCATGCATTTGAAATTGCTCATTCATGTGTTTCACAAGCTTTGATGTCTGGATGGTTTTGAGAAAATTGCAAATTGCTGTTGTAAGTGCATTTTCTGTATTACGGTAATTGCCTATAATATAGAAAAGGACAAAATTAAAGGAAAATATCCTGTGCATAGTTGCAGAATTATGCAGAACCCGGCACTCAAATTAGCCTGAGGAAAATCTGTGATTTTATAGTAAATGTTATAGAGGACAGTTAGTTGGTCCAAAAATTAATTTCTTAAAATATGTGTATAAACCGTATTTCTTCTAAGATCAAATGCAACAAAAATTTAGGGAGCAACAGCTTTGTGACTTTAAGAAACATTGACAGAAAATTAGAAGATAATTGTTTTCTTAACCTTAGATGAAATGTTCACCTTTCAACTCTTCCAACACACATCTTCAGCAGGCGTTCTCTGATGAACGTGCTGTCATTATCAACTCAAGTCTATTGCCAAGGAAATAACTTGCAAAAGCAATTTAAATGCCGAATAGTTATCAAGGTTATTATAAAACTACAGGAATTAAGCTAAATCACTGTCCTTATTTTCCTCTCTGTGGCAGAATTTCTCACATCTCCCTCTATAGCTCCCCATTTATTCACACATTTTCCCTTAGATATGGCAAGATTTATTTCAACTAACTACAGCCACCGAAATGCCAGGCTTGGCTATCTAAGACTGCCTTTTAAGCTCATGCCGTTTTCAACAGAGGAGGATTTAGAAAAAGATAACTCACTTCAGAAGATAATTCATCCTCTGGTTTTATATGGTTCTGTTTTGGTGGGATGAATTGCCCTGTGAAATTACCAGTTCCTCTACATTGCCTACAGGGTGAACACAGAAGACACTCCTAAACCGTATACCTACCTCTTAAAAGGTTAAATGAATTCTAATCTCTGGCTTTCTCTCTATTCAGGTCTCAACACTATGCACTGCTTGACTTATTCCCTCATCTCTCCACCAATTATCTATCCACTTAGGAACTGATCTCCTGGGTAATCAGTTCCAGTCCTCAATCATCACAGGAAGTCATGTCATATCACTCCAGTCACGCATTTATCAAAGTCCCTCTTAAAAGTAGTTATGCAGTCTGTACCCACTACTCCAAGTGAGCAGCTGATCTGCATTAATCTTCTTCCTCTAAGGCTTATTCTAATTCCCTGCCTAACCATATTTATGATCAGTTTATAGTCCATTTGTCTTTTAGCTTCTATCTCTTCCTGGAATTTACCTGCTTGTAGACATTTGTCCTGGTTTTGGCTGGGATACGGTTAATTTTCTTCAGGGTAGCTAGTATGGGGCTAAGTTTTGAATTTGTGCTGAAAAAAGTGTTGATAACACAGGGTTGTTTTCATCACTGATAAGCAGTGCTTACACAGAGCAATGACTTTTCTGCTCCTCATACCTCTTCATGAGGGAGTAGGCTGGAGGTGCACAAGAAGTTGGGACGGGACACAGCTGCTATAGCTGACCCCAACTGACCAAAGGGATATCCCATACCATATGATGTACTGCTCAGCATATAAAGCTCAGGGAAGAAGATGGAAGAGGGGGATGTTCGGAGTTCCGGCATTTGTCTTCCCAAGTAATTGTTGCGCATGATGGAGCTCTGCTTTCCTGGAGATGGCTGAACCAACACCTGTCTGTCGATGGGAAGTAGTGAATGAATTCCTTGTTTTGCCTTGCTTGCATGCACAGCCTTTGCTTTACTTATTAAACTGTCTTTGTCTCAACCCACATGTTTTCTCACTTTTACTGTTCTGGTTCTCTCCCTTGTCTCACTGAGGGGGGAGTGAGCAAATGGCTGTGTGGGGCCTAGTTGCTGGCTGAGGTTAAACAACAACATTTATAAGCAATAATTACATCCTCTGATAGCTTTTATTTTGTTAGATTGATAAAAGCAAGCTTTTAATTATTTTTTAAAATTATTTTTAAGGTAGTTTC
The DNA here is from genome assembly GCA_013398225.1 of Steatornis caripensis. Classification (NCBI taxonomy): domain Eukaryota; kingdom Metazoa; phylum Chordata; class Aves; order Caprimulgiformes; family Steatornithidae; genus Steatornis; species Steatornis caripensis. The sequence continues at coordinate 5,961 of VZSC01000112.1, read as the reverse complement.
TCTATTCTTCCACTCTATTAACCCCATTCTAACTTTAATACCTCTCTCTTGAATACTGCTGATGAGAAGTGTAGATTGTATTTGAAGTGTGCTACAACGGCATTAAAATTTCCCTCTCTGTATGGAGAAATTCCACCTAAACATCCCAGTGTGCTTTATCCTGATAGCCATGCTCTGGTGGGTCACAGCCATTGTGAGCCAGCTAATATGTCTGTATCTTTCCTTTTTTTTGTTTACTGCTGAGAAGACTTTGTCTTATAACAGAACTTCAAAACTCCTAAACCTTCCTCCAAACTTCATCGTACAGCAATTTATCCATTCTTTGTTACCAGAAATTCCTTTTGTATGTTAATCCAATACTCCTCTACCTTGATAATGAATCCCCAATTTTTTGTCATCGCTTACGTCTGCTTATATAGTCTTATTTTTGTGCCAATATCTTTAGTGAAAACAATAAATGACATGAGCTGCAAGAATTATCTTCGAATAACTACAGAAATAATCTTTCTGATCTGATTATTCTCTTTTCACTATAAACAGTTCTCAAATTCCGTTGCAGTAATTTCCTAGACTTTTTAGTTCCTTTAAAAATATATATTTCCTCCGTCTTCATAGTTTTCTATGCAAAATTACCAAATTTCTTGCTGAGGGCTGAAGAGGTTTACTTCTGGAAAGAATGTGGCCTTTAAGAGTACCAAACCATGTTTACTTTATAGATAAAGTCACAGAAATGTTTTTGCAAAATTCTGAGTTAATTATATGCTGAATTTTTAGGACATGAACTTTAATGTGGAGTCTATAACCACTTAGAAAAGGTATCTGTTTTATTTAAATGTCATACTAGAGGAAAGAGTTCATATATATGACATATGAACTCAAATCCTTCCACTGTGTGACACTTCTCAATTCACTTACTTAAGAAGAAGATTTTTGTTGAAATATTGCTATGTTCTGGTGACTAGAACAAGACAGAACAAATAAATTTTTCAGTGGTCACCTAAAAGAAGATTGGATATCTTCTGAAGGTAAATACGAGCAGTCTGCTAACGTAGGTCACATACTTGCCCTCACACTTCTCTTAGTCACCAAAAACTTCCTGAACAAAAAGAACTACCTTCACGTTATCTACCCTAATATTGCCTCCTTTTATTGTCAATTTTCTCTACTTTCACTCATTTTTAATTTCTCTTGACCAATTTAAACCTAATAATTCTCTTACCAATTTTAAATTATAAGAACCGAGTCAGTCCATTCAGATCTTTTCTATAGAAGGGCTGACTGCCTTCCTTTGCATTTTGGAGAAATGTTGCTGAGTTCTTCCCTTACAAAATAAGCCATAAAGGGAACCTAGTCTTGTTAACAATTTTATACTAACACTAAATCTGTCTCAGTTGCCCTACAGAAAGTAAAGTATCACAGAATCACAGGATAATTCAGGTTGGATGGGACTTCTGGAGGTCCCTAATCCATCTTCCTGCCCAGAGGTGGTTAGACTAGACCAGGTTTCTCAGAGCCTTGCCCTGTCAAGTTTTGAACGTCTCCAAGAATCTTTTACCTATCATGACCATAGGATCTGCGAGATTCCCTAGTCGCTGGATCTCAAATAAAAGCATTACCTTTAGCTAAAAAAAACCCCAAACCCCCACATATTTGAGAAATTTACAGAATACTAAGACAAATAACGCTCTGTCTAGCTGTCCACCTGAATACGACAAGCATTTACGTACATATCACACTCATGTCACGTATATATGTATATAAAAACTTAAGAAAGAGAGTGAATTCACTGTTAAACATGAGGAAGAAAAATCAGAATCAGTGCTACTCCGCACCTAAAACCTATTTTGCAAACTTGACTGAGTTAAAGTAGATATGCCATAGAAACTGCTTCCTAAATGTGCATGCACCAGAACCATGGATCTCTCTCCCTTGGGTTGCATCAATTATGGTCTTTTTTATGATCTATCTTTTTTTTAAGTCTTCATTTTACCTTTCATTAAACACTACAAAATGTGTCTCATTGGAAAACATTGGGGTTTATGGCAACATTTCAAGCTCAGTAACTGAGGAGACTTTATTCTGCATCTGAATATGATCTCCATTTTTATTTTAATGAACTATTTTTATAGTGCAAGTGCATAAACAAATAAGAAAGTGAGTGGGCGAAGATGCTTAAGGTGCTTTCACAGGAACAAGCTTAATTAATATCCAGCTTTCAAGAGGAGTAATTTAGAATCTGTACAACTGTTTTATTTGCAGACATTAAGAAGAAGCTATAGGGCAATTAGCAAGACCTTGGTTCTGGAAAGGTAGTTTGAAGTCTATTGCATCAGTTTTGAAATCAAGCCTTCCATCAAATACTTCTTCCATGCAGCTGTTCGAGGCAAAGCTCATCAAAGCTTTAGCAGGAAGAGAAACATGCCTGTACAACTCAAGTCAGAAGATGAGTTGTTCACTAAACCTTTCTGTCTGACACTTGGGAGTTATTATACCATAGCATCTCCAAGTGTTGGACCTGGGACTCAAGTCTTACCCTTATATCAGACAGTTATAAATTTACCCAGTTTTGCCACAACAGCAACAATAAAAAAAAAACCAACACCAAACCAAACCCAGCTACAAAATCTGTCTGCTTAGCTTAAAGCTGGTAATTCCACGTACTCCTGCTGTGTCTTTTAAGCGAGTGTCTTGCTTTCCACATCTGAGCAGACAGAGTAAGGATGAGAGGGTCTACAGTTTCTACCGTCATTATAATCTTGACTGAGACTGAGCTGAATCCTGCTGTGCTAACAAAACCTGCTGTGGCTTTCTTCTGCATATCCCAATCTGACTGTTAACAACCCTACACCTATCTCCCATATAGTTTCTAGTCCAAAGAAACTAGTTTGAAAAGGAGGCATTTTTTCCTTTGTTTTGCAGAATTTCTCTGCTGTCAACATCTGATTCAACTGTAATGCATTCCTTTCTCTTAATGGAAAGGGATTCTTTGCGTAACTTTAAGTGCCATTTATTTAATTTTACCATGGTGAAGGAAGCTCATTAGTACTCCAAAGAGCAGCTTTGCCTGTGTTGTGTCCTTAGCTTTTCTCTCCAAGCACTGTTCATCATCAAGAATAGTCATTCCATTGAATTATTAGTTTCTGTCATACTTAAGCTATTTCTACTCGGCATTATAATGTCTAATTTTTTTCCGTAACTAAAAATTTAACTGATCAAATGAAAACACTAAGACATTTCAAATATTTAAAAAGAATAGCTAAAGATGCCTATAAAATTTGGGCTGTACCAAGTAAATTATGATGCCTGATGGCTTCAAAGATGTCTGCATTAGCTTGTATAGGAAGAAAATATTTTCAAGCATAATTACTCATAATTTTTAACAAACTTGGCAGTAAATCCAATTTTAACAATAACTAACTGCACAGTCATTAATCCTGGAACTTAAGGCAAATGTAGTCTTCCATGCTAAGGACATCTGTGATTGTCTCCTTTGGTATTTGTCCTCTCTACATCTTACATAAGCGTAGCAGAAGTCTTCCAACTATGATTCTTTTATTTACTGCACATGAGAAAGCAGGCTTGGAAACCTGTCAACTAAAGTTTAGAGGGAACAGAGAAGGGGAAAAAATAAATTTTAAAAATAGTTCTCATTAATTTGTTTCGCTGAAAAAAAAATAAACATAAAAAAGAATAATTATTGTAGTCTTCATTTGTACATGCATAAAAGAGAAGACAGAATCATGCAGAATGCAGTTAGAGAAAAAAAGCTCCTGACAAGGATTTGTTTATTGTTGAATGCTGAGGTTTGCTCAGAGCAATGGGAGTCTCCATTCTCTGCTCCTTGCAGTTAAAAAAAAAACCTTTCCCAAAATCATGCTTCTTCACAAAAGTTATGCAAATCCTTTTCCACTTCCGAGGAAATCACCCCCAGTTCACGAATCCCTTGAACACAACCCAGATCCTTGGTTATGTATGTCAATACATACTGAACTATTTGGATATCTTAGTTCTGAAAAAGAAGAGCATCCTCTGATTTCATGCTGGCTCACCTTGTCCTCATCACGCTTGGCTTAATGGTGAAGCCAAGCAATATTTTTAGGTACTCAGGAAATGAATAGTGAAAGAATATGCAAGATTTCCACACTATTCGTTCCTGAGTTAACGCCTAAATGCTTCTCAGAAGCCTGCATAGATCAGTTTCCTACGTACACTTCTGCTTTTATATCTTCTGTTTACTAGAGTATATACAGTTATTGCCACTGGAAAAAGTGCGAGGCATCTAACTTCAAATGGTGCTTTTAAATCGCGCTGACAGTGTACTTTACTTGCAAGAACCACAAAGCGGAACAAATAAAAAGAACTGTTGTAAGACTAGCTAAAGAGGTTCAGGTACTTGCCATAATCATTTTGCAGCTGGAGATAAGCCTGAAAGAACATTAAAGTTTCACAGCAGAGATGCGATGTGGAGTTGATCACGTCAAAAGGTTAAAAACATTTTTTGCTTATACTTCTGGAGAGTAGATCGTGAGATATGTATAAATCATTCATACCATATTAAAATAGAGCTCTGATTCACTTTTTGAGAATTTCAACAGATTACCATACCAAAGCACACTTTCTGTCCAGCTTCCACTCTTCAGCTATCCATCTTCTCTACTCTATTTCATCCTTGTCAATATGATCTCTACATCATTTTTGAAAGCTCAGCACTTTGCAACTCTCATTTTCTGGCACTATCATTTCTTTCTTCTTTTCAAATAACTGCCAAAACATACTTCATAACTTCTGAAAAACTTTTCTATTTTGTGATAAAAATTCTAAATAAATCAGTTTTGGTAAAAGAGTATAAAAGTACTGCATAAATCAGTTTCTTCTAATAATTGAATAACTTTAAAATTATTCAAACAAATGCTTGATGTTGCAGATTATTGCCACTATGAAATTATAATGTCAAAAGCATTAACGTAATTTATTAATGAAAATTAAAAAAACTAGATCACATCAAGGTAAGCCTTAAAAAATTGATCATTTAGTTTATTTGAAAAGCATATTTTAGATTGGGTTAGATTCAAAAATAATAACTTTGAGAAAGTATCATTTTAAAGAATTTCAGAGCATGATGCTGGAAAGTCAAGAACCTGGTTCCAATTCTGATATTCTGGGAAATGATCCTTGGGGAAAAGTTGGATCTGGTCAGGCTGATCTTTATGTTATGTTAATCCTAACACAAGCCGTCTGAGTAAAGATGCCTACATGTTTTATTGCTGTTGGACCTTGGGTCTTCCAGCACATTCATTTGTAAAGATTATACATTTTTGTGGTGTCACTTATTACAGTAATGAAAAATGCTAGTATTGTACGTGGGCATAATATGAATGCAGAGAGAAATTCTATTGCATAAAGTGTCTGTCATTATTCATACTGAACATTATTTCTAGCGTGGGTCAGGCCTACCTTTTTAAATATTTTACTGCATACATTTGACTAAGTAAAATATTCATGAATATATTTCAGAATAATCAAATCCAATTTAGATTCTAATTCAGAGCTCTTCTATTCAACAGGTTGCAGTCCTCTTATTCTGAATCCTTGTGAATTGGAGAACTGTTTCCCACTCTGGAAAACATTTCTGAATGTTAAACAGATTGTACTGAAGATGTAATCATCATTATTTTCCTATGAATGTATCTCGGGCATCCAAGGAGGACGCAAAAAAAAACAGGCCACATGAGCTAATACATATGATGAATAGTGATGATTTGAACAGTTTGCAAACAGTGCACAGATTGAAAACTTTTTATCAATGGTATTTAGCAAAAGCTTATAAATAACACAGATATTAATGGAAGTCAGGCAACATTTCTGAATTCAAATGAGACATAAACACATGAAGGTTTTGAGTTGTCATCTCCTACTTAATTGGTTGTAACTTTGTCCTGGTTTGGGCCAGGACAGAACCGA
>VZSC01000109.1:7219-29046 GCA_013398225.1 Steatornis caripensis | reverse complement strand
CCCCCCCGCCAGCTCAGCACCCTGGGGTGCTGCGCTGGGGGCTAGAGCCCAGCCAGCTGCAGAAGGAACGGGGAGAGGCGGGGAAGTGCTCCGCTGTTTCTCTGCTGCAGGATCGTCTGTGGGGAGCGGGGGAAGGCTGGCCTTGGGGCTTTCTTGTNCAGCAGCAGGTTCCTACGTGAGGAACGTGTCCTCCAGAAAGGCTGAGGTCTTCCAGGTGGGCACTAGAAATAATCCAGTGGGGAAAAATAGGTGTTCAGGACATGAACTGCTGGAAGGGAGACTTTTGAGATTTGCTTGGTGTACGGACACAGTGGTCTCCAGACTCAAATCATGCCTGAGAAGGCTCTTAGCTGCACTGCAGGACATCAACTGGGCTTCGCCTCCTGTAAACGAAGTCATTCTCTGTGTCCTGAATAGGGTTGATGGCCTCCCTCCTCGCTAAGGAGGGGACAGAGACCAGCACCACTGCGTGTCCCCTTATTTTCATTCACTGTCTTTGCGCCGAAATAGGCTGGGAGAGAGCGCGGGCACACGCACGCAGAGGTGCAAGGCGGCATCACGGAAATCTGTCTCAATCCTTCCCTTCAGGGTTCAGTAACAAGCTGCTCTGTTCTCCCCTGAAAAATAATCACTCCAGACTGACGCTGAGAACTGATAGCTGGGCACCACTGCTGCGGCGGGGCTTTCGGGGAAGCGTGGGTGTCTGGAAGGAGAGAGCAGGGTTTGTGCAGGGAAAATGCTGCATAGGAGCGAGGGACGGAGCCCTCGGAGGAGCCCCCTTGGGGGTCCAGCCCTCCCCTCCCACCCGGGCTCGAGGTGCTCCTCAGGCTGCCACGGGAAGCTCCTGGTCGTGGTGGTTCAGTTCCTGCCTTGGGGTGCTGTTTGCGGCTGGAGCTGTTCCCCCAGAGTTAGGAGCAGCCTGCAGGGTGCCCACACCTCCCCCTTCCCGGGGCACCATTGCGGCTAGCACAAGATTTCCCCGGCTCTCCCTCACTGCGCCAGCCTGCTCTCGGGCAGGGATTCCCCAGAGGTTTACCTGCAGGAGAAGATGTTTGCCCATAAGGAGCAAGCGGTCCAAGCCTGGGGCTGACCCCGGGGCAGGGTATCTCTGCTGGGCTCCCTCCCGAGGAGGGAAGGAAGGAAGGATGCTGCCGCGTTGCCATGGCTCGCTCTGCCAGGCCCCCCCTCCGGAGCTGCATTCTGCCCTGGCTTCCCTCCAGACCCGGATTATGCTTCTGACCAGCTGGTGCCATAACAAGACGGGTTTTGGAGGCCCCTGGAGAGGTGGGAGGAGGTGGGCAGGGGGATGAGATGGGCGAGTGCTGCAGGAGATGGGCAGATCCGGATTGTCACCCTCCAGAGCCGTGGGGTGCGTGCTGAGGGGGCTCTCCCTGCGCCTCCCTGCAGTATCCAGCAGCGATGGCTGCATCCCTCCAGGATTCACTTTCATCTGGCCGGGCTTGGAGCTGAGCGTGCTCAGCCCTGCAGGTGATGCTGAGGACTGGGTGTCCCTGTTGTGTTTTCCGTTCCCTCTGCGGCCACCTCCCAGGGAACGCCACTGGAGAACCACTCGGTTTGCTCTGCTGCTGGTTAGGAAAATCTCACCCAAGCGTGGGAACTGGTCCCATCTCTGAGGATCCAGTCATCCCCAAATCTTCATCTAACCCCGCACCACATGGACATTCCTCCCATCCTCCCCAGGGCCTCCTTGGATCTTCTCAGGGCAGCGTGCCCTGAGCTCCCCCTGCCCAGCCCCGTCCCCGCTCTCCTGCAGCACCCTGCAGTGGAGGGGAGGAGGAGGAGGAGACTGGTTTTACTTCATTGAACCACCACCAGCGAGGCAAGACGGGCCATGCTGCAGGGATGACACTTGTGCAGTGCCTGCCACCGCGGTGAGCTGGTGCAAGACGCGTAGCTGGAGCATACCGCGGTGATACCCGTGCTGGATCTGAAAGCCCCTGGACCCCTTCACCTGCAAGAGGAGAGAAACCTCCCCGAGGGCTTCCTTTTGCTCCTGTCGAGGTCACAGACAGGTGGGAGAAGCAGAGCAGCCCCGGGATAAGGGAGCGCCCTGCTCCCTTCCAGAGGCAGCAAGGAAGCACCTTTCCCCAAGGACACCAGCTGATCGCTCCCACAGAGCATCCTTGCCCGTACAGCCTCCCATGGAGCTGACCTGTGCCCGGGTGCCTGCCTGCCAGAGCCACATTGAGGAACCCCACGGTTAAATCTTGCCTGGAAGAGGTCTGATGGGCTCTCAGCACGCTCGTACAGTGCTCACTGCCGCACCGTGTTGCTCAGTGTCCCCATCTGCACCTCTCGGGGGTCCACCCCTGCCGGGCCCCCGCTGGGATATGATGACTCAGGGGCCTGGGCTCACACGAGCTGCACGTGCTGTGCTGCACCTTCCCAGGGACAGGGAGGAGGCGCGGGCAGGGCTGCCGGCCCACTGCCAGCCTCCCGACACAGCCAGCGGCCCTGGGAACCTGCAGGGTTGCCGGTGCGTGACTCACCCAGGCTGCTTGGGGCACCTCGCAGCTCCCACCACCCCTTTGCCTAGGGCACTGGAAGACTCGGAGGGCCAGGTGCTGCTCGCTGAGGATGCTCCGTGTCTCGGGGCCTGGGGTACAAGGCTTGCGTGCTGCCCCAGCGTCAGGTCTGGCAAGGTCTGTGCCGAGCGGAGGAGGAGGAGGAGGCAGCGAAGGGCGCAGGGCTGGCTTGTCCTGGTGGGACCATTGCAGGGATGTGTGTTGCATCGCCCTGCCTGCATGGGGGCAGAGCCTGCAGCCCTGCCGTGATCTCAGCGTGCCGGTGAAGTGGATGGGTGAGGAGGAGAAGGTCTCTGGTCCCTGTCCGGCCATGGGTGGGAGCAGACCCTGAAGCCAGTCGCTTCCTGGGCAGCCCACCCTCCCGGTCCCCACCTCTGGCGAGTCCCAAGGGCGTCACGGCAGCGCCTGCCTGATGTGTGGGTACAGGAACAGGCGCTTGGCGAGGCCTCTGCTGGGGCCTTTAGCCCTGTCACCAGGGTGAGTCTCGCTTCCAGCGTAAGCTCTAAGTTGGAAAAGCTTGAAAAAACATGTGCAAAATTCAGGGCTCATCTTCCCACACAGCGCAGAGCAATTTCAGTCTCCAAACCGTGGTCTACACCAGGGGCTGAGAAATACTTGCCCATATGTGACCATGGAAGGTTACCAAGAATGACAAACCTCGCTTTGGCAGCTCTACATCCGCCCACCGGTGTCTGCATGTGCAAGAAGGTCGAAAAAGCCACCGATGTAGAGGACTTGGACACTTTCCGTCTTAAGAGAAAAGTCTGGGTCTAATTCACCTGCCCCTCTCGAGAAAAATGTCCCAGGAAAGATTCCCTCTCTCTTCGCACAAAATCAACACATTTAAACAGAGAATCATCGTCACATGGCTTTTAGTCGCACGCTGAGAAGCAGATGCTGCGTCCACCAACTCACGGTGCGGGAAGGAATTTGGCTCTTGTGTTTCGGAGAGTGCAAAAATAGATCAGGCTGAAGGTGCGTTAATTTGTGGGCTTCCACGTTGCCCATGTACACCCACCAGCACGTGAATGTGCGCACACGCATGTCGACACGCATGTTGTAGGGTCATTTGTGGAGCCCATCAAATAGTTTGCCATTGTGCCACTAAGAGAACGGCAAAGACCTCTCAGAGTTGGACCAGTTCAGCTGCACATCAGCTGCCCTCCATCCCGTTCCCAGCATCCACGTGGCCGTGGGGGACCAGCCTAGCCTGGGTTCTCACCGAGCCGAGCCTGAAGAGTCCCAGTTTGTTGGTGTTTTGCTCCCTCTTGGTTCAAGGCAGAGAAGAGCCAGCTCAGAAAGTCATGGCCGCACGTGCAGGAGAGAGTGACTTACCCCTGGGAGAGGGTCACCTGCCCTCCGGGACGCTGTGACACCCTGTGCGTGCCGTCCTGCTGTGGGAAAGCTCTTGGCTCCTCTTGGCACTGAAGCACCACCAACGCTGGCTACGCTGATGGTGCCGACAGCCGGGTACAGCATCTCTGCTGGGATGGAAACGTGGTGGAAGAGGACAAGCGTTAGTGAAGGGCGATGCCTTCAAAAGGGACCTGATGTGGTCTGTGGCCCATTGACTCCACCCAGATGAAGAAGTTCTGCTCAACTCCCAGATCCTTGTGCAGACCCGAGGAAACTGTGCCAGGAGTGATCGCACAATGAAAATCCTTATGAATTTTACCCCGTTTCTCCAGTGCTGCCAATGAGAGTGATTTGTGGGCGTGCTCATGCATTTCACTTCCCTTGTTCCCTTTTGGGTGTGTTATAAAATTTCTAAGGAGTTCAAGATCTCCGGGTCTCTGTCCTCCTTCTCTCTAGACCATGCTATGCAGGTTTCCCGCTGTTTTGGCCGTCAGGTGTAAACACATACATCCTTCACAAGAGCAGTGCAAATAGGAAAAGGAGGAATTAATCACGGGTGACTACGATACCGTGACTAATCCTTGAAGCTAGAGCCCCAGCAGCAACGCAGCGCTGCGCGGCTCCCTGGAGTAGCACAAATACTGCTCGGCGTGGCTTCGACACGTGGCGTGTTTCACCAGCGGCCGTGAGGGAGACGTGCAGTGCCGCTCTGGATGTGAAAGTGTTAAAGTTCACCTCATCCAGAGTTGGGGAGGAAAACATAAAGCTGAGCCTGGGCGATTCTGCCCGTGCAGGACTTATTGCAGCTGGATGGCATCTGCACTGCACCAGCAGCAGGTTCCTACGTGAGGAACGTGTCCTCCAGAAAGGCTGAGGTCTTCCAGGTGGGCACTAGAAATAATCCAGTGGGGAAAAATAGGTGTTCAGGACATGAACTGCTGGAAGGGAGACTTTTGAGATTTGCTTGGTGTACGGACACAGTGGTCTCCAGACTCAAATCATGCCTGAGAAGGCTCTTAGCTGCACTGCAGGACATCAACTGGGCTTCGCCTCCTGTAAACGAAGTCATTCTCTGTGTCCTGAATAGGGTTGATGGCCTCCCTGCCGTCCTGTGGTCCATGAAGCCTATTTTATTGGGGACTGCTTGGGGATGGTACACTGGTGCCTAGAGATCCCCGGCTGAGGATGCGCAGAGGTAGATACATGCTCCACTACATTCAGACGTGGTTGTATCTATGTAACATTCACACCGTCTTAAGCAATTATTCAATGAACCAGCAAAAAAGCAGTTGCCAAGCCAACCCAAAGCCAAACATGTTCGTCTTGGAGATGCAGCGTGACAGCTTTGTAAGAGAAGTGGGTCTCGAGCAAACTTCACCGTGGATTTCTGTGATCCGGCTCTCCAGAGCTGCTCTGGGATTTTGGATCCCAAAACGGAGCACATGTGAGGAGAGGGAAAGGACTGAGCCCTGCCTCTGACGGGGAAAAGCCTATGGTTAGGACCACCCATTCCTGTCGGACCTTGGGCAGATCCTACAGCCTGTTGCCCATGCATAAAAGAGCTCCATCTTCCCTTACCGCATCAGGCCAAGGTGTGCAACCCGTGAGGTCCTGGGATGTGGCAGCGAAGGAGCATTTCTGAGCAGCGGTAGTTTGGCCTCCTGCATTGCTCCGGGAGGGAAGGGCTTGTCCATCGCTGCCGGCACAGGCCAGGATCGGGTCAGCGCTAGAGCAGAAATATCCCCTGGCTCCAGGATGGGGTGGTGGCCAGGACAAGGTTTTACTGCTTCCACTGACCGGCGGAGCTCAGGGCTGCTCATTAGGTTTAATGCTCTTCCTGAAGCAGGATGATGTGCTTGGGGCATCCCAAAGCGAGTTTGGCTCAGCGCGGGCTGCACTTGGTCACAGCCTGGTTGGTGTAGGCACAAGCGATGGCAGGGTTGGTCCCTCTTCCCCCAGAACCAGTTGGAGACGTGGGGCTGGTTGCTTTTGCCGTGAGCAAGTGAGGCAAGGCAGGCTTGGAGAAAGGCTGCCCGGCTGGCTCAGTATAAATAACGCGGGCTAAGCCTCTTGGAGTGACGTATGGGCTCGAGTCCTACTAGGCCACTGTGTCACCAGCTTCTGGCCCTGCTTGAAAACAATGCAGCGGGTCATTTTCATGCCACGCATCACCCCGAGAACAAGCCTAACTGCAGGTGGTGCACTGGGGGAGGTGGTTGCTCTCAAGCAGGTCATCTGCACGATCGCGTTTTTAAGAACGTATTACCCAAGAGCACTGGAGGTCCTCTGTGGGTGAGATGCGCTTCCTTGTCCATAGGCACTGATGTTGTCTCTACATTGGAGGATAAATCCAGAGCTGTCTGTATTGTCTGTTCTCGGTAGCAATTGTAATTAAAGTTCTTCCAGCCTGAAGGAAATGGGTGCAACGTGGTAGGTCCGGACAAGCCAAGTGTTGAAGGCGCTGGATGAGATATGCATACGCATTTTTTTCCCCTGAAACCTGGTTTATCTCCAAGATAAAAGCTTGCCTGTGAACGTCATCGACCGACGTTACAGCCCAAANCCCTTACCGCATCAGGCCAAGGTGTGCAACCCGTGAGGTCCTGGGATGTGGCAGCGAAGGAGCATTTCTGAGCAGCGGTAGTTTGGCCTCCTGCATTGCTCCGGGAGGGAAGGGCTTGTCCATCGCTGCCGGCACAGGCCAGGATCGGGTCAGCGCTAGAGCAGAAATATCCCCTGGCTCCAGGATGGGGTGGTGGCCAGGACAAGGTTTTACTGCTTCCACTGACCGGCGGAGCTCAGGGCTGCTCATTAGGTTTAATGCTCTTCCTGAAGCAGGATGATGTGCTTGGGGCATCCCAAAGCGAGTTTGGCTCAGCGCGGGCTGCACTTGGTCACAGCCTGGTTGGTGTAGGCACAAGCGATGGCAGGGTTGGTCCCTCTTCCCCCAGAACCAGTTGGAGACGTGGGGCTGGTTGCTTTTGCCGTGAGCAAGTGAGGCAAGGCAGGCTTGGAGAAAGGCTGCCCGGCTGGCTCAGTATAAATAACGCGGGCTAAGCCTCTTGGAGTGACGTATGGGCTCGAGTCCTACTAGGCCACTGTGTCACCAGCTTCTGGCCCTGCTTGAAAACAATGCAGCGGGTCATTTTCATGCCACGCATCACCCCGAGAACAAGCCTAACTGCAGGTGGTGCACTGGGGGAGGTGGTTGCTCTCAAGCAGGTCATCTGCACGATCGCGTTTTTAAGAACGTATTACCCAAGAGCACTGGAGGTCCTCTGTGGGTGAGATGCGCTTCCTTGTCCATAGGCACTGATGTTGTCTCTACATTGGAGGATAAATCCAGAGCTGTCTGTATTGTCTGTTCTCGGTAGCAATTGTAATTAAAGTTCTTCCAGCCTGAAGGAAATGGGTGCAACGTGGTAGGTCCGGACAAGCCAAGTGTTGAAGGCGCTGGATGAGATATGCATACGCATTTTTTTCCCCTGAAACCTGGTTTATCTCCAAGATAAAAGCTTGCCTGTGAACGTCATCGACCGACGTTACAGCCCAAAAGCTCTGGCTGGCCAGACCATTTGGGGACGTGGGCAGCAACATCCGACCTGCTAATGCGGGGACGTGAGAACACCGCTTCCCGGGGGGGCCTCCAGGCTCGGCTTGAGGACCTCGGGGAACAGAGGAGCTGCTGTTTCCCCTGGGAGTCTCTTGCTGACCCTATACCTGAGTGCGCAGTTGGCTCAAGGGTGCCTTCCCTGGCGTTGCTCACCTGGCTAGCTTGCATGCGCTGGCATCCCTTCTCCTGGTTAGGTGTGCTCTTGCCAGAGAGGCTGCTTAGAAATTGCCCTGCTCTGAGGACGGCTCCGGGTGTCTTCTCAGCTCTGGCCTTGGCCAAGCCTTCATGCTTGTGGCCTCAGCTCCACCGCTAGCAGCCACGTTAGCCAGAACAGCTCCAGCGAGCAGCTGTACCCTGTCAGACCGTACCTTTTGACCTCAAAATTCCCACATCTTCCCCCTTTCCGTGCCAGCCCTGGCCACCCGCAGTGTTTAGCGTTGCCCTCTTGGTTCACTCAGGCACTAACAGACCACGCTTCCCTAACCTGGGAGTTTAGTGGCTGCTGCAGGGACACCTGGGAGGTGCAGGTCATGGCCACGTCTCCAAACACGACCCTGTAATCTCAAGCTTTTGCCCAGGTTTGTGTCTCGTTCCCTCCTGTGCTTTGCCAGGGCCCCGGTGCCCCTTTGGAGGATGCTCTGTGGATCCGCGTCTTTCCCGACCCTGCCCATGCTCTGCGCTGGCTCTGGCAGCGGGCGGAAGAGCAGACCTGGAGGCTCGTTAACTTCGCAGCCAGGTCTGCCCCATGGTCCAGGCAGGAGAGGACATCTGTTTAGGGAAGGGCTGTAGCCCTTGGCAGCCCTGAGCAGGCTGGGAGCGGGGCTGGCGCCTGGTGCCAGTGGGGGCCGTCTCTGACCAGGGGATGGATGCCCCAACGCCAGACAGCTCAGAGTTGCCCAGTTTCTGCTCTGGGAAGCCTGTCTTGGTGCCAGAATCAGGCCAGGGGACACAACAGCGCTTCTGGTGCTGGGAGGTACGCAGCCGGGCAGATGCTCCCCCATCGCAGCGTCCAGCTCAGCCCGTACCCATGCAGAATAGACTCCCCACAAAGCCAGGCTCTGAGGACAAAATGTCCCCGCAGTGGCTGCCCTGGTGAGGAGCAGCTCAGGGCTGGCTGAGGCAGCTCCTCAAGGAGCCGTGTTTGGGCTTCCCGGTCCCCGCTTGCCACAGCAAACAGTGCTGGGAGCACCGCGCCAGCCGACCAAGGGAACCTTTGCACCGATGGCACCCTCCCTGGGCCCTGGGACGCTCGTTCCCAGCCTCCTTCCTTCCTTCCCTTCCTTCCCCCAGAGCAAAGCAGTATTTTCGTTGCAGGGACAGGATTTCTTTCTGGCTGCTCACAGCCAGACCCCCACCCCTTCCTGGCCGGTATCGCCACCCGGCACGGCCCCACCGTTCTTTACTCGCCGTCGTTTGTGGTGGAGGTTGGTGGTGCGGGACGGAGGGCGCATGCGTGCTGCTGTGTAAACAGCACTGTTATTCCTGGATCCTTCTTCTGGGAAGGAGCCAAATGTGAGTAATGAAAGGAGGAGGAGGAGGGATGTGCTGGCATCCCGCCTTCCCAGCCCCACTCCCGCACCAGCAAAGGACCAGAGGACACTGCCCGTGGTGGAGGACAATTCCCAGTTCATTTTTCTGCTGCATGGGTGACCTGGATTCAGGTGGGCAGCGCACATGGGTGCAGGCAGCAGCCTTTCCCCACCGGCAGTGCCCAGCTCGGGCGCTCACGGGGCACAGCCCCAACGCCAACAGTACCCAGTCACCCTCCGTCCCCTCCCCACGGCCTAGAGATGCCCCGCATCCCCTTTACCGATGGAGAGGCGAAGGGACGTGACCAAGAGCAGGCAGGACGCCGAGTTCACGGCCAGCATCCTTCTGGGCTCGCCGAGGCAGACGTCCTTGGGAAGGAGATGGATGTGCAGTGGTAGGAACGGCTGCCTCCAAGTTTCACAGCAGGACAGACAGACCAGCGATGCTCACAGGCTCCCGGTTTACCCCTGCTGGCATCAGTCCCCACCCCGGTGCTGTGGTGCTGAGCCACAGCACTGACTTACAGCCTTGCTCAGTCCATGAAATCCGGGCAGAGTATCTGAATGGTAGCGTGGTGAATGAGCCCAGCAGCATGGGGAAACCACAGGGAGCGTCACGCTGTGGGGCCCGGGCCAAGCCGAGCCTGGCAGGGCCCCTCTGCTCTCCTGCTGAGGATGCTCCATGCGGCGCAGGGCGGCTGTGAGGCCCCGGCTGGCCCCGAGCCGCTCGTACCCGTGCGAATCCCCAGTGCGTGGGAGAGCTGGGAGGATGGGGTGGTTTGCCCGAATTCAGCATCCCCCAAAAGCAGGAGTTTCTAGGGCTGGGTGCTCCCAGGGCAGTCCCCTCTGCCCACCTCCCTCAAGCCTTGTTCTAAAAAAGGGACAAATTTGGGCCCCAAACTGCCCCATGTAAACCCAAGTCGAGCTTTACCTGGGGGGACCAGCACCCTTGGAGTGGATCCCATGGGGGAAGGGTCCCAAGGCTGGGGCAGGCAGGGTGACACCCTCACCACCTCTGCATTTCTAATTTAGAATCGTTTCTTAATTGGGTTTTAATTGTGCATTTCCATCCCTGTCCCTGGAACCGGAGGGTCGGAGCAAAACCTTCCAGGAGGGGGACAAGCGGGAGGACATGGCGCGGCTGCACGCAGACACAGCCCCTTTCCCCCTGGGCTTGGCCGGGCAGTTCCCCAGCGTGTCCCTGCTCTGCGAGGGGTGGTGGTACCTACACCAGGGCAAAAAGGGGACCCGTCGGGGTTTTGGGGGCACCTCATACGCCCCCAGCACAGATGTTTAGGCAGCACGTGTGTCTGGCAGGAGGGCAAGTACCTGTTCTGGTGAGGCTCGGAACCACCCCCCTAGAACTCGGCCCCAAAGGTGACATCCCCGTCCCGCTGCCGGGGCCACCTCCTCGCATGGCCTTAACCCGCCCTCCCACGGGGAGCAGCCCGCAGGCTGGCCCCGGGCAAAGTGGGGTGTCTGCACCCGGGAATATGGGCATGGGGTGGCCCCAGCCCCGAGGGGTCCCTGGGGTGCAGGCGCACCCGCGGGTGCTGCCATGCCAGCCTGTTGTGTAAGCTCGGCGGGCGCGGGAGGCGAAATGGGATTGCGGGGGATTACAAGGACCAGGCTCAGGCTGCTTGATTCTCGTTTCTAAAAGGAGCTCTTAAGCCACTGTTGTTTTCCCGGCGCTTCGGATTAGGGTCGAGACGTGTGGGGTGGCCCCCAGGCTCCCCGGAGGGACCCCCTGGCCCTCCGCCAGCCCACGGCTCCCCACACTGGTATGGGCTCCGTCTGTTAGTGCCAAGCATGAGACAAAAACGCAGCTGGGGGGTGACCGCCCCGAGTACCCCAAAACCACCCCCCATCTTCTCCCCACATCCTCAGGAAAGGCAGCGGGGTGGCCGCAGCCCCACAGATGGGCGGGGGTTTTGGTGCCCCTGGCGCAGACCCCACTGCTGCCGACGGGCCCTGGCGTCCTGCGTGGGGGGACTCGGGGTGCTCACCCTCCCCGCGCTCCCTCTCTTGCAGAGATTATGCATGATGTGATCCGGAAAGTGAAGAAGAAGGGCGAATGGAAGGTGAGCACCAAACCCCGGCGGGGACAGGGGAGGAGGAGGAGGGTGGGGAGGAAGAAGCAGGGAAGGGGGGAGGTGCGGGCAGGGAGCCCTCAAGGGTGGGGAAGGGCAGGTCCCTGGCTGCCCGCCGTGCCCCCGGCTCACAGCCCCTCTCCGCAGGTGCTGGTGGTGGACCAGCTCAGCATGCGCATGCTCTCCTCCTGCTGCAAGATGACCGACATCATGACGGAGGGCATAACAAGTGAGTTACGGGTCGGGTCCCGGCCATCTCTTGCAAACCTCATTGTAGGAAGGGCAAAACCTCCCCCTGTACCAGGGGACCCACAAAGGCATCTCCAGGCTGGCACAAGCCAGTCAAGGTGGTGGCACGGCCCCCACCCGGCCCCATCCCGCTTGGGATGGGGACATGCTACGTCCCGTCGCTCATGGCCGACTGTCTTGGTGCCGGGCTGGTGTTTCACAGCCTCCCTGCTCGCCTGCTGGGGCCGGAGGAGCCCGAACGCCTTGCCTCCTGCCAGCATCTCGGTCCGAGGAGACCGGGTGTTATTTTATGTCAGCCCTATAAATAGCTCCCTGCAGCACTTGGAAAGGAGAAGGAAACCCCAGGCCGTGCACTGGGGGGTGTTCGGGGTGGCGAGGGCACCACGGGACTGGGACGTGGCGGGGACAGCCCCTGCCCCAGCACCCGCGTGGGCAGAGGCGAGTGGCTGGGGACGTTTCGGGCACAGAGGGGTTGGCGGGGCTGGTCCTGTGCTGCCACGGGATATCCAGCCGCCCTGCGTAGCCGAGTGCCCCTGCCTGCACGTGCCGCTGCCACGGACCCTGTTTTTCCCCCCCAGTCGTGGAAGACATCAACAAGCGCCGAGAGCCGCTGCCCAGCCTGGAGGCCGTCTATCTCATCACCCCCTCCGAGAAGGTGAATACGTGGGGCACGGGGACACGGCCTTGGGCTGGGGGGAGGCAGGGGCATGCCCACCCTGGGATGGGCAGCCGTGCCCATGGGGAGCACCCGGGCTCCAGCAAGGCCAGCGGTGCCAGCTGGGTAGGAGAGCAGAGGTGCAGAGCTTCCCCCGTGCCAGGAGGGAGGACACGGGTGACCCTGCCGAGATGCCCGCAGTGCCATGTGCCCAGCCCAGCTGGTCCCTTCTCTCTTGCAGTCCATCCACTCCCTCATCAACGATTTCAAGGATCCCCCCACCTCCAAGTACAGAGCTGCCCATGTCTTCTTCACTGACTGTGAGTACCCGCAGGGGAGCGAAAGCCCCTGTCGCTAAAACGCGAGCAAGCAGGGATGGAGGGGTGCTCAGCACCACCCTCCTCCTCTTCCCCTTGCAGCCTGCCCCGATGCCCTCTTCAACGAGCTGGTGAAGTCCCGCGCCGCCAAGGTCATCAAAACCCTGACGGAGATCAACATTGCCTTCCTCCCCTCCGAGTCCCAGGTAAGGCCGGGCTGGGGACCGTCCCCGCTGGGGTGCTCCAGGGGATGGGACAGCTGGGGGATGCTCCGGGGCCTTCTCCAGCCCAGGAGGTTTGTGTAAGAGCCTTGCACCCCTCTCCCCGGCCAGTTCCTCGCCCTCTGCTCTGCTCTTCCTCCCTGTCTCCTTGGATTACCTCTTGGGGCTGATCCGCCGCGGGGGATTTAGCGAGTGCTACGTGTTGGCCCTGTGCCGGCAGCCGCGTTGGCCAGCTCTGCCCCCTGCCCCGGCACGGCCTCCAGCCAAGGGCACTGGGGAGCTGGCCCCGTGCCATGGGCCCCTGCTGGGGACACCAGGACGAGGGGACGTGGAGGGACAGAGGGTGCCAGACCTGCTTGGTGCCATTAACCCTTCAAGCCTCAGCATTTCTGGGGAGTCAGATGGGTGGGAGGTGACCGCTTGGCATCTCCGCGCACAGCCAAATTGGCTTCTGGTCTTTACCAGGAGCACGGCCGGGGAGCGGCGTGTCCCCACTCATCCCCGGGTCTGTGGTTCCCTGCCTGGGAGTGGGTGACTGCTGTGGGCAGGGGGTCCTTGGCCTCTTCTGCTCACCTAGGGAGGCTGCACGTGGGTAGGGACCGCGCTGCAGAGCCAGACCTGGGAAAGTCATCCGGGTCCAGAGCTGGCAGTCGAAAGCCCTGGGATGCCCTGGAGCATCACTGAGCTCCGGCTGTCCGGTCCCAGGCTCGGCTGGGGACCTTCGCCTGGGGTCGAATCTGGTTTCCAAACCCACCGGGGTGTCCTGAGGGGCCGCTCTCCTCCAGACGTCCCCCACAGCGCGTCCCCTCTAACCTCCCTCCCGCTGCACCTCCCAGGTTTACTCCCTGGATTCAGCCGACTCCTTCCAAAGCTTTTACAGCCCCCACAAGGCCCAGATGAAGAACCCGATCCTGGAGCGCCTGGCAGAGCAGATCGCCACGCTGTGTGCCACGCTGAAGGAGTACCCGGCCGTGCGGTACAGGGGGTAAGGGCAGCATGGTCAGCACCCCCCAGGGACCTGCCCTGTCCCCCAGCAGCGCGGTGGAGCTGGGGCAGTGCTGAGCACGGGGCACGGATGAGGCCACGTGCGGTGCTGGCGAGGGCGTGGGGATGGAGGAGGCGGTGGGACGGACAGACATCTGTGCTCAGTGTATAAACGGGCTCAGTCTCAGGTGATGCTCTGGAGAGCTGAGGGGGTGGGAGCCTAAAATCCAAGTGGCACCAAGGCCAAGTGCAGCACCCCAAGGAGAGGTGGAAAGGGGCAACAAAGCCTGCCCAGGTCCCCCCTCCCCGTGAGCCAAGGACATTGCACAGGGAAACCAGCAGCTCCTCCCTATCCCATGCTGGCGAGAGCCACTCGCTCCAGGGAGCCGACCTCTCCTCCTGCCTCCCCCAGGGATTACAAGGACAACGCCATGCTGGCGCAGCTCATCCAGGACAAGCTGGACGCCTACAAGGCTGACGACCCCACCATGGGCGAGGTGAGGAGGGACGGTGCCGGCAGCCCCAGGGGAGGATGCTCGGGTCGTGCTTCACTCCTAAAGTCTCGCTCGAGCTCTGCCACGTGGCAGTCGCAAACCCCAAGCGGGCACCCTGAAATGGCCCCGGCTTCTCCCGAGCACCTGTGGGGCTGGAGGAGCCCCCGGCCCCCCTGCTGACGGCTCCCCCGGCTCTGCAGGGTCCGGACAAGGCTCGCTCCCAGCTGCTCATCCTGGACCGCGGCTTTGACCCTGCTTCCCCGGTGCTGCACGAGCTGACCTTCCAGGCCATGAGCTATGACCTGCTACCCATCGAGAACGACGTCTACAAGTGAGTGCAGCACTGCCACCCCCACGACCCCATGGGCCCCAAAGAGTGCAGCCCTTGAGCGGGAGTTGGAAGCTCCGCCATGAAGTCTGAGCCTCAGCATCCCTCCATCCATCACAAGTGATGGGTTGGAACATGCCCGCCGCCTGGCAGGCATGATGGGCAGGATTGATGCAAAAGGGGCTTTTCTAGCCTTCAGCCTTTGGCCCCTTCCCGAGATTTAGCAGTTGAAGGGGTACAAGACGGCGAGATGTGAAACTGAGTTGAAATAACTTCACTTGGCTGCCAGCAGAGCCAAGAGGAGGCCCCGTGTCCCCCCATCTCCCCAGAGCCTGGGCAGCAAGGGGACCGTGTGCCCCCCCAGCCCCGTCCCTGCCGTCACACTCCTTGCCCTCTTCCCAGGTATGAGACGAGCGGCATCGGGGAAGCCCGGATTAAGGAGGTTCTCCTGGACGAGGATGATGACCTGTGGGTCACCTTGCGCCACAAACACATCGCCGAGGTGTCCCAGTGAGTGTCCATGCGGGCGGTTTGCCAGCTGGGTGGGACGTCGGCTCGGCATTGCCACCCACTGCGCCGTTAGGGACCCCTCCCCGCTGATGGCTGCGCTGTCCTCCTCTCCCCAGGGAGGTGACCCGGTCCCTGAAAGAGTTTTCTTCAAGCAAGAGGATGAACACAGGCGATAAGGTGACCTGACTGCGCCCGCCGAGCTGGGGACGGGCACCCGGGGCGCTCAGCCACGGGCTGGCACGTGGTGGAGTCTCCTAGGGGACGCCTGATGGGGACCTCTGCAAAGGGCCAAGGGTGCTCAGGTCCCTGACGGGGGTCAATGACTGTGGGGTGCCAGCCCTACGCCTGGAGCTGGGGAAACGGGGTGCCTTGGGAGAGCACCGCGCTGCAGGGGTCGGTTTGCCCCCGGCACAGGGTCTGTGCCCATCCCGCAGCAGCTGCCTCCGTCCCCAGCTGGTTCCCTTCCTGAGACCCGGAGTTGGTGGCAGTGAGGGGATCCTGGTAGGGATAGGATGTAAATTGGCCAGAAGCTGGAAGCACCATCTCAGCCTCAGCCGAGCGCACGGGGGTCGCAGAGGAAGGTCCTGTTGGGATTTCTCCCCCCGGCACTCCAGCTTGCAGAGCTGCAGACCCCCTCCCTGCCCCTCAGCGGAGGAGACGTGGCAATGATATGGCAGGCGTCGCCAAACGCCCGCGAGGGGCTCGCGTGGGGACAGATGTCCTTGGCAGGATCATCCCCTCTGCTTATGGTCCCTAAGTCCCTGAGGGTGAGTGACCGTGTCCCCTTCCCTCGCAGACCACCATGAGGGACCTGTCCCAGATGCTGAAGAAGATGCCGCAGTACCAGAAGGAGCTCAGCAAGGTACGAGGAGCGGGGGAGATGTCTGTGCAGAATGGCTGGTGCTGAGCCCACCCAAGGAGCGGGCGGTGGCAGCTCTCCCCGGAGGGTCCCCAGCCCATGGGCAGGGGCTGAGGCTGCGGTGGTGGCACGGGGACCTTTGGCTGCTGCCAGCACCGCTGTGGTGACTGCACGACCTGTGTCTCCTCAGTACTCGACCCACCTGCACCTGGCTGAGGACTGCATGAAGCACTACCAGGGCACGGTGGACAAGCTCTGCAGGGTCGAACAGGTACCACCTCCCCCAGACCCACATTCCTTCTCTATGGGGACAACTAGGGCGGGCAGCTCCTGCCCCACAGCTCAGCACTGAGCCGTGGGGTGATGAGCGCGCGTCTTCTCTGCAGGACTTGGCCATGGGCACCGATGCTGAAGGCGAGAAGATCAAGGACCCCATGAGGGCCATTGTCCCCATCCTGCTGGATGGGAACGTCAGCACCTACGACAAGATCCGCATCATCTTGCTCTACATCTTCCTGAAGAACGGTGAGGAGGAGAGCTGGGCAGGGGTGGGCGAGATGTGCCAGCAGCAGCTCCGCGTGGCGAACAGCTCAGGGTTCAGCCAAGATAAGCCGGACGGAAAAGCTCAGCCCCATCTCCCTGACCACCACCAGGCCAGGTGGCCTACGGTGATGGAGGGACCATGTCCCTGCCAGGAGGTGTTTCTCGGGGCGACACCATCTCCCCGTTGCATTGCCAGGTATCACCGAGGAGAACCTGAACAAGCTGATCCAGCACGCTCAGATCCCGGCAGAGGACAGCGAGATCATCACCAACATGGCCCACCTCGGGGTGCCCATCATCACAGACGTGAGTGTCCACCTCCCGCTCCCCACAGCCCTCCTTGCCCCTCAGGAGGCCCGTGGCACCTGCTCTGCTATGGGAACCACGTACCCCCTGGGATGCCCCCAGCATCCTTCCGGGGTGGCGCCGGTCCCACCGCTGGAGCCCCCATGTCTCAGGGTATCCCTGTGCTCTTTCTGCCCAGTCCACCCTGCGCCGCCGGAGCAAGCCGGAGCGCAAGGAGCGGATCAGCGAGCAGACCTACCAGCTCTCCCGATGGACCCCCGTAATCAAGGACATCATGGAGGTGAGCCAGGACAGGGACGGGGGACGGAGCAGGGACCTCAGCACCGCCCGGGAAGGGACCTGCAGAGACCTGGGTGCTTCCAGCCCAAACTCTGGCATCTTTCCCCAGCACATGCCTGCCTGCAATTGCAACAAGGTTGGGATGTTCTGGGAGCTTTTTCCGGCCCCAGGTGGGTTGCACAGCCCCCACCAGGCTCACACAGCATCCCCGCAATACAAAACGCGATAACAAACTGGTTGCTCCCTGTGCGGCACCGTGTGCTACGACGAGCATGGCTGGGGGCCTTGTCACAGCATTGCCCGCGTCCCGGCTGAGCCAGGGGTTGGCCACGGCACCATTCACCCCTGCCATGGGCACCATGGGCACAGCCCTGCCTGTACCTGCGGGAGCCACCCCGAGCTCTGCGCTCAGGTAGCACCGGGCATCGGAGCAGCCTCCTGGGGTTTGCCTGGAGCCAGAGGGATCCCAGGCACTGAAGCTGCACCCCAGACCCTGCAGCCACATTTTGGGGAGGGAGATATCCCTGCAGCTCAGGGCCACCTCTACTCCACAGCACCCCGTGACAAGCAGAGCCCCAGCTCCCTTGATTTCCCAAAAGCACGCTTAACACCAGCTCTTGCTGCCTTCTACTGCAGTCAGTGCAAACCCTCCCAGGGCGGCTTTAGGCACCCCGAAACCTCACCCCCAGGACC
Organism: Steatornis caripensis; assembly: GCA_013398225.1. Classification (NCBI taxonomy): domain Eukaryota; kingdom Metazoa; phylum Chordata; class Aves; order Caprimulgiformes; family Steatornithidae; genus Steatornis; species Steatornis caripensis. The sequence continues at coordinate 11,474 of VZSC01000109.1, read as the reverse complement.
GGAGGGGAAGTGCACAGGGCACCAACATCTCACCAAGGCATTAACCCTCCACCACTGATGAAAGCAAGAGCAGGTTCCTTACTCCAGGGCCGGATCCCAAGTGTGAAGCCTCCAGCTCAGCTCGTGCCCCTGAGCTTCCCGAGACAGGACCCACCCAGCCTTGTCCCCCCACTTACCCAACCTCCACAGATACCCCCAAGCTCGGGGCGAGCTTCAGCCCATTTTTATTTCCCCCCCCCCATGCTGCAGCCCCTCCGCGCTGCCGCACGGCAGCCAAGCGCCCCGGCCCCGCCAAGTGCACCCAGTTATGGGAACACAGCCAAACTGTTCCAAAGAGTGATGCTATTGAAATATATGCAAACGAACCCTGCCCCAGTTAGCCCAATCCTCCTGGGCACAGCCCTGCAGAGGGGTTATGGGGCCAGGCCCATGCCCGGTGCCTCGCTGACCCCTGGCCCGGGGCTCTCTGCCCACAGGACGCCATCGATGACAAGCTGGACACCAAGCACTACCCGTACATCTCCACCCGCTCCTCCGCCTCCTTCAGCACCACTGCCGTCAGGTGGGTACCCCATGGCCTCCCCCTATACGTGAGCCCGTAGATCGCCGTTGGCATCCATCCCTCGCCTGCCCGGAGGGGCCGTATCCATCAGCGAGCGCACGAGCTGCTCTGCTGTCATTCGGGCACTCTGTGCCTCGGTTTCCCTGCCTGTCACAGTGAGCAGTGCTCATGGCTGCAAAGCTGGACTTTACCTGCTCTAGCAGCAATTTGGGAGCTAATTAACGTGTGATTTAGTTAAGATGTGAACTCAACACATAGTTTGTTCACCGTCCTTCTCGTCCTTCATCCCTCTGCTCTTCCTCTCCAGTGCCCGCTACGGCCACTGGCACAAGAACAAGGCCCCCGGCGAGTACCGAAGCGGCCCCCGCCTCATCATCTTCATCCTGGGCGGCGTCAGCATGAACGAGATGCGCTGCGCCTACGAGGTGACGCAAGCCAGCGGCAAGTGGGAAGTGCTAATAGGTGAGCGCGAGCCCCCCCGCGCCCCGTCGCGCTGGCTGCTCATCCCACGCTCCCTCTGCCATCCCGCAAATTCCCGGCTCCGGATGACTGCGAGAGCCGGAGCTCTGCGGAAAGGTCTTCTCCTGTCACCTCTGTGTCCCCGCTGCCCACGGACAGGATACATCCCACCAGGTTGGGTGGGTTTGCCTGGGTTTGCTCCCACTTTTCCTTTCCCTGGCTGGCTTTCTTCAAGCAGGGCGACAGGGTTTTGCGGCTTGAATTGCTCCTGTCGCACCCATGTTGCACGCTCATCCTCGGGGTCGTTAACAGGGAGAAAAAGTGAAATAAAGAGGCGTGCAGCACCACACGCCAACCGCAATGTGCACTGCGCACGCAACAGGAGGTGCGTTTTGCTGTGGCGCACGCGCTGCGTGCCCTGTGGCGCGTGCAATGCAACAGGACAGGCGTTTTCCTGTTGCACACGCGCTGCGCGTCCCGTTGCACACGCAGCGCGCGTGCAACGGGACGCGCAGCGCGCGTGCAACAGGACAGGCATTGTGCGCTCAGTCTCAGCACCCTGGAGGAGCCGTGGGTCAGGCGTGGAGGATACGGTGGAAGCCCTGCCAGATGTTAGCAAGGAGCTTTGAGGTCCCCTAAAATTCCCCCGGGGAAGCACAGCTGGAGGCGCACCTTGTAGGGCAGGCGCAGGAGCCCCTCACCGTCTCATCTGGTGCTTGGATTCTCGCCTGGGCCACCTGGTAGAGCCTCGTGCCGGCATCTCACCTGCTCCTTATATTCCCTTGGGAGCAGCAGCCCCCTCTCCATCACCTCCCGCAGGCCCCGGCCGTGCCCTCCCCCACCGCCGCCGGCCCCACCACCACCGCCCAGCTCCATCCTGCCTCTCGCCCATCTCATCCTGCGTCTCTCCGGGGACCATCCCCTGCATGCGCCTGCGATGCTCCGGGTGGCAACCGCGTCCTTCCTCGCCCCGGAAAACGGGGATGGGGGGGGTCTTGGCGCAGCCGTCAGCCCCGCTCTGTTCTCCCGCAGGTTCTACTCACATTCTCACTCCCACCAAATTTCTCATGGACCTGAGGCACCCCGACTTCAGGGACTCCACTAGGGTATCATTTGAGGATCAGGCTCCAGCAATGGAGTGAGCCAAAGAAACCAAGTAAAGGCAGCTTACTAACAAAAAAGAAACTCTTCCTCCCTGAAGGGTTTTCTTTGATTCCTCCGTTCCTCTTTCCTTTAATTATTATTTTGGGTTTCGTTTACGTTTGGTTCTCCGATAAGAAAATGCTTGCGGTTCCTCCTACCGGGTGGAAAAGCATCCAGCACTGCTTCCATCATCCCCCTGCCATGTGTCTCGGCCCGACCTGGCCGGCTCCTTCATGCCATGAGTTCCCCCTCGTTGGGGCCGGAGGGGCCATGGGTGGCAGGTCAGGGTCCCCTCTCGTGCGCCACGGCGAAGGCTGGGCGCTGCCGTGACCCCCCCCCCCACCTCCAGGGTGCGATGGGGCTGAAATCCCAAGGTGACTGGAAAGCTCAGGTTTGCTCTTGCGGCGCTTGGTGCCCTTGGCCGGGCAGGAGCCCCCTGATGTCGTAGACCCTCGAACCCTGTGCCAGGGCTTAGCTGACTCGTCATGGCATCCCCCTGAGCCACCGCTGCCACGGGTTGGCCTGCACCGAGCCGGGGGCTGCACGGCGGCGCGGAGGGCAGGGGCCGGGCTGCGGGCAGCGTGGCTGGGAGCTGCTGCCGGCACCGGGGAACCACTGAGGCCGAGCCCGGCTCAGAGCGAGGGGCAGCAGGCGGCGAGAGCCTTTTTTCTCCTCCCCTCCCAGCCGTTCCCCTCCCAACTCCTCTCGGACCCAGCGACGCTCCGTGCGGGCAGGGGACGAGCCTGGGGACCTGCAGAGGGTCCCTCACTGCCCGGCCGCTGCCTGCCCATGCACCTCGGTGGCATTTCGGGTCGCGGAGCCGCCCCACCCCGGCCCCCTCCCCACCATCCCGCCCAGCTCCATCCATCTTCATTTCTCCTTTTCCGTTCCTTTCCCGTTATCCTCACCCCCTCCCCCAGACATACATTTTCTCGCAAGCATTTCCACCGGCGCGCGGGGCCGTCGCCGCCAGGTAAGGCCTCGCCGGGGGGTACTGGGGACAGCGGGGCCGGCGGCCGGGGCGCAACTGAGGGGTCCCGGAGCCGTCACTGATGCCCCGTCCCCTCCTTTCTCCTCTGCCCTCGCAGGGTCCACGCACATCCTCACCCCACAGAAACTGCTGGACACGCTGAAGAAACTCAACAAAACAGAGGAAGAAAGCAGCAGTTAAAAGGAAACGCCGCCACCGACTCGATGCCGAATTCACCTTCCCGGCCCAGGGTGCAATCCTGCACCCGGCCCCGGCCCGGCCCAGCTTTCTCTCTTGTTCTTGTGTTGACCCCTCCTCCCCTCCCGCCGCCTTCCCCATCTCATGTTATCCACAGGGAGGGGACAACAGCCAAAAAAAAAGTATGTTAAGAAAATTGATGCATTGTGTTTAAAAGAGGAAAAGAAAAAAAAAAAATCTATATATTTGTAGCTGCAGCTGTCCGAAGCACCCAGGAGCTCATTGCTGAGTAACCCATCTGCCCATTGCTAGCGAAGGACGACGACAAAAAAACGACAGGAAAAAAACCCAAACCCTTTTTCCGCAAGTTTCGCTCCTCGTTGGGGATCCGGTGTGGACGGACGGACGGATGCACCGGCACCACTCCAGCCTCTGCTCAGGCAGGCGCCGCGGGCTGGGCTCGGCTCTCGCGTCGCTGCTCGCTCTCGGCCGGGGGGGGTTCCCCGCCGCCGTGCCCCGTCCCGTGTCTTTTCGGGGCGGCGGGTGCTCCCGCCAGATGTGCACGCCAACATCTGGCGCGGGGTGTGGCGGCGGGGCGGGGGCGATGGTGGTGGGGAGGGTGCACCCGAGACGCTTCACGCTGCGGCAATTCCCATGTGAAAAGGGACCAAAATGGTCAAAACCTGGAGACGGGGCCTGGTTGCTCGCACGGCTGCTCCCCTGCCCTGCTGCAGCCCGGCCGCCTCTGGGTATTCCTTAAAATACATATATATATAAAATAAAAAGTTAATTTATATATGTATATATCTCTCTCTCTCTCTCCATGCATCCCCACGGAGGCTCGGCGCCCCGCGCCCGGCTCCGCTCGTGTCGTCCCGTGGTGAAGCGTTTCTGAGCGTGCCGTCGCCCCGAGGTCCCCCCCC